>JAVJGI010000003.1:5302189-5478035 GCA_035590275.1 Ibycter americanus | reverse complement strand
TGTATGGCCCTGGGCGTAGCTGTGGAACCCTGGGCGTAACTGTGGGGCCCTGGGCGTAGCTGTGCGCCCCTGGGCGGAGCTGTGGCACCCTGGGCCTCGCTGTGGGGCCTGGGCGTAGCTGGGGGGCCCTGGGCGTAGCTGTGGAACCCTGGGCATAGCTGTGGGGCCCTGGGTGTAGCTGTGGGGCCTGGGCGTAGCTGTGGAACCCTGGGCGTAGCTGTGGGGCCCTGGGCGTAGCTGTGGGCCCTGGGCGTAGCTGTGGGGCCCTGGGCGTAGCTGTGGGGCCCTGGGTGTAGCTGTGGGGCCTTGGGCACTGCAGTGGTGGTGCAGAAGGCAGCCACCTGCCTGCTGCAGGGAGCCTGCTGCTCCGGTGGCCTGCTGGCTGTCTTGTGGTTCCTGATGCTGGTCTTGACCTACGGAGCTGCAATGGTCCTGAGAAAGAGCTCAAGAAAAGGCAGGTATCCCTTTGCCTGTGCTGTGCTTCTGCAAATGTGATCAGGAGTGGTTTTGACTTGTTGCAGGAAAGAGAGGCCTGGGTCTGTGCCTGTTCAGGCAGCGGTGTGGGGATCTGTCCCTTCTTCGTGCTGGATCCAAAGCAGGGTGCGTGGCAGGAGTTACAGACTGCGGACGCCCCTGGCTTCCTGTGTGTCCTTGACCTTCATGGTATTCATCATGAAGAGTCATAAGTCTGTCTTTGCCAGCTGATCAGAAAAGGAAGCATCAGAGATGACTCTCCGTGCTGCTGCTGCATCCCCCTCTGCAGGAGCTAGGGGCTGGACTGGTGCCACCTTGCCCAGGAGTTGGGAGGCAGTGTTCCATCGGGACACATTCCCACCGGTCAGACCCACTGGTGCTGTGGCAACACAGTACCATCTCCATCACCTCCTTCTGCTCAGCCCTGTCCCTTTAAGCCAATGCCATAATTAAAGGAACTCAGTGATGTGAAGGGGACAGAAATTCTCTTTCTCCTTGCTAAAAGGTGCCAACCCCACTGACAGTCAGTCTGCCTGAAATTCCCAAGGAAGAATGTGCTCTTGCATTGCTTGCAACTATCCACAAGGAATTGTTCACATGGGCTGCTGAATAACCAGTGAGCACTTCAAACGCTCAGATGTTGAAGGATTTGGGCCCATGACCTCAGACTGAACATTGTCTGTCGCCAGTGTCCTTGTGCTGTCCTTGCCATCTTATTCAAAAGATAAATTAAGTATCCAAGAGTGTTAGCTGTATAGACTTGCAAAGTTTTCTCACATACTGAAAATCAGCTCTAATATTTGTTTGTGCACTGTTTATAATGACTAATGCCTGTTCCATTTGCCATCAGAGTCACAGTAGTGCCAGCCCAACCCACCCCTTTGTAAAGTTCTTCAGGATACCTCACAGATGAATGACACTATAGACAACTGAAGCCTATTCAGATCCTATTGTAAATGTTGAAATGTCACATGCTTTCTTTTTTTAACATCGTTACATCATTTATTCTTCCATTTATTTTTTGTTTTTTCCTTCGTCTTTGCCATTAATCATCATATTTTTAGCACATAGATAACAAGTGGTGCTTTGTAGCTGATAGTTGCGCCACAACAAACTGCCTGCTATTCTCTCATTCCTTTTGTTTTGTGTTCAAAATTACTTTGGTTCTCTGTGTTCTTTTAAGATTGTACACATCTTTAATAAAAATAAAAAAAAAGACTTCCTGTCTTTTTTTTTTCTTTTTCCTTTTGTCCTGATTTTAGCAGGAAAACAAAGTCAGTCCTCTTGTCGTCTTTTTTCCTGGCATTTATAGGCCTTTCCTTATGGCTGAGCACAGGCAGGTCCGTTTCCTATGCTGAGTGGTGTCAGCTCCAGCATGTGTGGTGTGCAAATTTCTCTGCATCTCAGGAAAGACTTGAAAATACACAGTTCAGGACAGCTGCTGAGCTTGAGGAAAGAGCTCACTGTCTGCTTGGCCCATGGCAACCACTTGAAACCGTCAGCTCCTTTTTTTAACCAAGGGTGGTCACACTCAAGCTCTGAAGTACTTTGTATTGCACCTTCTATCCACAGAAAAATAACAGGCTGCTTGACAGGTCCTGACCTCTTTGCCTTACTATGAGAAGTGCTTAGGCTGTGCAGTGAAGTGCTCATGCACATCCTCTGGGGAGCATTCATTAAAAGGCAGCTTGCTAAGTCCTCCAGTGGGCAAGTGAGGATTCACCTTACTTTAGCTGTGCCAGCCTAGCTTGTGGGTATGTCCTGACCGCATTCAAATGTCTCCTTGGCCTTGTGCTGGGAGTGCAATAAGGGCGACTTTATCTTGCTGCCTCCAAGGTGCCAAGAGGGCCGAGAAGAAAGTCCAAGTGAGCCTTTGCACCTGGAGGCAAGTATTCCAGCAATGTAATACTGGTGGAAGAGACACCTCTATTCCTGTTGTTATAAACCAGAGAGAATCAAGGAGAATGCAGTGAGTGGGTGATCATGGGAGATCAGCATTTGATTCTTTGCTCATTGGCATCTTCCAAGTATGCACCTAAGTTGTTTAGGCCCAGATGATCAATGGGAACTGGATGGGACAGTGTTCTTTTAGGATCTCTGCTTAAGGCACCGTAACTTCATCCCCTAAACATAAATGGAGAGTAGTAGTATGTTATTATTAAACAGTTTATTTGTGATGATACCGACATGCCAAAAAAAGTCAGGTTAACTTGGACTTCATGTAGATGAGGGCATGAGAGTCCCTGCAGTCACTGCCATATCAGTTACTTGTTGCTTCTCTGTTGTGTTTAGCATAATGCCCTGTTAGGCTTGTTTCTTTCTTTCTTTTTTTTTTTTTTTCTGTTATTCAGTCTGTTTATTTTTCTACTTTCAGGTGTCTAGACTTTCTAGCTAAAAAGTTAAAAATGCATGTTTGTGAGTGTACTGCATGTGTATGTTTAATGGGATGTCGGTTTAGTTTACATGCTTTCAGTGAGTCTCATGATCTGCTTTGTGTTCATTTACTTGGGGATTTTATAGCGAGTATTTTTACTGTATCTAGCACAAAGGTGTTAGAGCTCTTGCAGGGGTGTAAGGGAAGGGAGTCTGTGCAACAGAAATCAAGATTCTAGAGGAAACATGCTGCTAACTTGGAAGTATGTCAGAAGTGGTTACTCTTCCCACTTAGTATCATCCAGCTTAGAAGTGACTTTCAAAAATAAGATCGGGCTTCACATGATTGAACTGCGTTTCTTGAGGACAGAAGCCTCTGTGACACTTGGATTCTCAAGAGGGGGACATTTACAGCAGGGGAAAAAGGATCCCCTGTTCTTGTTTTTCTTCTTAGATTTTCTTCTGCCCAATATTTTGTGGTGTATGTATTTGTGTTTAAATGTTTTTGCCCCTAAAAATTTGGTCCTTGATGTAGTTAATCCTGCAGTGAAGATGTGTTGAATTTGTGGTGCTCTTTGTGTCTGTGGCAACAAAATATAAAATCATGAACTCGGGAGCGTGACCTTACTGCAAAATCAAGTGGGAGAGAAGCTAAACTGTGGAAGGGAACAGTTTTAACCAGACATAAATCTTCAACAGTATTAGCAGAAGAATTGAACAGTATAGGTCAAGTAAATTGATTTTTGTATAAATATCCCTTTTTCAAATTTGTGATGACAGGAAAATCTTTTTACGTTTGACCTCTTGTCCAGTGCCGTTGTTTTTGTGAGAAGTACCAAACACGCAAGCAAGGAAAACAATGCTTTGTATTTAACGACAAAAACATGAATTGTGAGGCCACTCAGTTTCCCACATTAGTCTCAAGTTCTTCAGCCTTGACCTGGATACACACTTCTCTTGGACAAGTGGTAAGACATTTTAATTTCCAGAACTAGACTGTACTTGCCCACTACTAATACTAGCATTTTCTGTGGTGTTTTCAACAGTGGTAAAAACGATGATTTTTGCTAGATACTGAATTACTGCATCAAAGATTTAGTTAAATACAAGCTAGCAACAAATTAAAACTGCTACCTGCCTAAACTGTTTCCAAACCGTGAGGCTGGCACTGAAGAGGTCTGTGTTCAAAATGCATCCCTGTGGTATTAGTATGGCAGAAGCTTTGGTGTATCTCCGAGGAATTCTAGCCATAAGGGTGCCTACAGAATAATGGTAATTAAGCTGAGCCTGACCCAGTGCCCACAGCTATCAACCAGTGGCAGCAGAATATGCTGAGTGCATTTTAGCTGTTGGTGCCTTACTGTTAGGGGAGCAACAAATGTTGCTTGTCCTAATCTATGCCAGTAAGGCAGTAGCAAAAGGAAGGAGTTGGATGAAATCTATAAATCTGCTGGTGAGCTGAACAGGTAGCTCATAGCTTCTGCAATAAAGTACTGCTTCCTCTATAGGGAATAAAACTTTGGTGCTTTGGAATGATGAATTTAGCTGTCTTGCTGCTGGAAAAGATTAAGCAAAAGGGAAGGAGTTTAAAAACTCAGAGTCAGGAGATTTGGAAGTCTTAGTGTCTAATCTCTTTCTATACAGCATTAAGGCCTCCTATTTACTTTTTACTTATATAAAATTTAGCATCAGTGTCTTGCTGATGAAGTTTTTAACTTGGAAATAGGAATAGATTGGAACTGTGTACCTCGCACTCCTGCAGCCCAGAAAGGGTCAATAACTCTTCCATCTGTGGCTAAAAGACCAAACACCTGCTATAAGATACTAAGACCTGAGCAGAAGTGAAGGCACTGGAGCAGATAAGAATTCCCTTGAATAGCTCTGCACAGATATTTTGGAAAAACTGTATAAGGGAACAAAATCAAATGTGTGTGCGTTAGTGCATGTTTAGAATGCATAATGGTCAGACATCCCTAAGAAGCCAAAATAGCCAGGGGAAGTGACAGGGGTTCAGAAAGTGCACATCTCAGCTGCCTTGTACTTGAGCCTGGAAGAGAGAGTGGGGCTGGACTGCCCAAAGCCCTCCTTCACATGAGATGGGAAGGAATGCTGTAGCTAAGTGCATCTTTCCACTACAGAGCACCAGCTTTGGCAGTAGTTGGTGGCTTTGCCATACACGTAGGCATTGAGGGAGGAGTGAAGGTAGGTAGTGAATCACCCTGAAGAGTAGCCAGAGAAGGTGCTTCAAACTGGCATGGGATAGAAGAACAGGGTTTAGCAGGAAGTAAGCAAAGCTGGGTTCACGTTGGCATAATCAGCAGGGTAGATGAGGGGACGTGGAAATAAGTAGGGGGATCACAGTTGTGGAAAGCATTACAAATGGAAACAAGAAACTTGAAGTTGCTGGCGGGAACAGTGGTACTCAACAACAGTCATGCTGCACTATTAGGCTCAACAGTAGTTTTGATTGTGGAAGTAACAGATCCATGCAGTACGCATCCGGGGCTGTCTTGGTAGGAGCCGTAGGCTGCAATAGGGATGGCAGCGGGTGCTGAAGCCAGAGAGCTTAAGGAAAGACTGTTTGAGTGCAGAGTTCAGTCCCTGAATTGAGTTCATACAGAGCTGCAGTTCATGTACTCATTATTGTCAGCTGTTCTTTAATCTGCCATGTGTATCTGAGCGTATTTGGAGAAACTGACTTCTGAGGAAAGCTGGAATTTTGGCCTCTTGGCATTAATGTATTTTTGTTATGTTTTGTTTTGCTTTGCTTTGCTTTTAATGAGCCACAGGCAAGGTCTTCTCCCTGTGACACACATCTGATACTGTGCAAATTAGGATGATCCCCATTTTGCTTCATAAAAACTCCTGTGCTGGGAATCATAGAATATCCTTTTGTATACCCATGGTCATCTGTCAAGCCTAATTTTTAAGTATCAGCAACCAGAGTTTCCAGAAAGGGAATTGGATCCTTGCCACCTTGGCCTGCCAAATGTTCGATCAACCAAACACTGTGAGCCCTTGCTTGATATTCATTTCTCTCCACTGCTGTGAAGTTTATTGCTAGTGTGCTTTTATTTTTTCTTCTAAGAGTTCAAGTCCTCTCCTCTCTTGAGACTGTATTTTCTTTTCTGCTGAGTCAGTCCTCTTTCCCACTAGTGTCTTCCATCTGGCAGGTTAAAAAGTTAGGCAGTCATATGTTTCCATTTGTTTTCCACAGCCCCCAGAACAGGGTGCAAGCTGCCATTCTCCGAGAGGTGCAGAATCAGATTCTCCATCAGGATTTAGCTCAGTTCTGTCCTCCTTTTTGTAGCTGAAGAATGCTCTCCCCCAGTCTGGGAGTTATAAGAAAAAGGTGTTTCAGATTAGCTTTACTTTTTCCCTTAGGAATGGCCACAGAAGTTACATTGATAAGTATATACTGTTAGTTTATAGTTCTATTTTCTCTTCTGTTTCTCAGATTCATTTAATGGGGTATGGTCTTTATGCTGCCAGTTCCCAGTTAGGTTATCAGCTTTTGGGTTTGTATCATTTTCATTGCTCATTATATTCACTTTGATGGGTATAGAGGTATCATTTGCATGTCCTGTAGAGTTTATTCCACTTTAAACTAAAGAGCTTTCCTATCTGATGTTATTCCAGGCAAGTACTTTCCTTCCGTCAACATAATAAAGACTGTCCAATTAAATTCTACAAATTTCTTTGGTGCTTCCAGTGTGCCTTGAAGGTAGTATTAACTTTTCATCTACCTAGGAAAAGAATGTAGTCTGTTTCACCTACAATCTGCAATAACTTTTTTACAACACTTTTCAAGCATTTTACAAGTATTCTGTGAAGCTTGAGTCAGTACATTTTCAGCATGATTCTGGAAAAACTGATGAACACATCCTTTTTGATGCTAAAATCTCTGACATGTACACTCCTTCACTGAGTTGCTTTTCACTGTGATTTTCAGTGTGTTCATGGGGTGGCATCGTCCAGTCACTTGCAGCCTTCTGTTAACTTGGTTTTTTACCTGCAATCTTAAAATTGTTTTTATAATATAGACTGCAGGAGGTCTTTTTTAGCCCTATAGAAGTGGAGAAAGACCATAATAAATGCTGTTTGGCTTTGTGATGTTGTGTTGTGTTGCTTTTTTTTTTTTAATTATCCCATATACACACTATTTGTCTCATCGTTTCCCATAATCACTAATAAACAAGATTATTTGTGAAACTTCCACTGAAGCCCATTAGAATAGTTCTGGCAGAGATGATATTCACATCGTGTCAGTTCTGCTTCACAAAATCTTCAGGGCAGCTAAACTCATTATGTGCTAGACTTGAGATTTCTTGTAGTCTGTTGGCAGTTATTTGATCGTTTCAAAATGAACTCTTTACATAGGTATTTTGAAACAAATTAATCTTTCTCTTGGAGAATATTACTCCAGTTGTGCTCAGCTGATCATTTAGAACATATGAAAATTTTTTTCTTTGTTCACCAAGGTTCTGATTTTCATGTGATGTATCCAGATTTTACCCTAGTATGACTCCACTGGCTTCAGTAGAATTAATTCGGCTGTACACTGGCATAAATTACATGTTCTTTTCCTTAAAAACAAGCATAACACCCCACTGATTTTCAGGTTACCCAAGAAATTATAAGATGTGACTTTTAACAGTCACACAAAAGCCTGCAGTCCTGCATGCAAGGGCTTGAAAAAATGTGGAGCTTCCAAGATTTCCCAACATGTGCATTTGCAGGGTGTTACTTGTTAGAGGACACCTTTCTCAGCTGCTCTTACTGCAGTGCTGCTATGAGTGGAGGCCTGAAACCTTTCCTATAAACAAGGAATATATCCGTTAAAGTTACTGGAGCTAATTGCAGAATGTCCTAATGGATCAGGCCAACTGGATAAATTTTACAGTCATGTAATTGCCCAAGATTTAATTCTACAAAGTGGATATTCAAGCTGGGTAGATGAAAAGAAATAGAATTGTAAGACAAAACCAAAATCTGCAAACTTTGGCGGTTTTTTCCCTCATGGCTGCTGATTATCTGACAGTGAATTTATCACAATGTATTTCTTTTATTCTTTTTTTAAAATATAAACTGTTTATTGCGGCAGCTTACTGAAAGAGCATTTAGTTCCTAGAGAACAGTAATGGTCATGAATTGATCATTCCTTTCTTTGAGACCTCTCAGCCAAGATGCTCAGTGACTAACCCAGGTTTGCTCAGCTGTTCCAGTATGATACAAGACGTGTCTCTGAGTAGTGCTGTTGTGGGAGCTGCTCGGAGATGAAGTACTATTTGTCTGTTGGTCAGTTTTAATGGCCAGGATCAGAAGGAGGTGGGGGGAGTCACCCACAGCTAGTGTCCCATCATGTGGAGCAGTTTAGGGACAACTGAGTCAAAAGAGAATCCTGGGCTGGCTGGCTCTTCCTCCTGGAGAGTTACATTTACGCATCAACAACGCTTCAGGAAAATGGCATCTGCTTTGTTTCCTCCTGTTCTAGCGGAAGGTGTCCCTGCCCATGGCAGGGGGTTTGGAACCAGATGATCTTTAAGGTCCCTTCCAACCCAAACCATTCTATGATCCCTTTAAGTTACTGAGCGACAAGCAACTATGATAAGGAGGCAAGGAATATACAATTGCTATATATTCTGCTTGTTCTTTACATTTTGCAGAGAAACGGCAGAAGGGTTAATCAGATCAAAGCTGATAATCTTGATGAATAATCTCAAATTCTGCAAGCATACAGGGTTTTTTGTCACTGCTCTTACTGGTTGGTGCATACTTCTGTGTTCTTGAATTGAAAGAAAATCATTCCTTGCAGGGCCCTGTAGGTCAGAGTGTCACACGTGCCAGGGGCTGGATCTAAAAACTACAAGGGAAGTGTCCAAAAATTATTAATTTGGAGACACAACAGGCTGGTGTAGATCAGCAGTGGATTCACATAATTGAATTTCAGGCAAACCATTCCGGCCCAAGGGTCAAATTGTGAATAAATATAAGACAAAACACACCATCTGGTGAACCGTGCCTAATGTAACTGAATTAATTGTTCAGTGGATCTCAAAGCCAGTTAAATAGCTTATCCATATTTCTTATTGCTTCTTACTAAATGACATATTCAGAGCTCTTCCCTTCCTTCTCCCCCTCTAACCCTTTAACCTGTGAGTCATTTAGTGGTGGTGGGTGGTGTCTGCTCTGACAGTGTGTTGAGTATATTGCTGAATAAACAGGCAACTTCAGATTTTTTTTAGCAAATGAGAGCCTGTGGTCAATGACTGGCTTGCAAACATATGGGCCTAAAAATACATAATTTTAGTTCATTGTGGTTATTATTTGCATAATGCTACCTAATTTTGGATGGTTTTACAGGCAACATATCTCTCTAGGGATTGTTTCTTGTTTCAGAAGTTATGCACAAAAATGAAAAAAGCGGAGCTGGATGTGAAATGATCATTGTAAAGTCTAGCTTTGTCTCAACACTTTTATGATTTTATTGGTTATAAAATTAGTAGCTTGCTTTCTTTAGACTTCTCTGAATTCAGCAGGCTGCTGGACAACTGTTGAATTTTTGAAGGCTGAGAAAAAATATTTTTTTAGGTGGTCCACTCTGCAGCTTTTTAATGTGTTTTTCTGTTGGGGGGTGAGAGGGAGAGGTGTTGTTTTTCTTGCATAATAGTTTATACATTTGTACAGAAAATAGGACAGTCACTTTTTTATAATGCCAAAGAAAGAAATGGTTAAATGTGACTTTTGGAACCAGTAGAGTCTCAGTCACAAAGAGTTTGAGCTTGCCAGTATGTCTCAGAAGGGTGTTGCTGTTCTAGCCCCTGTTGATCATAGCGGAATTATTCAGCCAGTGCCAACAAAGATGATGAAAAAAATGCATGGCAGATCACAAAAAATATTTCTACTTCAAAATTGTTGCCTTGATGATGTGTAGTACGTAGTTACAATTTTTAAAAACATGGCTGATAAATTAGAGACATCTCAGCAAATGTATCTTTAATTTTGCAACCAGTGCACTTTATTCTTATTTTATGTAGGTGGCAACTCTCAAGGTTGCGTGACAAGTTGTTTCATCAGAAGCAATTTCTGTCCCATAGAGATGTTTGTGGTAGTTCATGGATTGCCCTGAACTGAATGTGAGGCTCAGATTTTCAGATTTGCCTTTTGATCTTAGATGTCCTGTTTCTCCCACAATCAAGTAAGAATTTTGATGCCTCTTGTTTATGCAGCTGTGTTGGGCCAGATACTCAAGTGGAGAAAAGAGAACTAAGGAGAACTGCATTCAGATGAAGTTCAGGTTCTGGGGTATCCTGAATTTCCAATATAGATAATTCTGAAATGCTCAGTGCGTGTTAAGGGTATGAAGTGCAGTGTTGTGTCTTGCTCTGTAATCCCTGCGGTAAGCACGTGTGCTGACACTGACTTCATTTGGGAAAAGGACAGGCCATTAGTCACCGGACCAAAGCACTGGGGTGCCTAGTGGCTGCTGGTGGCACAACTTAGGGTAATAGCATCCCGAGGAATATGGAGTAATGGAAATAGTTTCCCAGCTGGAGCGTGATCAATAATACTTGGAAAAGCTGCCTATAGGAGCTTTATCTGACACCTGTATCCTGACTGGTATGGTTATGGTCTCCTGCAGGGAGGAAGGAAGGAAATGGTGTGAAAGCAGCACTCTGATTCTTGGGCTTTTGTGTCTGAATATCACTGCTAGTTAGATCTATCCCAAATGCAGCTCCTGCAGTCATTTGCCTGGAATTTGAAGTTTTTTTCTATTTTATATGTTGTTTTTAAAGTATTGAACTATCTAAAAAGCTGTATTTGTCTTTGAGGGAATCGTGTACCTTGATCCCTTTTCATATTATGGGTTAAAAAGAACACATTTCAGAATAGCATCTGGCTTTATTTTAACATAAGCGTTTAGACCCAAATACCTTAACTTACCTATATTTATACAGAAAATAAGAATGTGTGCCTTCAGTTGAAATGCAGTCCCATGTGTAAAGAGCACTTTTTACCTTTTTTGAAACTTGGATGAGCTGTTTTTGCTAAGATCTAAAATAATTGATACGGTTCTGAAATATGCTAAAGCTGGGGTTTGGGTGTTGTTTTTTTTATAATTTGATTTTATTTGTTGGTTTTTTTAAGTATCATAGCTTTGCCCAAACAATCAGTGGGATAACACTGGTGGGCTTGAGGTCCGGATGAATATTCTGTCTGCACGTTCTGTTACTTGGGCTCCAATGTAACAGTTGCTTTCAGGATTTCTCCAGTGACAATATTTTAATACAACCTTGCTGCTGACATTTCTGGGTTTGGTATGAATAAAGTACTAGAGCTGTAACCAGAGTTAACAATTCTGTACTACATAATATTTCAGTTAAATTGCAGGTTATTAAATAAAGCAAGCCAATTTCTGATCTTACTTAATGTACATTTCCAGTAATTCAGGATCTGATGTCAACAAAAAAAAATGTTTTAGATAGTGCAAAGAAGTAAAGCAATCAGATTATCTTTCAGGAAATGGATAGTGTTTATTTCAAAGTATTTTAGTGTAATACAGGGCTAGTAGAAGGATTCACAGTTTAAAGGGTAGTAGTTTGAGTCAGATGGACATAATGTCTTTTTCTAGAATAGTCTTTGGTTCTTGGCTGTGATGCACTGGAGGAATTTCTTTCTTCTTGCTGGCTGTACTTCAGTTCTCTGCCCTGTCTCTTTCTCCTCAAGATATGTAGCCCACTGAACTCACCATTTTTTAGTTCATATGAATCTTTCTGGGCTTGGGTTTGTTACAGAAGTGATCTCCCAGTAAGAATGCATAGGAGAAGCAAAGCTTATGGGTTATTATGGGGAAACCCAAGAGCTGGTTTTGTTGTGCTCTGCAAGTAAGTCTTTTGCCTCTCTTTACATCAGCTTTTTACACCACTCATTTGGCTGACAAAGATCTGTAGCTGGTTTTCTGGGCATTTCCAGTTGTGCAGCCCACGTTCCAGACTACAGCTGGGCCACTCTGCTAATGCGAGGCTCCAGTATATCAGTTAGACGTCGTTGTTAGTGACTGTCATACTGAAGCTGTGCTAGACTAAGGAGATAAGGAAATGATGCAGGATTCACACAACTCATGCATGCTTTCTCTGACATCTGAAATTTAGGTAATCCACAATGTGAATCTAATTACAAGCAACCTGGGCAACAGAAATATCTGTGCATAATTTATGCATATCTCTAGAGCTTCAAAGAGTGAGTCCTAAAACATGGATGGAACTTTAAGGGTATGAGTATCCCCGTTGTCTTGGTGGAGTGTGAAATCGTTCATACCAAATGGTCCTATTTTCCTGATAATGATGTATGTAAACGAGAGTATGTATTTAGCAACAGCAATGTATATGAGTTGACTGAGATTGAATTTCCACATTTTGGGTCCTTTTGAGGACTCTGGCATTAATGCTGCTGCTGCTGATATTCCTGAATTGGTCATGTTTATGCAAACTCTATGCAGTACTGTAGGTTTGTAATACCACTTAGAGGCATTTGATGGAAGCTTATGATTCACAGGGAAAAAAACCAATATATCCTTTGCCAAAAAAACCTCCAAGCAACCCAGAGGGGAAGCAATTTTGCATTCTTTATCCTGGCTTATAATGACATAAGTCTCTAGAGAAATTTCAATAGCTCTAACCAGGGGTTGAATGGAGAGCCATCAAGAGCAATGAAAAGGAAAACCCTTGCTTTTTGCTGCTGTTGATGAATTTCTGATCAGACAAAGCAACGCATGCAGAGAATCACAGAACAGACTGGTGGAGGCCATGAGCTGACCCCTTAAATTAGATTTCTCCCGTATTGCAGCTAGATGATCTCAAAAAGCTGTGTCGAGTGTCCCTGTACATCTACAGCGGGTAACCATGTGTTTTCACATGCTGAACGATGATAAGCGTTCAGCAAATAGTATGATTTATGGATAAAGGTAAAGCTGAAGGTAAGCAAGGTGCAGCAGAGTTCCTATATTGTCCAAATGAATCGATGGGGATTGATATGGTCTATACCAGTCTTGACTTCTAAATGATATTTTAGCTGGGTTCTTCCTGGGGACATCCATCCAGTTGTCTGAGTCTGCTTGTAGATCAGAACCTGACCATCATTTTGCACACACCGTTGCATTGTGAAAGTTTATACTTCCAGATTAGTTTATACTTGTATGAGTTACACATCAAGAAAAATTAGAACACTACCTTTAAAATGCTCAGTGAACAAAAAACCCCACTAAACTCACTGAAAAAGGTTTTCCTTAATGTTTGTCCTCTAAATACTAGCTGTCTATTAGTGAAAAACATGATTTTTCTCAATTCTTTGTTCTAAACCATTTCTTTTTATTTTTCTTTTTTTTTCCTGAGAAGTGAAATTTATTGATTTTACTGAAAAGGTGGACCATTCTCAGTTCTTTCTCTTTTTTAAGCCACACCTTTTACAGCAGTATACTACAGTATGCTTTGCCAGCAGTTTGCATAAAATTTGTTGTTCATCCTAAATGAAATTAAGATAGGACAAATGTATTTGGAGAGCTAGGTGATTATTGTCTTTCTGCAATAGGATTTGGGCACTTTTTTATACTTTGAAGTGCTGTCCTCAACTTCAGCACAAATTGGTGTACAGTGAAGAATTCCCTGATGGGGGAACATCTGGGATATCGAAGTATGTAGGTATGATCAAAGTGAAAGCTGTAGCAGGTTGTTGACATTTCAGTCCAGAGGAGCACAGCCAATTACTATCAGACTTATAAAGACGCCAACACAGCATCTTAATGAGATCCTACCAGACATGCGTGTGAGTCTAGGATAGTTTGGTTTGGGAACAGTCTGTTGTCCAGTTTATAACTGGTCATGCAAATATCCGTGATACACTTTGTAACAAATGAGTGCTGAACTAATGTGAGTGGTTACATAAAACCCTCAAAAGCATGACCCACCAAAAAAGAGGTTGCTCTGTATCTCGCTGGGATTTGCAGTCTTATGGATGGGTTGAACTTAAGTCACGCATGAACAGATCAAGGCTGGAGCCGATATGCAGTAGTTTGTATACTTCCTGGAAGCAATGAACTCACTGTAAGTGTGCTGATGAATTCACCTTCTCAACTTTAGTGTTTAGAAGTAGAGACCACATGTGCACAATCCTGGAATTTTCCCTGTGAGAGTACATGGG
Source organism: Ibycter americanus (assembly GCA_035590275.1). Lineage (NCBI taxonomy): Eukaryota > Metazoa > Chordata > Aves > Falconiformes > Falconidae > Ibycter > Ibycter americanus. The sequence continues at coordinate 5,463,992 of JAVJGI010000003.1, read as the reverse complement.
CAGACAGACCCCTAAGCCAGTTAGGTTTTGGGAATACACTACGGTGTGTTCCAGAAAAGACTGGCAGAAGCTGTTTAGTCAGTCAGTGAGAGATTGCTAATTAAGAGACATGTCATTATGGTGTGAGAACAGCTGCTGTTCCTCAAATGAAGCAAGACTTGGTTAGCGAGAATTCCTGTACTTGGACCCTGGCTAGGAGTTCGTAGTGCAGGTGAGGCACGGTGAGGAGCACTGGTAGGAGAGCAGATGCAGCTTTACAGTGTCTCTCAACAGTCTGGTGATAAACTGCTGGAGAAGTCCAATCTCACGCCTTGATTTAGAATCTTTTCAAAATCAGACTGGCATTTCATTGGATTTTACTTCAATCTCATGATGTTTAGGTTTTCTCTTCAATTCTCTGGGTTTCTGTAATTATGAAAGAACAATTTTTTGGAAGCTATCAGCTTTGACTGCTGCATGGAAGAACTTGAGAATGTCAGTTCTAAAGGTTCAAATATTAAAATATTAATGAAAGGAACTTCTATGTGGTTTGTGAAATTGTTGTGGGTTCTTGACTTTTGAATAGCTTGAACTGATAAATGATACTGCAAGAAACTGATTTTTATTCCAATTTTGTATATTTAAAAACATAAATATTTATTACAAAATTCTGCTACCATTTACAAAATATTTTCTTTTTGTAAATCCCCTTTAATATGATTTTTGATTCCAATGGATATATGGATATGGTTCCAGTCACTGATGATTTCTTTTTTTTCTTTTTTTCAGTTACACCAGCAGAGTTGTTTCTAATGGACTGAAGGCACAAATTAATAATCCAGAACTGAAAGTCAGAGGATTGGACCCACTCATCAGTAATTTAATTGACAAACTTCAGCACTTTAATCAAGTAAGTAATTTTTAGAGATAAAAGCATTTTAACACTGGCTTTGATAGCAGAGCTGAAGCTAAACTTACTAGGTAGTACTGCTTCTCACGTGACATTTTCCAGGATCATAGGCTTGAAATAGCCATGGAGTGGGCCTGGTACTAAAGGCAACTGAAGTTTCTGTTATGCCATCTGGTTTATGAACAATTAATGAGGAATTATTTCCCTGGAAGTTGCTCTAATTCCTGGCTGTTGTTCCATAGCTGTTGAGTAACAGTCCTGCAGTCCACAGTCCCAGGAACATGGAGGAACTCCTGAGCCTCACAGTTCACATGGAACTTATGACTAGAGTCAGGCTGTGTGAGCAGCTTGAGGAGTCCTGTGATATTCCAGTGTTGGAGGAATCTCTCCTTGTTTGTACAGCTTCCTGTTTTACAGTGGTGTGGATATAAACAGATCAAAAGAGAAAAATTGGTCTAAGAGGGTGTGATAACTGTGTGGAATGCTGAAGTCAGGACAGAAGATGCTCCAGGACAAATTAACCTTGCACCTTGGAAAACATTTCCTTGACAGGGCTTGTTCTCAAGCCCTTCAGCCCAAAAGGGAAGATAGCCTCCCACTGTGTTTGTCAGCGGCATGGCTGACCTGGGTCTGCCTCCATCAGCTCTTGGGATTCCCTCAGATGCACTCGCAGTCCTGGTGCATCTGCCCTCTTTCAAGGCTGCGTGCATGATTCTCTGGTATCACTGCTTCAGCACACCTCTTTGTGTGCTCTCAAAGTAGTGCCAGTCCAAATGAGCTGGAGCTAACAGATTTAACAGAGATTGATTTTCATTTAAAGTAGGCATGTTTTCTTGTCAGCTTGGAAGAATGCTTACAACAGTGTGTTTGGAGTCAGATGTGTTTGCACATTAGTCTACTCGTAATCTTTCACCATTAAAGAGTGATGGAGCACAGGGATATAAATAGTTCGTAGAAAACTGCTGTAAGATTGAAGTCCACCTTTGCAGGTGGGGTGTGCAGGAAGAAGAATGCTCTGCACAGGTAAAAGGGGGGAGGAATTGCTTAGTCAGGATGTAGGAGGCTATTAAGACTGTGACTGTGACCAGGAGTCATGGTTTCATCTCTTGCGCCTGCAGAAGTACAACCTTCCTTTACCTCTCATCAACCACCGGTGGTAGATCCATAATCTAACGAGTAATTAGTGTTTTTGTTAAATCTGGCTTGGCTCTAATATTCTTCTCCTGTTCTGTAGCATGCAGTTTAGGGATTCTTTGTATCACATTGTTTGATTTAACTTGCCATGAGGGATTACAGCAACAAGTCTGATGCAGTGCTTTAATATTACAGTGAAATAGACATTATGTGGTCGGATTGATGAAAAGGATAATTTATTATTTATCTGCCTTTGCATGTTATAAAGTAGAGTGTTAATTTACTTTATAAATATTAGATATATCCATCTGTGTAATGTTCTTCTATAAACACTGACAATAGGAAATAGTTAGAAATAGATTAAATTAAAAGTAGCTGTGTATTAGAAATTCTATTTCTTTGTCTGCTGTAGAAAAATAAAAATCTGAACAGTCTCGTAATGAGCTGCATACCAGTTTTCTTCAGTTATATATGTTTAAAAAACAGCTTCAAAAAACACTTTTTTTTTGCCAGAAGAATAAAATCCAATTCCTAGTTCTTTCTGTGAGTTGGAAGTGTTGCTTTCTGTTACTTCTAATTCTGTTTTAGGAGAATATCATCCTTAAGTAAATGTAACTCCCATCAGATTGAGGTGCTTAACAATAATAGATTCCAAGGGTGAAAGATTAAACAGAATACTGATTATTGCCCTAAGATGGTTTGTTCTTAAGTACTTGGAATAATACAAATTCCTTTGATCATAATTTTAGTAAGATTTCTGCAGAGATCAAAGCATCAAAGAAGTTGCTAAATATCTAAGGCTTTCACATACTACATCAAACATGTGTAGCTGTTTTCTGCTTCTTGAATTTTCATTTTGGTTGTGATATTAATATACAAATAAAAACTGACACTGAAAAGCTGATTAAATCAGGAATTTAAAGTGTCATCAATAGTGGGTGTAGACTATATAGAAGAAGAGTTATACCGAATCCCTTTACTCATTTTATAGACAGATTGATTATTTTCATCAAATTTTTTTTTTTTTGGGGGGGGGGAGGCAATACGTAAGGTGGAATGTAAACAGTGATAAAATAAGGTGTTATCTTTGTATCTTCTTAAGTGTTTGACATTTGCAATACCATTTTAAGCAATAGTTACATAGTGCACGTACAGAAGCAATCCTAGAGAGGCAGAAAGCTTGGAGAGCAGAGAACAAAGCAATGCACGGAATTTGCATCATAGGTGGTTTGATGTGTCTAGGCCCCAATAATCTTCTACCACTTAAGTAATATTGCTAAACTACCCAGAAGAACGCATGTTCTTGCATAAGAGAAAGATGTGCTGAGATTTTGAAAAGAAACAACATTTCTATCTTAACAAAACAAGCTCCAGCCATACTGCATCTATCTCTCAGAGCCTGGACCTGTTGGCTTTCTCTTTCTTTCATTCTGTTATGCAAAGGTGCCTGTTTCTGAAAATCAGAATAATCTGCTGCTAAATCAATTTGCTGAGCTTGTGGAGTACTGTCAACTACAGCTACATTCAAATCAAAAGGATTCATTTCTCTAAAAGATGTACCTTAGCTCAGCAATTCTTAACAATTTCTGGAGCAAATGTAATCACTGCCATCTTCGATAGATCCTCTTCCACCTCCTGTCTTCCACTGCTGGGCCACAGCTCTTCCTCATCACTCTGCAACTACTCCTGCAGCTTCCTTCGGCTGTGCTGGCAGTCCCGGGCTGTAGACGCAGCAGCGTGGTGCAGCAGGGTAAGCCTGAGATACCGTGGGCCTCTGGTGACTGGAGTAGCAATGCAGCACAAGGCTGTGAGCAAGAGCGACTTGTCACTGGCCACACAGAAGTAGCAAACCATTCATTTAAATCCAAAATTGACAGTCTTTGCTGTACAGCAGCTGTTTCTTTGTTAGCTCCTTATCGTGACTTACCCACAAATGTAAAGAGATTAATAACTTCACTGATCCTATACCCCATGGGCACGAACAAAACTCTTGTCAATGTATTATTCTTCAAGTTGGTGTATCCCAACTCCAGCACGTTACAAATAATCTGTATGCAAGTCATCTTCCATTCCTGCCTGTCATTTAGACTGAAATGCCAGTTCATTAGAGATTATAGCTGTTCCTCGGTTTTTTCATCTGGGGTTTAAACCCTCTCCACACAGTTGTTGTTTCTTTAAAAAATGATTATGCAAATAGCAGGCTATTTTATAACCAGTTTGCAAAGCCAAAAGTAAAATGAAATTTAGAGAATACTATTCAACTATTACTGTTACTTGCATCCCTGGCAGATGAGGTATTTGAAGGGTTTATTGTAGCTGCTGATTCACATGTCAGTAGAATTACCGAGTTACAATTTACAGTAACTTTTACATTTATTAATGCAGAAACAGGTCAAGTGAAGTCCCAGGCTGATTTTGAAAAACTAGCAGTTAGAAGTAACATCTTTGCTTCCCTTTTTTCTTTTTGTGAATAGAGCAGATGTGAACTGCAACTGACAGTAAACATAAAATCCCCCTTTGTGCCTTTTTGGAGTATACTACTTGCCACATAATCACACTTAAATATGTTTTAATGTTTTTCTTCAGCATAATGCTTTTCACAGTTCAAACGCAAGCAATACTGAGGTCAAGGTTAAAAATCCTGAAGGATCAATTGCAATGAAAAGCAATGAGAACATTAGGGAAAAAAAGCTTTGACTGTAACTTTACTAGCAGGGTCGCACAGGCGTTCTCGAAGGACTATAATATAATAAGTATTATACAAGTTTAACTTATTTGTCTTTTGTCAGCCTAAATCTAATCTTGACAGATTTTTAGAATCAGTGTGTTTTGCTGTTGTCAGTCAGAGATGAATGCTTAGGGCATGGCTGTAATTCAAGAAGACAGTGCAATATCTTAGTGCTTAAAATGAGAGTAAAGCCAAGCAAATCTTGTTGAATCTGGACCTACATTTTTTATTTTTTTCCCCATCAAAGTCTAATGGATCTGCCAGCTGAACTAAGAAATGTATGTAACTTGAATTCCTCTTAGATTTGTGTACAAGGGGTGCTGTCATAGTGAAGTTTGAAGCAACAGGACTGAGCTATCCAAAATTTAATCTTGAATGTGTATTTCATTGGGTTAGACAATAGAGAATAATACAATAAATTATTTAACTACTACTTCGTTTGAAAGTGTATCTATATTTTTGAACATCTATAAAATCTATTACATTTGAGAGTTTTTATGTAAAATTTAAGTGGAGATAAATTGGTTTGATTTTCATCCAAAGTTGTAGCTCACTTGGACTAAGATTCAAAACATTCTGTTCTTCATTTCATCCAATGAAAATATGGAAAGAAGGGTATTCATCTTAGAAAAACTGTTGCTATATTACTTCTAGTACTTGGGATTTAAAAAGCCCCAACAGGCTTAGAAGTATTATTGCTTGCCCTCCACATACCTCCCAAAACCTGCAGAGACTTGTGTCTCTTACAAAACAGAACACCTTCCCCAGAACTGCCATATGTCTGGATTTCCAAAACAGGTCCTCTTTTTTTTTTTTCTTTTTTTTTTTTTTTCCCTATCCAAAGCATTTGGAGACTTTGGACATTTCTTCAAGATCTCAGGTGCTCTATATCCCTTTTGAAAGCAAACATCCAAATATCCCAGAGATATTCCTTCCCTCTTCAGTGGCTAACCACGCAGACCATCTGTAGTTTGAGGCATTGAATTTAATGCAGAGTAATAGAAAGAGACACACTGAAGGGGTTGGGCCTCAGTCCTAGTTATGCAGCATGTACTGTGTGCTGACAAGCTGTGCACTCATAGTATGCTTTCAGGATTCATTGCATGAGGCTGTTATACAGGTACTTCTGTGATGGCAATCCTATGCAGAAATATGGGAGGTGAAAGGCTGCGTCTCTTCACATCCAAGGGCACGCCATCATACCCTGCTGAGGATGCCACCCAACTGACCCCAAGACTGATACTGTCTTTCACAGTTAATGTAGGACCCACATCACTACTCAGCTGGTGAAAGCGGTCCATAACACAACAGAGACTGTTGATTCTTCAGTGCAGGTTTTGAACGGTCGGGGTCATAGAAGTCTTAAAGATTAATCTTGCCTCAGTTCGTCTGCAGTTCGGGTACAAGAGAGATTTTCGTTGAAGCAAACACTTCTGCAGCTGTGTTGGTTCTTTTTGAATTCATATCACTATAAAGGCAATAACAGCCTGCACCACCTTCATCTCCAAATGTAAACAGCAGTGATAATTGAATTAATACAGTAGTTATTGGCTGATTAATAAATAGCAGCAAGAAGTGCGCATACTTCAGGAAAATATAGATAGAATTAATGAAACCTGAAACAATTATGTTTAAAGTCTTACAATGCTAGGAAAGAACAAATGGACTGTTTATTTTATTTATTTCCTGCTCTGCTGTGTAAAAATTTTTCACCCCTGTAGTCAAATAAACTATCATCTCACATTCATCAGTTATACAGTTTGTTTCTCATCCTATTTTTTTTTCAAAATGTTTGTTCTTATTAAATCCATGGGCTGTTTTTCTTCTCCCCTGCTGAGAATCAGACATCTCTTTGCTTTCAGATATAGATGCTGAATGCTCAGCTCTAAGTTATGATCTTTTTCATAATCCATATGCAATGAAACAATTAATCCCTATGCTTGAAACAATCCAGCTTACTCAAAGACGGAGCATAATCTTTCTCTGTGTGGTCTTCTGTATGGTTTTCTGTTTCATAGGAAATACATATATACACATATGTAATGTATGCTGTATAAAATTTTTGGACATCAGATTTCATCATATCTGTGATTAAAGCGAGAAAAGGTACATAAGTGCTGCCAGCCTCAGAAAAAGAAAGAAAAATCTAGTAGCAATTTAGCATGCTCTCAATTCTTTAAAGAACCTGGCAGATTTCTGTCATATATATAGTTCTTAGCAGGTCATCTTTGGGTCCATAGCTTTTTGCTTTTGTAACATATTTTCACATTAACTTGTCAATCAAAGTTGAGAAAATGCATCTGCTGTCTATTGGGGGATTCTTTTGTTACTGAGAAAAATCAAAGTCAACAAAGAGCCCTCTTTGCAGAGTGGTGTATCACACAATAGTGCATCAGGATATGGTGCATATAGCAGGCTACGTAGTAATGGGGCTGCTTCACTAGGAAACATTTCTCTCAGTGGAGGCTGTAGTTCTCAAGCAATTAAACAGGATATAGTTGCTGACTGCTCAGGAGCATTTATCTGTCACGGTTTCCATTAGGAGGAGTAAAACTCACAAGAAATCTATTCAAATAGCGGGCTGGGGTATCTGAAGTCTGTCAGAATCCTATTCTGGTGTTAGGTTTCTGCAAACTGCTATTGCTTTGAGACCAGTAATTTGTGCCCCTTCCTCACTTCTGGCTTACGCATTCCAGGTGAGGCTGTTGGGCAGCATCCACGGGAGGGGCGTGCAAGGGAGGGAGCGGGGACAGGCTGAGGGCTGCAGGCTGCTCAGCTGGGCTCCTACTGGAAAATACACAGATGTGGCCGTGAAGGAAGAGGAACTCACTCAGATTCCCTTTGTCTGCATACCTCGAGGGGTTGTCTGCATACCTCGAGGGGCAGCTAGAAAAGCTGGAGATGTGGGATCTCCTTGTTCAAGGCCAGGCAGCTTCAGTCACTGGGCTGTGTGTGGTGGTTTTCTTCTCTCCTACAACCCTACCTTTTAAAAAGAAAAGGAGTTTGGAAGCTCTAACCTTGGTTCTACTGTGGCATTAAAACCCCTGTCAAAACCCAGGGTTTGTCCATGAATCAGAACAGAAGAGCTCTTTCTAGTCCAGTCCCACTGAAAAAATATCACTGGAGCATTATTTTATGGAGGGGGTATGTTAACGTTGTAATGTATGGCTAATTGCAGTATATATCATTGCTGGCTGAAATCTGTGTGCTTTTGTTGGCCTGAGGTCTGCAGGTTATTCGTTTCGTTTTGTTAAATATAGTGACTTGAGTTATAATTAAATAATTTTAATTAGAATTGAGAAATTACTTTTTAGTATTAAAAACAGCATCAAGGTTTCAATAGAAACAGAAATCATGTGAAATACTGGCTCAACTAAACTAAAATGTAGCGGTTTAAAGTAAGACAAATCTGAATCGCAACGTAAATCCAGCATATCTTATTATATGCTAGCAAATATATAATGCTAAAATGCCCGTTTATTATTCATGTGTTGTGTCTCAGAGTATGCTGTGCTGTTTGTCTTGCAAGCATTTTCAGAAATTATTTGCCCAGATGGGCCATTGTATGTGTTTTGTTTTGCTCATTGTGGGAAATTAGTCTTAATAAATCAAAATCACATATTGAGTCATAGTAGTGACTTAAACCAAGTGGGGGAGAGGGAGGGGAGAGCTACTGTTTCAATCTGTAACTGAGCCAAAACATTTCACATATAGAAGAACATAGTTTGAAAAGAAGAGTCTTATTTAAAACAAAAATAGAGTCTGTCCTTTGGCTTGAGTGCCCAGTTCTAGTTGCAGGTGATAAGTGAAGCACAAGCTGACGCTCATTTTCACGGATGTGCTGAAGAGTTTTGGATCCTCTGGTGCAATGGCTTTAAGTGAGGAGAGGGTCAAGCCTTGGAGGGATCTGCTTGGGCCTGACCAGTGTTACGTGCTATGGGAGCATGAGACCAGGCATGGGAATATGAGGGCTGGTGTGGGCACCCAAGGGCAGGCAGGAAAGCAATGTGGGGCAGGAGCATGGGACATCTAGGGAGAGCTGTCAGGCCTGGGGGCTTGGGGTGGCTGCCCAGGGGGTGGAGACAGCAAATGGGAAACTTTTCCACCATTAATGGAAATACTGTGGTTTCTTGCCACCCCAAGAAAAATGCATCACTCTAATAACTGTTCTCTTTCTGGTATAAGGTGCTAACCAAAATGCATGCTGTTGTTACTGTTCAACAACTGCTCACAATTGTTATTGTTCTTGACCAGAAATGCCCCTTTGTGGGTATTGGCACAGGGGAGGAAGGATGGATCTCACTGCTATGTTAGCCTATTTGTTTTGAAGTTAATTGATTTTTTTTTAATGATAGAAAGTCAGCAAATATCATTGAATTAATTAAGGTTGTCATACTGAAATGTTAAATTCTCTTTTATGTAAAAACTTAGTTTGTTCTATTAGCCCATCATCTTTTTCTGATCACTCTTAATAGTAGTAAGTCATATACATTGTTTTAAGTTATCATTAGAAGTGTGACTCTGGTATTTACTTTTGATCTCATTCCTGAGCTACGATAATGTGCTTATTTTTGGAGGTAATAAGTTTAGCATAATAGGAAAGAAAAGCAAGAGATTTATGGGCTGATCATTGTTTTATTTAGGGTAGAGGAAAGGTCTTCAAACAATTGATTGATCGTTGGCCAAAAGCAAGAACAGGGTCATTTTCCTCTTTCTGTTCCACTACTAAAGGGAGGAGACTGGTAGGAAAAGCAGTGTGAGAGAATAAAACTGAAGACTACCTAAAGCCCAAATTTACTCTGTAAAGCTCAAGTGGATCTGTACTGCTGGTGATGACAAGTCAATTAATGCTGCTAATTGTATACTGCCACTTCCCAGTTAAAGCAAACAACTGTTTCCAGCAATAATTTGGGTTGCATTGTAGCACAAGTTGATGAGTCAGACCTGGACCGGAGAAGCCCCAGAGCAGGTGTCCCTCAGAGAGGTTTCTCTTACTAGATGCCTGATATGGCTGCCCGCTGTGGCTGCCCAATGCCACTCCCAGATGCCTCCTGCACAACCCAGAAGTATGAGAGTCAAGTCATCAATAACACCTGCAGCCCTCATATTTAGGCTGCTTGGCCGGTTCCTCCATGGCAGCTTAATGTGAGATGGTTCGTACTTGTCTGCCCAGGCAAGCAGCCCTTGTAACATGTCTCCTCACTGTATCTGCAACGTGTAGAGAGGTTAAAACCTCTGAATCATTTTGGTGCCATTTGTACTCACGTGATCAGTCACGTACTTCTCAGAGGACAAAATCAAGAAGAGCTACTGACAGGTGTGAGGTGAGGGCAGGCAAACTTCCTGATGTCACTGTCTAGTCTCTAAAGGAGCAAACAGGGCCACAAGCAAGCATCAGAGGAAAACTTGACCTGCACTCCCCTTCTATCAGCGTTCGTTCCCTTACACTTTGGAATTTCAAAAGCAAGTCTGAATATTGGAGAGAGGCCGTCTCAGGAGTAGCCTTTCACTTCTACTTAGGAAAACATTCACAAGTAATTACTGAAATAGGGAAGACTAAAGGAAACAATCCTCTTGTTTCAGGCGGAACTGCTGCTGTGAAATAGCATTATTTGTCAATTTGAAGAAATCCAGTCTTACAATAGACCTGTTTTGCTTCTGACTCTGTCTTACGCTTATTTGGTGTTTACATAATACTTGCAAAGGTTCAAGCATATTACATCTCACACCCACCTGATCACACACACATCCCAGAGCCACGCTGAGAGTAGTTCACCAAATCCAGAAGAGATCCTAGGACATCAGACTCTACTTTTCCTCTTCTCATCATGAGCTCTTCTGCCAAGTTGGAATCAAAAAAGCAAGATGTATGTAGGTGCATCAACCTAATTAGTCAAATTGGACAAATGCCAGTTTGGCCCAATCGTTGTTGCTACTGCTTTTTTATCAAAAGCATGGTGCAGTTCTTGAATGGCCACAGACCTCCTTGACCTTGGTTTCAGTGTGTTCCCCAAAACATCAGGTATCTCAGCATTCTGGGTGCTCAGCATGATGGGTGGCCGGGCTGTACTGGCTCAGTGCAGAAGGCGCCTTCCTGCTCCCTGCCTCACGAGCAGGCCTGGGAGGCTGCTTCCAGCCTGACGCTGAGCCATCTCTCCCTTCTACCAGGTTTTAAGATTCCTGCTTCTCCAGGAAACACTTCTCCATTGATAGCATTAATTCTGTGACATCATGTTTTCTCCATTACAAAAGCTTGATGCTGTACATTCATGTCTCTCATCAGAATTCCCACAATAAACTTCCCATCAGATACCAAAGGCTGAGTCTTACCTGCCTGTTTGCTAACACAAACTGCAAGAGAACTGTCTAGTAGGGAGAGTCACTTCTATTTGTAGCTGTTTGTTTCTTAATTTTTATCTTCTTGCTTTTGTGTCAAGGCTTGGAGATTTGTATGCAACATAAGTTTAGCTAATACAAAAAAGTTTAGTGGGGATTTTACAAACCCTACTGCACTCTGATTTTCACCATCTGCTTACTTTTATAAGCATTAGCTAGTCTTTAACTTTCTTACTTTTTATGGCCTTTCTTACCCATACTGAAATGCTTTGTTTCTGAAATTCAGCCTAGTCTAAGTCAATTTTAAAATAATTAAGCTAGATGTATTATTTAAAGGCACCATGAAAGATCTTCAGCTGACTGTATCAGCTGATGCCATCATACTCCAGACAGTCTGTGCAGTTTGCCTCCTAACTCAATACAGTCCTATGCAGGTATGAGGCCAGCATGTAAGCTTAAGAGGAAAATATATAGCAAGGAGTGGAAAAGGTACTTCTTTGGTCACAGGGAGACTATGGTATAATTTCCCATAAACATTGTTCTATCTGGATTGTTAGGGATCGTAAAAATCAGACAAAGTGATATCAGTAACAGGTGAAATGCACCAGCACGCAGTAAGGAACCAAACCGCACCAAAGCCAAAGAAGATGAACCAAGTGTCAGGGAACCACACGGGAAGTCATCTTTAAGTAAGGTTAAAGACATCCAATAGAGATGTCCTGCAACCCTGTTGTTCTGTCACTTGATCTACACATACTGTCCCAAACAGGAGCAGGAGTTGCTTATGGATGCGCAGCACCTGAAAGCAAATAGCTATGGCCCATGCCTGAGCTTTGGGCAGTGCTTGGAGCAGGCAGCTGCAGGGGCTTGCAGATGAGGGCTTCATACTTGTGGGAACTCTCTTTACATGGCTCTAGGAGCACGGTTTCTCACAGCTGCAAGACACTAGGATCAGCTGAGAGCTGAGCTTCCCAAGAGGCTGGGGACCCTGCCATTCACAAAGGAAAAGTGTGGCCTCCTGAAGTATCAGGTTCTCCTGGCCCTGCAGAGCTTGAGGAGATCAGAAGCCCTGTCTGCCCACATGGTGGGTGGGCTGCCTGCAAAGTAACCCCAGCTGCGACGTGGACTGGGTAGTAGTCTGGTGTCAGCTCAGCACAGACTGAGACCCAAGGCTTTCTGTTAGTGTTCAGTAGCCGGCTGTAGGGTTGGTGTGTTTGTTGGAGATACAATATTAACCAGACTCTCCCCATCGTGCCTTTCCAGGTTGATACCTTGAGAGCTGACATTTTATCACAATACCCCATGGCTTCCTTCACCCAGGAGGTGAAACACTGGTAGAAATAATGATAGGGAAGTACTGTGCAGCTGTGTCCTAAATGCAAACTCAGACACAGTTGAGTGACCTTCCTTGTCCTTCGTTAAAAGTCCAGGTCCAAACCAACATTGTATGCACTGGCTTATGTGGTGCTTGAATGACAAAATGTAGAGAGCCCCACAGAGCATGTATGTTAACGGCTGTCATAAGTAACAGCCAGTTGATATTAAGGATTTTTTTCAAAATACATTAGCAATAAGATTATTTTGAGAGGCATATGTTTTAAGTTTAATTCTTCTACCATCTTTTACCAGCATTTACCAGAGTATAAAAGTTACCAGCGAGTAATAGATAATTTGAGGTTGGAAGGGAAGATCTGGAGATAACCCGGCTCAACCTTCTGTTGAAAGCGGGGCCTTAGGTCAGCTTATCCAGGGCCCTGTAAAACCAAGTCTGGCGTAACTCCAGCGAGGGAGATTCCATATCTTCTCTGGTACCCCTCTGCTTTGTGTTTGTTTGCTTGCTTATATCCATGAAAATAAGTACACCAGTCTTAAATGCCTCACTTCTTCCTGTTTATAATTTTCTCAAGGTCCAGCTTGAATTCATAGACAATAGTTCTTGGGCACAAAATAGGCACTTTATACCTTTGTACACTGAAATATGTTCTTGTGTATAAAGCAAGAGCAGTTATATAACAACTTGATAGTGAGATACCTGGAAGTTCCTGCTTCCTATAGGAAAACATCCAAGGGAAATGACAACCAAAGTAAACAGCATGTCTCTGTATCTTGCACAAAGCAGATTCCTGTTATGAGTCCGGGCTGCCTGGATTACCACCAGTGAGGCTGACATAAATAAATGGCAAATACTGGTTAAGCAGCAGCCCGCTCATTTACAGAAGACAGAATTTGCATACACTTACTGGCTGGAAGAAAATTTACTGCTGTGCACATGATGCTGAGAAAAGCCTCGGGTATTACAGTTGGGAACCATTTGCTCATTACTGTTCTTTTGAATAGCAATGAGGTGCGTGTAAGAGTCTGTATGCCATGACTCCTGTGCATTTGCAAATGTAGCCTACTCCTGAGAATAGATGGGACTTTTTTTACCTTTAATTGTGATTTCATGGCTGAAAATGCCACTTAGAGATTTGAGCTCTGTAGCCCTGAAAACATCCAGGCCCTCAGCTTCTATACCCCTAAACACCTCAGGCTTTGGCTAGCTGAAGTGCCTTGCATTGCAAATATGATTTATTTACTATGCACTGTTTAGTGACACCTACAATCTATCCTGCTTCCTGGGACTGTATGCATTTTAAATGAGATAATACATTTATTTCACTTGCCTTTTTCATGCATCTGAAATGAGCCTGTGCCTCAGTGCAGTTACGTGGGAGTGGATCTATTTGGGGCTGAGTATTCCCAGTCCCAGATGTCATGGATGAACTTGTCATTATGCCGAACAGTCACCCAGGAGACCACTGATTCCCTTCAGAAACGGGTAGCCTTGGTATTGCTTTAACACTAATAGCAAAGTGAAAAATGAGAGGCAGTGAATAAGACAGTGCCACTTCACACGCAGAAATTATACACTTTCATCACTGTTTTCTCAAGCTCGTTTTTGAGCTGTGCAAAGACACCAGTCTTCGCTCTGGAGGAAAGTCATCCCATGGAGAGTCTGTTATTGCATAAATCTCATGCAAGTACTTCCCCCCACCCCAAAGGTTTGAGAGTTGCCAGTCCTTAACAAGCATGAGCTTCTCACAAACAGCCGCAGAAGGTTGCCTTGTTGCGAGACAGAAACTGGGTTTTCTGCCTCTTACAGCAACTGAGAGCTCACAAAGAGTTGTTAGTATAGAAACATTGGTGAGTATTCACCAAGGGTAACATTGGTCTAGTAAAGGAAACAAGACCCAGCATGTATAACCCTGTTCAAGCCCAGAATCAATATTTACGAGTGTCCCTAACTTTAAAGACATAAGTAATTCCATTGGCTATTCACGCTGTGTATAATTATCATTATATGCATGTTTGAGTGAAGGCCATGCTCAAAAATGAGAGAAATCTGTTGAAATCTCCAACAGATGATTGTTGGAGAGTAACACTCCTTTGAAAGGGTAAGTCAAAATCTCAACATCGAGGCTTCTGCTCCAGACCACCCTTCTCCATCAATAATAAAGGGAATCTAGGGAGGCTTTTCTGGCAAGGCTAACATTAATATTTGCCAGTCCACTAGCATTTATCCCCCCAGTTTTCTCCTCACCAGAAGCCTTCATTCAATATGGCATTTAAACACCCAGGTCCCTCAGCTGTTGTACGTAGGCTCGTGTAAAGAGGTGCATGCTTTTTTGGTGCCTTAGTGCCGGATGTGCTCCTGCACAGTTGTGCATGCATTCCGGGCTCACGGCAGCGGGCACACCGCATCCCGCAGTCCCCCAAAGGGACAGGGGGGACAGGAATCAATTGTTTTGAAGCAGCCACAATGTGTCCTCAGTCTTACACAGTTCAGTCACATCTGAAGATGAATTTATGTAGGGATTTACATGCTTTTAACATGTAACTGAAAAAAAAGGAACTGATGTATACATTCTGTTCTTCCTAATGTTTGAAAAAGAATGTTTCTAGCTTTATTAATAATTCAGATACAGAAGATACTTTTTCTGTGTGACGAGGACTTTTCCACAGTTACAAAAGTATGTCTAATAACTAATTCAAATGGATTGAAGCGATAGTCAAATTTGAACGCAGCTTTTAATAGCCAGAAGCAAATAACTACAACATAGCCTACTGATATGAAGCATGTAGTGTTTTGAATGCTGCCATATGCCCCAATATGTATCAGCCTTGCAAACAGAATCATAAAGCGCTCAACGTCATTTCAGGGCTCTGCATCTTGTTTGCTCCTTTCAGTATCTATAAGAGGAGCCTCTCACAACAGAGTTTTTCAAAATGACATGTTCATGGGAGTGAACTGGCAGACAAACAATGTAGTTATTGGATAATATAATGAAATATGACTTGTGCTTCACTGCAGTAAAATGACGCTGAACCATATTTGATGTGGCATTTGAAAGAAGAGAATCTAATAATATTAAATGGATTTCAGAAGGGTAAATGGAAAGCTTGAGATTTGTCTTTCTTAGGCCGTATAATTGGGGCTGGATGAAGTCATAAAGAGAGGGGAGAGGGCCACGGGCCGTGGCGAGCTGCAGGCGCTTTGAACCCCTTGACGAAGCTGACCGTTTGTGCCAGTGACTCGAATAAAGGTTTAATATTAAAGAGCTTTGTTGCATGAAGTTCTAGTCTCAAGGGTAATTTTGAGTCATGCAGCACGATACAGAAGTTTTAACTGAGGTGTGTGAAATGAATCACTTCAAGTATTAAAGTTCAATTTTGGACTTCATTTAGAGTGTTTATGAACCATATGAAGCAATATTATCCTTTCTTATTATAAAGATTATTTCAGTTATTGGTTCAAATACTTTCTTAGATTTTTTTTTTTCTTCATCATCTTGCTAATCACTTCCAAGTACTTGGCAGACTAAAAATTGCACACCAGTTACCAGACATGTAAAATATTTTTTGTGTCAGTAACATGATGTATTAACTAATAATTCGAACAAAATATAATAATTGCTGCTTAATTCTGAGACAGTCAAACAAAACTAAATGTATTTGATTTATTTTGAAAATGTGAATAATTAATTACTTTTTGAAATAAGAAGCTTCTGTTTAGCTTCTGAGTGTAATGGTAAAAGCCAGAAAGCCATGAGTGCATATTCAGGAAATGGGAGTAGCTGGTAGTAAAGCATCTCAATTCAGCAGCAAAGGAAAAGCACTTTACAATTTCAAAAGTAACAAAAGTAAGAAAAGACAAATACTAAAACAGTATAAATACTAAATACTAAATATAATATAAATATACAAATACTAAAACAGTATAAATACTATAAATACTAAACAGCACAAAGCAGAAATTATGACACGTAAAACTCAAGAAGAAAAGCTAGAGGTGTGATGTAAAACTGTGACTGGTAGGGCCAAGAACAGTAAAAAACTGTCTTATCTTGCATGCTAAGGTGTACTATTAGATAGCAAGTAATTAATAAGGAGGCAAATAGTATCTCTACACAACATATCCGTTCCAGTAAATGCTATGAAATTTTTGGCCTTATTGTTTGAGGAAGCCAAAGCTGTCCTGTCTGCCTGCCTATCAGCCTGCACCTCCAGCAACATTTTAAAGTGATCAAGTTCAACCACACTTCCATAGCCATTTTTATCTGTGCAGGAAGTTTCTCTCCTTGCTGATTCCTCCCGTTTCAGGAGTTTTTGGACTACGCCGACATGTTAGCACATATGGCAGTTTGATTCCTGAGAAAAGATTCTTGGAAGACATGCCTGAGAGTGATGCACTGAGCACATAAACGAGGGCAAAGGATGCAAGGCGTTGTGTTTGTCTTAGGAATTGCCTGCATGCAGAATTTTAGCTGTAACTCTGGTGTTGCACTGTTTTGATTAAGCCAGCACAGTTTTGTGTGTGTGTATGCTTTTTTTTATCAGTTCAAGCAGGGGAAAACTTGAATGACTATAATCTGGGTTTAGCTAAAATAGTTCAATATGAACTGTCAAGCTGGAGTTAAACTAGTGAGCAGGAGTTAAAGTGTGTGCAATTGCTCTGCAGCCTGCTGTTAGGCCCGTAGCAATTTCAGAGAGATCATATGATCAAAATGCATTAGCTCCTTCTGGCTGATACACAGAGAGAAAAAGAACAAGATCATTTTGCTGGAACCTCACATCCAAGGGAATTCTGGTCTGTGAAGAGTACCCAAGGAGATTGTTTGAATCCTAGGGAGGATTGTAGCCACCTTTTTCTATGGAGGATTAGGAAGTGGTCTAAAAGAAGAAACTCTGGTCTGGTCTCTATTAACGTTATTGTCTGGGTCCCAGAGAAAGTCCCCAGCGTGATCTAGCTGTGGAGGGAAAAATGACTGTGGACAGACTGTAGAGGATGAGAGAAGGCACCAGAATATTCAGTCTGGGTTTTAGCGCTCTCCTACTCTCATTTTTTCTTTTATCCCTTCCTTCTTCCCAATCCCCACTGTAAATGAAACATTTAATTTTGCCAGTGGTAACTGGGTGACAGGAGAAGGGTGGAGCACAAGCCCCGCGTGTGTGAAGCAGGCCATATGCTTGTGTGGGTGTGGGCGAGCGTGTGGACGTGCTTTTCCATGGAAGATTCAAGTGGGATGAAAGTGCAGTTTGTGGAGGATGCAGTTTGGGGGTGCAGTAGTTCACTACAAACCCCAGAATTCAGGTCAATC
Source organism: Ibycter americanus (assembly GCA_035590275.1). Taxonomy (NCBI): domain Eukaryota; kingdom Metazoa; phylum Chordata; class Aves; order Falconiformes; family Falconidae; genus Ibycter; species Ibycter americanus. The sequence goes on along the minus strand of JAVJGI010000003.1, from coordinate 5,446,267 downwards.
TCAGCATCACCCCCAAAGCTGTTCCTCAGCATCTCTCTGCTCCTGTTGTATCAACCGTTCACACTGGTCGATAGTACGAGTTTAGGCGAGCTGAAACCTCAGGGTCTGTCAGAGGGGAGAGCAGCAAGTGGGAGATTTAGCAAATTCACAGAGTCCCTGGCTTCTGCCTTGGATGTAGATTAAACCCTTGACAATCACAGCTTCAAGTACGTGACAGTTACGTTGCTGCAGTTAAACCAGTCAAATCTCTTCCACTGTTTTGTAAGTCCTATAAGGGAGGTGTGGAAGGCAGTGTTCATCTGGCTCCTGGACGGGAAGGTGGCATTGGTTTCTTAAAGAATACAAAATTCTAAAAATTCAAACATGCCGTATTTTCACTTTCCAGTCTGCAACTAAACAGAAAATACCAACATCAGCCCTGGAGACATGATACTGAGGAAGAATTTTGTTTGTCTTGTTCCTTCCAGTCCCTCTCTCACCCCAAAATATTATTTCGCACGTGCAAGTCCACAGTGCTTGGTGGAGGTTCAGTCTTTCATTTTAGAATGCTATTCCTTAGTGTGGCTTTAGACAGAGTTTTACATGTGACAGGAGTCAGTTGAAATATCTACACAGCTTGAAGGGGCTTCCATTTTATGTGGACTGTGATAGCTTTCAGAAAGCTGTCAGCTGTAATCTACTGTGTTGAAATTTATGTATGTGTGTGTATGAGTATGCATATAATTTTGAGCCTTACAAGTTGAAGACAGCAGAATCAAAAGCTAGTCAATCAGTCACATGGTCCTGTGCCACTGAAAACTTTGTCAGTAGGTACAGTTACCTGTGACTGTCATAATCATATGATTTTTTTCTTCCTCTGTCTCTGAAAGAAGTTGATGACTATGCACAAAATATCCTTCTGTCATCTGCTATGCTCAGTTCCCACGCAGAGGGTTCACTCTGGACAGCAGTGTCTCCCATCACGAATCCTCTAGGCCTGCTACGCTTCCATGTTTGGTGCTTGATCCTTAGAAGGTATCTTATCCCTTCTCCCCTGCTGCCCTGAGCTCATCTTCATATGTAGTTTGTAATAACTATTATTTCAAATAAAGTATATTTCAGACAAGACAACATCCTCTCTTGAAGGTTTATAAGCTCACCAAGTGTTTTGGCTGGATATCACTTTTTGGAGCACTGCTCTAATCTGAGACAAAATCTTAACTGCATCTGATGGAGTTGCTCAGGTTCGTTTGTTGTCAGGCTCCTGCTGAGGATATTATTGTAGCTCTTAACTAAGGCAGTGGACAAAACTGCCCATTCAGGGTTTTTGATTAAAACACGACTTCCCAAACTTAGTTTGCCAAGGTTATGGGAACCTAGGTCTGTAGGACAGACTATATTGTACATGGCAGTGGCAGACAGAAGGTCTTGGCTCAAAGCTGCCCCTTGCACAAAGATAGCAGGGAGCAACTTCCCCCGTCTCCTCCGAAGAAGCAGCTGAGGGCTGGGTTTTTCTTTGTGAATACTGTTTGAATGAATGTGCACACCACAAGTGCTCTGCACACCCCAGTGTGAAGACCCAGCAATAACTGGCCTTATGGCGTTTTAATAAAAGGTGTTGGTTATTTTTAGTCTAAAGTAGGAGTTTATGGTGGTGTGTGTTGAATGCCGAATTCTTAAACATTTTTGTGACTTAAACTTTACCCTTGCAAAGACTAACATTTACAAGGGTGCAGATCTGAAAAGGATTTTCTGTCCTTGTGATCTAGCACTTCGAGGCGTCTTCGGGTTTTTAGACACACTGTTCTGGATTCTTTTGATTAAAAAAAGGTAGAGGGCTACACATTAGTTCTTTGCTGTTTTCTGTTGGCCTGCCCTATTCAACATTCATTCTGCAATAAGGTTGTACTATTTAAATTCTGGTTTGTGCAGCATCCCTTGAGCTAATTCCTCTGCAAAAATGAGAATTGTTTGGTATCTTTAAATAGGGGCATCTTGCAGCTCATTATTTTCTTTGAAGATGAAAGTTCCCTCCCCTCTCTTCTCAGATAGTAAGGTAGGCATTCTTTAGGCAAATGAATGGCTTTCAAGCTAAAGGGTTGGGTGGTCAGGTTGGTTTGGGGTTTTTTCCTCTCACCATTGTGGAAAATGTGGCATTGCTGTTGCTGTTAGAAAACAGATAGTTTCTTGTGTATACTTGCAAATTGTTTGCATTCTTTTCATAACAATTGAAAAAGCTAGAAAGAGGGGAAATAGTTACAGCAGGAGTAACAGGGAAAGTTCACTGGTCAAAGTGCTGCTCCCTCAGCATATTCATGTATCAGAAGCTCAAGTGTTTCCTCTAGAAGCTAGGGCATAGGCCAGAGGAATCTTTGCAGCAGATGCCCAAACTGAAGCAGAGCATCAGGGAACTTCCTTTTATTCTTTGTCATATTCTATAAGCAGTCGATGAAGCCTGGGAACAGCACTAATTGCAGTTTGTCCACTCTGTGGGACTGGCATTCAGGTACGGGGTGGGTCAGAAATTGCCTGCTCACCCATCAGTGAGTAAACAGGTCAGTAAATAGCTCAGGTCATCCGCCCTGTAACTTTTGAACCTGTCAGTCATTTCAACCAGTGTTTAAGTCTCCAAAAAAAAAAAAAAAATAAAATTGAGAACTTAGAAGTTTAAGCAGGAGAGGTGTTTGGAGTGTGAGGTCCAGTTCAGCACCCTGCTGACAGAAAGGCTGCAGGGTGGGCTGTGTTTTTATATCCCAAAGAATCCACATTAAGGGGAAGGAATAAGAAAGAGGACTCAGTGGCCCAGTTGCAAAAAAAGCTTCAGTCAGGTCTCATGCCTCATTACATATGAGATAATCCAGCCACAAAACACAAAGCCAAAGGTAATCAGGCTAAATTCTGCTTCCCACAGAATGTCTCGTTCCATTTGTGCCAGTGTGTTCAGTTTTGCTTTCCCTGTTATACTCAGCAGTTTGGTGAGGTAGATAAACTTTCTATTTTCCAGGCTAGACAGTGAGAACAGTTACACTCCTTATTGTCAAAACTACAAACAAGTAAACTCTATATACCTGTGCTTACCCTTTCCAACCCTTGCTTTCTGCTGTCTCTTCTAGGGGACTGTAAATTGATCTGCAGCGCAAAACATAGAAGATTTATATGTTGGTTATTGTATTTGCATAACCAGCACAGTAATGAGTAAGAAGTGTTAAGAGCTTCACTTCATTGAAAGAAAAAAAAAAAGGATCTCTCTATATTTTCCAGAGCAGGATTTGAGTTTCTCACATAGTAAAAATCAGCCTAATATGTGTGATCTTGGACCAATTGTGTGGTTAATGACCACTTGCTGAAAGTTAATGTCGTTTCAGAAAGGCCTTGCAGTGCTGAGAGCTGCAAATTCCCAGTGCTTCCAGAAAATATGAATTAACAGCTCAGGAGGAACTCTTATCTGGATGTCACCTTTAAGTTTCTGTGCTTTACTGTGGATTGTTCATTTTATTGAACATATCATTAAACGGTAAATTATTCTATTGTATAACTGAGGGGTGATGTCACACACTTGACAGCTGTCAGTGATGTGTTGTGGTTTTCGGACTGAATGACTCTGAATTATTAATGTTTCAGATGCCACAGAGCCTGTTTAACACTTCACATGCAAGAGAGCTTTGTTAGAACTCTCAAAATACAGCTACTGTCTTTCACATAGGCCAGCAATATGGTCATAATTAGCAATGCCAAATTATTGCTATACACCCTGGAAATGTGCTTCATAAAACCTATCCCACATAACTGCAGTGCCCAACTTACAATAAAACAAAGCTGAGGTGTTCAGATAGGAAAAAAAATAATAACAAAGCAACACAACCCCCCCTGAGTTACAGCTTGCGATACTGAAACTTGTGATACTGCTCAAGAAACCAGTTATGGGAGCTCCCTAACTTTTGGGGCTGATTCATGCTGCCCTGGGTTGCAATGATTTTGAAGAAGCCCGAGATAGGGAGAAGGCGAAAGTGTCTGAAGCAGTCTTCAAAGTCTAACAGAATATTCCTGTTTTGCCAGTCGAAATGTGATTGTATTTATAAGTTCATGTGTCTTTTATTTGGATAGCCATCCTCTGAAACACTGATTTAATGGCATGATAATAGAAATCCATTCTTTCCATGGGGTTTTCATGAAAGAGTTTTTCACTGTACAGAGCCAGAGAGAGACTGTGGTGAGGAATGCTGTTGCTGAAGTTGTCCAAAGACACAACTCACATTTTGGTTCACTAACCCTCCAGTCCTCTTGCAGGCTGGCTCCGAGGCAGCAGGGGCAGTCTCTGCTGTTGGGTAGGGAACTCTGGCTGGGGTCTGGTGGTGGGGGCATATCCACATCCTGAGCTGGTAAGGTGTGACGGGCTTTGGGGAAACTGTCGCCGTTTGGAGTAAGTCGGTGCTTGCTTTCTCGGGTCTCCTTAGTATCGGAGTCTGTGGTAGCCAGACAGTCATGAAGTCAGTGAAGTAACTAATAGAAATGTGCTCAGGGCTAAATTAGAAATGAGATCAGGGCATGAGAACAATTCTGGTTCCAAAAAACAGCTCAAAAAGTGCCTCATTCCTAAATAACTAATATGAGATATCAAGACGTCCATTGTAATCACAGTTTCACTGGGAGCTATGTGTATGTGACATGTTGCTTCATAATATGATATATTGAAAAATTCAGAATCCACAAAAGTTGCACTCTGATTCTCTTGTACCATTTTTCTGAACACAGCTCTAAGTATTAAAATAGAGGCTTAGGATACAGATGCTAGAGCACCAAACCAAATGCTGATAGTTTGAGCTGCTTTGGGTTTAGGATTGCATTTCTTTAGAAAAGAGTTGTTTTCAGTCACACTGGAAGTCAGAACGACATATTTGATAAAAAGAAGGAAGGAAAATTCAAGCCTGCTGTAATTACATTTTGGGTGTTGCTGACATTTGACAAGTTTGCCTATTGTAGATTAATGGCAAAGGTAAAGAGTCAGAGAAGAGGAGATGAAACAGGGATAGAAAACCGCCTTGCAAAAGGAGGCAAAAGGTTAGCTATAAAAAAGAAGAAAATAAAGAAACAAAAAACCTTTTCAAGTAGGGAAGAAAGCTCTAAGTTGTGATGAATGGACTGCCAAAGTTTCAGGAGTTCAGTTTGCAGAACATGCCCAGGTTGGGAACGCACATAGGAACTCTCCATTGTGTCTGAACCTACAGCCCTCTATTAGGAATCTTGTGAAAACAGGTTTCTTCACAGTGTTTCAATACCTCTGTTTCTGGCAGTTGTCCAGCAACAGGAAACATGAAGGGAGCAATGGTAACATATGTTATCTGTGTGCATGTTTTAGTGCATGCCTACACTCAGTCCTTCAAAGTTTCCCAGTTTCCTTCATATTTTTGGGGATTGTTTGACATTTGCCAGTGGAACAGGGGTCTTTTCAGGATGCATTGGCACTGAAGCCTTATAATTAAACCTGTTTCACAGAATGTATTCATTGTTCATCCTAGGAAAAGAAAATGCTTCAGAGAAAGATATAGTTTTCTTAAAAATGGGGGGTTCATTCCTTTTCTTGATAGCTATTGTGTTGTTAATCAAGCAATCCCTAGCCTTTGCACAGAGCATGAAGTGCCGGCTCCAGTTCCTGTGTGGGAGTGGAAAGAGCCGTGTGTGTGAAGGGCCTGAGGTCTCCATCCCTGCCCCGCAGAGAGGAGCGAAGTCGCAGCGCAGGAACAGCGTTTTCCTCCAGCACTGTGTTCTGTGGGAGGGTAGTGAGGGTGGCCTGACTGGAAAACTGTTTTCTCATTCTTCCTTCTGTGCACTCCTCAGGACAGACAGATCTATCCTAAATCAAGGTAGATAAAGCACTTCCAAATGTATTGTACGGGAGATGTGTAAATGGTATAAAAAGGGAGGAAGAGGAAATACAATGCCTCAGTTGAAGCAGATTCACACATTGAAGATTGAGCTGTCAGATGGTAAATGCAGTTAAATGTAAATAAAGCAGACTCTCTAATTATAATTTTGCTAATCCAGACAGAAATAGTTGGTCTTTCCCAGTCCCTGAGAAAGGCTGAATGGGTTAGTAGTGAGCCTTCTCATCGCTACAACTTATGATGATGATTATTATTATGAAGTATTCTGTAGCAGCTTGCTGAGGCAGGGCTTGGAACGGCCCATTCACTAGCAGTATGGTCAAATAAATCTGGGGACTCAATATCCTGATTTTTTTTTTTTTTAAAATGTCCATTTAATGTAGTCGTGAGCATCTTTTTCAGTATTCAGCTTGAGGAAGGAGACCTCACAGGAATTGGGTAATTCAAGTGAAGGCAAAGGATGGTAACATGACAGAGATGAAGAAGTATTCAGAGTGGATATACAAGGCAAATGAAGACTCAGTTTTAACTTCCATCTTGGAGACAAACCCCTGGTGTTCCCAAGGTCAGGTCTCTCCACATAATTTCCTATTCTGTGACAGATTAACAGCACCTGCCTTTGGTGTTACAAGGGCAGGTGATCATGAAATACCAGCTGTTACTACAGAAGGAGATCTGGAGACGTATCAAAGGTTGCCTGGCTGATGTTGCTGGTCAGAGCACTAGCTGTCAGACACGTGAGCAGGGGCTGTGAACTGATCGCCAGACTCCTTCATGCTGTAATTCAAAATCTCCCCACCATGTTTGTGTTAGGCTGAATTTGTAACAGCCTCACTAGCAGAGAGTATAAATTGATGGCCTGCTCAGGTCTCCTGGGAGAAAGGAACACAACAAGAATGCAATGGAAGTGTAACTTCCTTGCTTCCTCTGGGATGCTGGGGACAGGACTTTTTACTGTTCATGGGCAGAATATTATAGCACAAGGCAACAGAGATTTTTAAGGCTGAAGCCTGAGACATACTGAAAATGAAACCAGATTTCATGGGAGATTGTCTCTGCTCAGGCAAAATGGGATCTTTTCTAGAATTTACCTAGAGGCTCATCAAATACATATCACTTCAAGGCTTTGGAAATACGTATCACAAATACATATCAACTGAAGGCTTTGGAAAAAAGGAAGTTGGACAAAAAGCAGTAAGCAAAAAAAACCCCAGAGTAAACAGAGAATTAAGGATCGTCATTTTTCACAGTGAGGATCATTAGATCATTTGTTGGAAGTGTGATTGAAGTAAAGGATAATATGTTCATTGGAAAGACAGCTGCCTTTATTTCTGGGTTAGAAAGCAATAGTGGACATTGTGATAGATGAGGAACCCTGGTCTGAGATGGGAGGACATATGTTTCGTAGAAATCACCTTTTCTTTGCCAGAATTTCTGACCTTCTTGTAAAATTCTAAGCTACTTTCCTTGAAAACTGGGGATTAGAGGAGTAATTGCAGCTTCCTAATTTACAGTATACTATGATATACTCTGGACCATTTGAGGGAGGGGACTATTTGTACTAATTGTTTACTATCTTTTAGTATTTCATAACCACGTTATTATAAAATGTTTCTTCTGAAGAAAGCTTACTTTGAAATACAGATTTATTTAAAGAAAAATGTCCCCTGAACATCAAGGAAATTTACCGCCAGATCAAGATACTTAACCATATCACCGTTTCCTTATAACAACGTTGAATTCATCAGCGATTAAAGGTAGAAGAAACCAATTTTTTTAAGTGGTACAGACAGAAAGAATGCTTTACAATGGCTATTCTACAAAACACATTTAGCACTAGAATATATTATTTAAAAGAGCACACTGAGATTCTTCTGTGCTGTCTGTACTAGAAAAAACTTAAACTGAAGGGCGTATGTCAGCATGGATAATGTAAAGGGTAGATGGTGGTAATGCTTGTTGGAAGAAATTTGCTAAGCTAAAGAATTTAAGAAAGAACATTGTGATCTCCTTTTTTGTTCTAGGCAGATAGGAAGTAGAAATAAATGAATGGTATCTTTGAAATGCCATTCAAAACTATTTGTTTTGTACAATGTCTGTGTATCAGGCAAAATCATCTAGTGACGCTTTGGACTGTGGGAGTGTATGTTAACAAACAAATTTTGTTAGCAGCAGGAGGAAAGATCTCGTTCATTATCTAGACAAATATAAATGAAGCTTGATAATGTTAACTGATTAATTATTATAGAGAGCCTGTTCTTTAAAATGTACTTTTGATTTACTTTTTCTAAACTAGCTTTTTCTTAGCTAGCTTCAGTAATGGTAATAACGCGTTTATAGAATGTTTTGTGTGTTCTGAGTGCTTTACCTTGGTGAAGAGTACGATACCTACCCCAGGTGTGTGAGACCAGCCTGCAGTGAGGTGTCCGTCCTTCCTCAGTGCTGCGTCAGCTGGCATCTTCGGGACTGGTTTGGTTTGTAGAGGAGGAGCAGGGTGCGTTCTCTCTGGAGCCCTCTCAGGGAGCTGGGTGACCCAAGGGCTGCACTGAAATTCATCAGAGCACTGGATAAGGCCCTTTACTCATGTTTGGATGGGGACCTTGGACCAACTGACAGCTATTCCAGGGTCAGAGGTTAATTCCAGCTGACAGTCCTTTGCTTCTCCAGAGGTTATAGTATAGCAAAGACATTGGTCCTCTCTCTTTCTTACTGCCTTTAATCAAGGCTGCTTTAATATTAATTGATGCTGTATGAGGAAGCTCAGCTTTGTGAAGCTGTACCCTAACAGACAGCTTCTGCTTTGCATAAGAGTCACTGCTGAAGCTGTTACTGATGGCAGCGGTGGAAAAGCAGAGCCTGAAATTTCATACCTTTTTAAAATCAAACACACTGCAATCGATAATACAGCATTTAGTATATTTTAGCTGACAGATTAGATTGCAGTGCAATGCAAACTGGGTAGTACTTGAACACAGACTAATGTAACTTTCAACAGCAGAGCTCATTAATTCATGTTGGATCCAAGGTGTTACAGTTGTGGTGTACCTACTGAAGCAGATTTTATCATCTGTGCTATTTAGTGTTGTCACTCTTCTTGTTCACCGCAGAATTTGACTTACTTAAGATTTGAATTAGACACAACAGTAGTAGAAGGATGAACTTATCAATTATATTCATATGCATTGCACCTTCACAGTCGTCAGCTGTGATTGTGTTTTGTTAGGTACCCTATAAACAGAAGCCAAGACAATTCTTTCTAGAAGGAAATTTAAAGCAAAGTTGACCTATGTTTCTTGCTTAGGTGCCTTCTAATGGCTATGTCAAATATGTGTATCTGAGCTAATTGCATATCCCGTTTATTAGAGAGAGAAAGAAATAAAGTATCCTTAGAAACAAGCACTCTGCTTACTGGTTCCGTTGTTTTCTGGGCCTGGTTAGGAGGACAGTGCTTCATTCCATTCATTTCAGCAAATCACTTAAAATTGTCTTAATTTTCATTAGTGGCTAGAGGTAGGATGTAGCATCTGCTTAACAGTTAAGGAGATGCTGAAGTACTTAACTGCTAATCCTTTGCCTGATCCAAGTAACCCTAAAAACCTTTGTTGATTTCAAAGGGCATTTGATCCTAGATGTATTACCTAAAAATGAAATGTAAGCCAGCTCTAATATGTTTAAAAGAGATTGGTGATAGAAAAGAATTCTGTGTGGAGGGTTTTTTTAACTTTAAACAATGATCAATAAAAGAAGTTTATTAATAGAGGTTAGCAGAGGTCTCCTCCATTACTTAAAACTGTGGTGCTAAACCCTGCCTAATCTTTTAAGGCTCCTAACAAGGCACAAATGTTTCATAGGGGCAGGCAGGTTTTCCTACAAGCATTTAATATGGTTATAGTTTGTTACTAGTGCTATCTAATGCATTCAGCACGTTCAACCTTTGAAGTTGTCTGCAGATGACCCACAACAAAGTTTATCTTCTGCCCAACTTACTGAGTGACATACTGACTGCTTCTTAAAAAATTATAATCAGCAACTTTTTTCTAAGAAACGTTTCATGTTTGAAATAAATCAGTTTCTGAAACAAGCTCTGATATCTCTCAGGCATGCTTTCTTCATGTCAGTGAGGATCAGCTGTGGTTTGCATTGCTTTGAACTCTTACTTTGATAAAATTGCATTCAGCATTTATCATTCTTCCGTCAGAGTCAAGTTACTTTTTATTTTAGATGTTTAATATTACTTAAATGTTCAGATCCATCTACATAATGTCAATTATTCCATCTGTAAAACAGGACAGAAAATGTCCTTGTTTTTACTTCATATTACTTTTGCAAAGTTCGTTTTGTTAATATTTGTAATAAACTTTGAACTCTGAGTCACTTCAGATGTTTTCACTTGTAATCTCTTTGATGAGGAGATAGAGGGATACTATTAAAGGGAAATTTTAGTCCTTTTTAGTGTCTATAAGGATCCCTGTATGGTTAAGGGAGAGGAAGAGAGATTCTAGGAAAGATTCAGAGCCCTTTGAGTGAGGTTCCTGCTTTGGAATGTCCCTGTGAGAAGGAGCCGCTCTCTGCTTTAGCGGCATCAGCACCTTCATCTTCATGAGTATCTCCTGTCCTATGCGTTTGTATAGCACCCAGACAGACTCCTAACCCTCACTGAGGCATTTAGTATCATTAAGTATTAAACCATCATAAACTTGTAGAAGCCATACTGGTTGTGATATATTAAGAGAAAGAAGGAAATAGCTTTTTCTGTGTGCCAATAAAGACGTATAGGATGCATGTACGAAATAGAGGAGCAGTGTAGTGACTGGACCACAAGGTGTATCAGGGAAAGCAACATTGCTATCAATTTCTGTGGGCTGCTTTTGATTCTGATGGGAGCGATTGGCTTTAGAGGTCCTCAGGACATGAAGTCATGCTCCGTGCGAGCAAATTCTGGCCTCAGTTGGTCAGAATGGAACGCTTCTCCAAAACAGCCAGATTAAAAAAATACATATATATATACATATATATATATAGTGTGTGATAATACTGCCATGCTACACTTAAATAAGTCAGCCTGAATGCTTCTCTTAAGATGTCGGTTACTATGTAAGGGTGGAATATTATTTATCAAGAACAGTCTTAATATGCCATAGAATGCTTTACATAGTAATTTTAATAGATACTATTATTGTTGCTACTGTGTTGTTTTGTGACAGTAACTTTCTCTGAAACTATCCAGAGTCAGTTTTACATTTTGAAAAATAAACCCATTTGTTTTACTGCAGCTGATCAAGTGCTCTGTTTCTAAGCTCCGCTTAAATAGAACTCCTTTAACCCACCTGCAGCAAATAGGCACAGATGTGTCAGCTTATATACATGAGTACTGCTTTGGGCAGCCTGAAGCAGGATGTAGGTGCTTTATTTAGGTCACCAGTGCAGATGATGTGTTGTTTTTTGAAGGACTAAAAACCTCATTAAATATATTTAATTTTTTGTAACGTGCACTGCTCAAACCTATGCAGTTTGCTATTGGCTTCTTTGTGGACGGGGTGTCAGCCAGAACAGCTAGCTTTTCGTCTTGCAAATTCTGGGCTCAAATGTTGGTAAAGCATAACTGAAAATTCACCTAATAGGTTCATTTCAGTCCCAGCTGAACATCTGTTCCCATCATCAAGCTTCCATACGAGCTGACAACTGCCAGTGTTATCTAAAGGGGAGCTGGTGTGGAGGCACACTGGCAGAGTGCTGTGGGAAAACTTGCACAATACCTGCCCCATGCTATGTTTAGACCTAGCTATTAATTCTTGAGATCCAGGAGCTCAAATAGGTGAAAACTTAAAAAATTAATAACTTGGTTTGTGAGAACAGACTTTCATAACTTTCTCACGATTCTAGATTGGAATTGGGAAGTATTCACTTTGGTGACTGGATTAGTGCAATGTATCAGAAATGCCCCCTCTGTTTTCCTTTTGCTACCACAATTCCAATGCTGAATTGTCAAGTAGCTTTTTTTTTCATCCCTCCTAAGGCTGCATGAATTTAAAAAAATACTGAACACCAATTAATTTGTCTAATTTACATGAAAAAGTGCAGAAGATGTCTTTTTTCCATAATTAACTGTATTTTGCAATTCATTAAAATTCTGCAGCCCGTCACATAATGGAGCCCTATTCACTACATAGGAGATAAGTACTTAATTCCAAAAGGGGCAGACGGAGGAGGCAGAAAGGAAGTGGAGGAGGGCAAGATTAGCATTTTATATATTAGTTATGCATATTCATGAGGGAAAATTAAGCCCTGCCTATTCATGTCAGCTTTAAGTTTATTTTGTGGGGTATTCACAACACTTACCTCAACAAATGGTTCATGTGGATTTTTCATGGCTTTAATTGAGCAGGAACATGGTGACAGCCTTCTTAACGAACCTGGAGTACATACAGCGTAGGAGGAGCAGACGGAGGTTGTGTGTCAGGGCATGGCGCGCTCCGCAGTGCGGCACTCTGTGTGGTACCACCATCCAGATGAAACAGGGAGAGCAGGTTTGGAGCCTGGAACCTGCAGATGGACCCCAGAGATTCCCTCAAAGTGGACTGTTGAATTATTAGCTACTTTTGAAGCTTCCTTCTTTTCGTAGTGCAACAAGCTACTTTAGAAAGTCACCTATGTGATTTTTTCACTGTATCTATTTGTTAATGATGTATTCTTTCCTCTGGAAGGCCAGACCACTAGTAGGCAATGCCATATGCTTTGTGCAAAGGAAAAGCACCTCTTGGCTGCATGCATAGGGTGGAGGTGTCCCCAACAGGGAGAGGAAGATGACACTTGCTAGTGGTCTGCCTCGATGCGGGGGGCAGTCGGTGTCGTGGGGGAACTCTCCCAGCACTTGCCAGACTGCTGTGTTTCAGTCCAAGCTTGTTGGGCCAAGGCACTTTTAATTTCCTTGGGTCTTTGCAGACAGCAGTGACCATCTCTGCTGGAAGTCTATTCTCTCACCCTCTCGTAGCGCAGGCTGCCTCTCAGCCCCTTCTGCAACGAGGGGGCTGTTGCAGTCACTTGGAGTTTGGTTTCCCTCCAGGGATAAGTAAGAACCGGAGCACACAATCATGAAAGTTGATACAGGTGGTTAGGGACAGTCATTCTGTACTTTTGTTTGCACAGCAAATTAGTAGATTTAGACTAAATAACAAGTGCCTGCACATTTTTCTCAGTGCCCTTACAGCGTGTGGCTTTCTCGCCAAACAAGAGCATTGTCCGCTTTCTTGCAAACCCAGCAGCTGGGTGAGCCCTGACAGCAAGCCATAAAAAATGTTTGCCCAGCATTCTTCTCTTCATTGTCTTTCTCTCGTATTTCCCATTAAAGAATTTTTCTTGTATGTTAGTTCTGTTGTCAGATGAGCCTCAAATATGCACATCAGCTGGCTGAAATCCCCTTCCAAGTGACAGTTGCTTGTTACCAGCTGAGTTGGCAGAATGGTTTCCCTCACACTGCTAGGCCTATCTCAAATGGTGTTAAGCATCTATTCTGCTTTCCCAGAGTCTTCGGAGTTTATAAGCAGAAGATTAAATGATAACCTGAGGTATCGATAGTATTTAATAAAAGCAATGTAGCTATTTGCATCCTTTGCACAATTTATATCTATGTTTGAAAGAAAGTGCCAATACAATAATCCAAGCAATATTAAAGAGAGAAAATAGTTGTTTTAACGACAGGGCTGGTAATACTAATTGGCATTAACTTAAAGCCACACTGCACAAAATGCTAACTAATATCTAATGCTGGAGTTCCAACTCCGGACTGTATCTCAAAACATTGTCTTAAGAATGACTCACTCTTGAATTTTCTATAGAGTGTTTAGTTAGCATTTCACATTTCAGAACATGTCAACCTGCAAATCATGCTTTTTTTTTAATTCATTCCATATTTTGCTGTGTGTTTATATGTGTGTGTTTATGTATGTGTGTGTATAGACCTATGGAGGGGATGGCTCGAATAAGTGGGAGATGAAAGGGAGAGGGGAAATGAAATCCAGAAAGCTTCGACCAGGTGTAAATGGCAAAGTATTTATATCCCTTCAGCTGGCTTTGGTGCAGGGGCAGTCTTGAAATCTTGCAGGGGAGAGGGAGTTCCTTTTGACCAAGTCACACCATTTACTTTGGCTGTTCCATTCATTTCCCCTCACATCTGTTTTATTTCATCTGGAGATCAGGAGGAGAGCCAGTGCTATAGACACAACTTTGGGAGCCACTAATTTAATTGAGCTCTCTCTTTTTTTATTTTTTTCCCTGTATCTAAGGTTTCCGAATGCCAAAACATGAAGCAGTAATATCAAAAAGAAATGAATTTGAAACAATTCTGCTTTTCCTAAAAGCTTACAAGTTCAGACTATCACCCCAAAATAAATCATAAAGCTGCTTATTACTGTCTATCCCACAACTTGTGCAGGCATGATCAGACGCAGTAGGAAAAGCATAGGTCTTTGTCACCAATACAAAATGCTGCAATTTAAAGCAGCCCTTGAGGCATCTGGGTTCAAAAGGATCAATACATAACTAGGAACGAGCCTGATCTACAAAAGTTCTGATCTGGAAATTAGAAGTTTCCTAAAGAGTAGTAATGCCTTGCAAGCACAGTAATTAAAAGCAGCAGCCTGTACCCTGGATCTCGCTCCCAGCCAGGGCCAGGGCTGCAGAGCTTTCTCTGGGAAACCTACAGAGCCGACATAACCAGCCGGCATCACCGTATGTCCCCGCTGCTTTGCTGCACAGCCCTGGGCAGTTCCCACCTGGAGAGAGCTTAATAAATGTGTCACTTTGCTCTGATTTCCTAAGCTGACAGAACACCTTGGGAGTATTGGCAAGTGGTATCAGCAGTGCTTACAGGGGTTTGAAGCCTCTCTGACTGATGCTGGAGTTACCAGTTGGGTCCAGTTCAGCATGCCCTGAAAGGCTGTTGCAGGTTGCTCCCACCTCAGGGGTGACAGTGGTTCAGAGCAGGCAGTGTGGCTCACCTGAGACACGTTCTGGTAGTGCTTTTAGTCCTGCAAGTGATGTTTACTGCTAGGCTCATTTTATCCTTTTTTGCATAAACATAATTTGGGGGGGTTTCCTCACCTTTTTTTTTTTTTTATGATGCACAAACCTTTGGGATGTAATTCCTAAACCGAAAATTTAGAGAGAATGTGAATAGTGGTAGCGTGGTCCTGGATGTAAGCTTTCTTGTTTAACTTGTGTTCGCTTGGCTGGCTAATGAGTGGAGTTTCCTATAAGCATGCTGAAAATCAGATTTTATGGTTGGTTCTGGTTGGAAGCACTGTAAGCGCCAATGACAGAATTTTGTATTTCAGAAAATTAGGTTCAGTCTCACAACCACGGCCATGCTTGGACAAGTTACTTGCTCTCTGGCTCTCCGCTGAGAAATAGCATTTCTTATCTAATAGGTGCATCGTGAGGAAAACCCAGTAATGGCTGTGAGGTGACGTGTCTGCAGTGATGGAGCCGTGCCATCGCCTAAGATGGGCTGTAATACTAGTCATGTTTGGGTACGTAAAGTACCGGACACACTAATGCTAAAGCGTGATTCCCCTTGCTTTGAGGAAGTTATTTCCCTTCCTTTAAGAGCAAACTTATTCCCCTCCTGCATATACTCAGTTATTCCTCTTGGGAATAAGGGAGGGTATGGGTGACACGAAGCCCGAACACCTCCTCCTGCTGCTCCAGTGCCTTCCTCGGCCAGCAGCTGGCAATAGATAATACCAAAAGATGGTGCCTCTCTCTGCACAACAGCTAGGCAAAGCAGAGTGACAAGGAAGCAAGGCTTTGCTTTCTTTTACTCCTTAAACAACCCAAGAAAATCATGACAGCTGAATCCCGCAGAGCTGGAAGCCACAGCTACTAGAAGACGTAGATGCACTTAAGAAAAGCAATCCATCTTCAAATGACACCGTGGCTTCCAGCAGTCTGAGCCAGTCTGCTGTCAGGATCATAGATCTAAACTTCAGCGTCTGCCCTGTGTTTTGCTAAACCAAAGGCTAAATATTTGGAGCACTCAGAGTGGAGAGAGCACATTGGCAGAAAGAGCTGAATAGACGACATGCGAATTCTTAAAGCGTTCCATGTTTTTTCCCTGGGAGTGTTTAAAAAACACGTAGATGCAGCATGTAGGGAGGTGGTTTAGTGGTGGACTTGGCAGTGCTGGGGTAATGGTTGGACTTGATGACCTTAAAGGTCTTTTCCAACCTAAATGATTCTATGATTCTATGAAGATGTGTCACCTACTTCTCAGTGAGAAGAGGCCGAAGTGATCTAGAGGGAGGAGGGGCTGCTACAGGTAGAAGCAAGGAGGTAGCAGGAGTGAACCAGAAAGGCACCTTCCCCGGAGCAGGCAGGGGAGAGCAAGCCCCAGGTCCCCGGCTGTGTGCAGATCGTGTGCGTTTCCCAGAGCACAGGGAAGCAGATTTATTTGGTGCTCACTGGTTAGCTTGATCATGAAATATTAAACAGATATTGACTTGAATTGAGGAGTGCATCAAGATTTATTGAGCCAAGAGTTAAATACTAACTGAGGCAAAACCCAGCTAATAATACTTGCTACGAGGGACCGTTTGACCACTGTAACTTTTGGTACCCGTATTGCTGCTTCCATTTTGTCTATCTTCATGGTGAAGTGTCCTAAGAATACTTCAAGGGCAGAAGTTATAAATATTTTTTTATATGTAAAAATAAGGGCTTGTAAAGAAAAATAAAAAACAACTCAGGGCCTAGGACAAGCACTGCAGTTAGAAGAAGTGATACAGCAATCACTAGTGCACAAAAAAAAGAGAGTCCTGAATGTGAAAATAGTAGTGAGCACAGGAAGAGACCCTTATAACCACCTCTCCTAAACTGGAGAATCTCCAAGAAGCTTTTAGCTTCTGCGTGGGACAGAACAGTGCTCAGACTAGATTTCAAGATCTCAGCTGATACCCCACTGTAAATCACTGCAGCAGCCACAGGGCGTCATGTGTGGCGGAATCTAGGGAGCATAAGGGAGAAGCCAGGATTTTGTGCGCGCCTTGTCAAGCCCTGCTAGTTGTGCTGTATTGATAAGATTGTGACAGAACTTCCATAGCAGCAAGGAGTTAACTGATCTCTCAGACATGGCATGGATGTTAATCTTATCCCTCTAGTAAATTAGAACAGTAATTTGTTATTAAGGGAATGATTACACATGTTTCTGTTTGGTTTTCATTCCATTCCAGCTAGGGTAATTGCATGTTCCTGAAAACATATTTTAAAACACTGTTTGAAAAGACAGGAATCATTCTTATTTGTATTGGTTTTTCCAGGGATTGAATACTGTTAATGAGAGTGAGATGCTCCAAAGTTCCACATAAGCAGCTCATTTGCCTCTCATACATGAATACTTATGAAATACCGTGTATTTGCTTTTAGAGAAAGACAGTACTTCATTCGGTCCTGTATCATTACATAGCTCTCCTTGTCCCAGATGCTGAATTCAAGAGTCCTTGTTCTGTCAGATTTGCTTAACATCCTGGTGATTTATAATATACATATTCTTGATTTGGGGTTTTGTTGTTTGACATAGGGCAGCTTCATTTAAGTATTTTCTTCAGGTTGGTGTCCTCATGGCATCTTTACCTGCCACAATTAATATGCATTATTTTTAGAAAAAAGCCACACTTACAGTGTTCTAATGTAGATATCGGGGGGGTTATCTGACAAAATGCAGTCGTGGCCGTGGATCTGCATTTATAATCTTGGCTGCTTAGTATGCATTAAGGTCACGTGCCAGCATTTCGTTAATTTTAAACACTCTTAGAACATGTCCAAAAATGTAAGATAACTTTTCCGCTGATAAATGTCGTTTATATTAGTGACGACAAATTACTTCCCATTTAGCTCACACCACAAATGTGAAATTGCAGTACCTTTTAGAGCAAAGCCATTCAATATTGCCGTAGTAAGAGTGTGTCAGCATTTCCCTTCCAGCCTCTTTCGCTGAACAGCTTAGAATTCAACTGTAAAATCTCATTCAAAGCATAAGTTAAATGGACCAGGTGTTAACACAATTTGATGGGGTTACTCCTCATCAGCTGTTCCATTTAAGTGTATTGCTTTTTGCATGAAATACAACTTTCATTTCTGCAGATATTGATAAAAACAACAGCTTCTTCTTAGAGGTCTTCAAAAGCCAGTGCAGTAGCCTTCTTAAGTCATCAAGTACTAATGCTCGCCTTGTAGCGTACTTTGACTGATCTATAACCCTTTAGGTGTGTTTCTTTTCGATGTCGGGCTCCTTTTGGGTGAGCTTTTTCTGGCAACATCGTGGCTACTCAATTCTGAGTCTGACTGATGAAGAGAGCAAAAGGCCGCTGCTTCAGACGCTCTCCCCTACTACCTGATCCCATCTTCTCGCCCTGCTCCTACACACCTTGCTCTAGCACCTGCAAGAGCTGTCAACAGCATAGTTGGGGTCTGGGGTTGCAGGTCCTCAAATACTATCCCGAGCAGAAGAGAGCAAAACAGTGTCAGCTACACGGTAAAAGGCAGGTTCCTGAAGGATTGCTGCTCCTAACCCTGCCAGTGCGCTGTGGATGCATTGGGTTTCTCTAGGACACATCCCTAGGACACATGGGGCTCAGGACTGTGCTTTATATTATCAAGTCCAGAGGCATCTGCCTGTCTTGAAAGACCTTAGAAAAAATTTTGTTCTAGTCATTTTGAGTCTTTACTCATTCTGCCCGCATGCTTGAAGTGGTATGTGTTCCCAAGTGCTTTGCTGCTGCAACAAGTATGTCTATAACATCATTTTGTACATTCTCTAGGGCAGTAAACCTAATTTCCTTTATTTCTTGCAGCTTTGTGCATATTTATGCTAAACAGTTAATGATTCATAAAGATGAGCCACTTTGCTTCCTTTGAAAATACTACTACCTGTTTTGATAATGAAAATAACCAAATAAACCATATTTTATGTTGCAAGAAAGCGAATTCCTTCCTCTGCCATCGCTTTATCTCAGGTGTGCTCAGTAATTGCAACTGGGAAGAATTTGCCTTAGGAGGATTTCTCATAAATCTAATTAAAATAAGCTTGTATCTTTTTTTAAGCAGTAATTCAACCATGCATATAGTATAAGCACCATATGTCAGACACCATGAATCCTCTGAATGGCCTGAAGTTCAAGATGGAAAAGCAAGCTGAGCAGCAGAAATGAAAACCCTTAATGTCTCTTGGAAAAGGCATCATCTTACAGGACAGTGTAGTAAGTGGACAGTTTGCATGATAATTCCAAATCTGTGTAGTAAGCTTTGAGACTTAGAAATGCTCCTCTCAGCACCATTGATCCAAACTAACAGCGCTGGTTCTCAGGACAATTAAGTCGTAAACTTGAATGTACCCTGCATGTTTGAACCTGCCTTAAACTTTTCCCTGGCTGGTAACGCACACATGCAGATCAGCTGAGTATTGGAAAATTCGTAACCACTTATCCTATTACCTCTGCTGTACCATGAAGTCCTTTGCAAGGAGATATTTTCTACAAAGGGAAGGAAGAAAGCTTTCAGTCTTGTTTTAATACCGTATTTTGCACTTAGTATTGAAGTCTGACAAATGAGTGTTGATTTAGAATTCCTTTCCACTTCTTCCTACAGCTTGCACTATAAATCAGATGGATAGGACCACAAATGGGGTAAAGAGAAACAGGACTCGAGTCATGTAGCGATACGCAAGGGGGAATAAGTGTCACCGAATCTAGTGCTCATTTTTAATGTTTAGTTACATTCCAGTGGAGTCTAGTGGAAATAAAAAGTCATATTAATATTCAGTCAGCGGCTGTGAAAGATGTCTCTTTAACTATGTAATAGTTAAAATTTTACTGGCAAAATACAATCAGTGTAAAACTTACTGAGTAGCTAAAGTTTTCCAGCAGTTTAAGTAATGGCATACCATAATCAAGAGGTTGCTGAATGATCTTAAATGAATAGTGTGCCAGTTTTGCTTAAGGAATAATTTAGTAGCCTAGAGGCTTAGGGTTAGCTTCAAAACGCAGTCAGTGCTTTCAGGCCCAGATTCACTCTCCCTGGTAGAGCAACTCTCTGGAAAATAGAGAATGAAAAGAAATGGTGTATTGCTGTATAGAGATTGTCCTGAACAAAACATAAAATGCAGCAAAACGTTGAATGGATATTTTTGCTGTGAAATAGGTTGGCTTTAAGAGCTCTGAAAGAATTATCATTCTTTATTAGATGATTCCCTGAGATTTACTTTTTTTTGGTCAGGAGTACTCTAAAAATATTTGTTATCATATGGGAAAGTCAGTGGGTTTGTAGATGCGTAGAGATAGATCCTCTCAGTGAAATTAGTATAGCCTTATTCATATCACAAAAAGAGGAGTTGTGCTGCGTCTGGCTTCCATCTTGATCTATCATTTCAGAAGGAAAGAAACCTTGCATTTTTATTTCAGTGTCTCCAATGGAGAATCAACTAAACCAGACTGATTCTGGGCTCCCCATGAGCATCTGGTGCAATGTTCTATGCTTTACCTGCCTTACTGAGAGGCATCACAGTCACCTTTCCCAGAATGGGGTTTGCAGCTAGTGACATGGCTGAAAACCCACCACCTTACTATTAAAATTACTGTATATTAGTTCAGATTCAAGGGAGTAAATCGACCACATGCATATGCAGAGGGTCAAAATTGTGAAAGCATGCACAGAAGAAGTAGGGGTGAGAAATTCAACATCTTTTCATAACAATCTTGCATGCAGCAAATATCCCTCCAGCTCTGGAATCCAATGGGGGTTTTTTTTGTTGTTGAATCTGGACACTGGTTTCCATATGCTACTTAGGGTAACTACTGCTCTGTGTAAGCAAGGACATCAGGATCAGTTCCCAAAAATAAAATGTGATGAGACTGGAGAGCGTAATTAATAATAAGGAAAGAGGAAAGCAACAAGAAGGTAGAAGAAACCTCATGTAATAACATATCAAAAATATTAAATCTTCTCAATTGATTGAGGACTGTTCCATGGTAATTGGCAGAACTATATACAATATATTATTTGTGTGCTTTCCCTCCCACCCTGTCTCTCACTCATTCATCAAATTGCCTGTTCAGGCTTCAAATAAATAATTGTAATAAAAAACGTAAAGCAGATCCTTAAAAACTGAATGAGCCTTTCAGACTCACAAAAGCTTGAGTGCTGGATTTTTTTTCCCTGAAAGGGCTAAACATTCAGATCATGAACAAATCATTTTGTCCAACTAGTGTGAGCTTCAAACACACAGCTGCATACATCCAGGGAAGTGACATATCTTCAAAGAATATAGCCAGCCTGAACGATGAAAATCAATCTGCCAGCCTGCACAAATTTACATGAGTGCTTACACTATCAGTCAGGCATTTCCTGTACTCCCATGGTTTTTTTTCAATGTGAACTATCAAGGATTACAAATGGACAGTTTTCTTTGCATTTCCTCCTGGTTCCCAACTGTGTACTCTGTGGGCAGGACTTGGGCATCTCCAAGGCACTCTCCTGGTCTCAGTGGGTGCTACCACCACCTTAGCAGGAGTTCTTTGCAGGGTCAGCAGGACTAAATAGGAAGCAATGACACTCAGAGGTTGTAAAGGGCTATGTAGGAGGTACCCCCAGTGTGTCTGGCACGCTGATAGCAGAGCGTTTGAGTCTGCTGTGGTGACAGTGGGTGCTGCAGCGCTGTGCAGACTGTGCCCCAACAAGTGAGCTCCAGCAAGGGTACAGCCAGCTGGCCCTGTATCATCAGCCCACCTGGAGCTCTGCGCTGAGGTGCCTGCAAGAGAGGAAGCTCCTAACCATTGTGCCAAACCTTCACCCTCAGAGTAGTGGCCACAAAAAGACTAAGGGAGGCAGCAATACAGTTTGACAAATACAGGTGCACATATTCACATGTGGGTTTCCGAGAGCCATATCATTCAAAAAACATTTTGGAGGTGTTGGACTCCAACCTGCAGTTCCCTCATGGTCTTCAGCTCCACCCAGCATGTCCAGTCCATTCTGGTCTTAGAGTCCCACAGCGGGAAGGAATCCCTCCGGCAGACCTGATTGCTGGGAGAGCGGTAGAGAATGAAGGGAAGACAGTCCAGCCACAGCCTTCTGAAGCCCTACTGTC
Organism: Ibycter americanus; assembly: GCA_035590275.1. Taxonomy (NCBI): domain Eukaryota; kingdom Metazoa; phylum Chordata; class Aves; order Falconiformes; family Falconidae; genus Ibycter; species Ibycter americanus. The sequence continues at coordinate 5,424,271 of JAVJGI010000003.1, read as the reverse complement.
ATCCCTCTGGAGCCCCACTGAGCTCTCTAGCCCCCAGCCAGACCCCCTGAAGCTCTGTTACACCTCCCAGCCTACCCTTTGTCCCACAACGCTCACCGTCACACTACGATTTGACTTCTGCTGCTAGCCACAAGGATTGAACGAAGTCCTTTGCCTGTTGTCATTGGGACGACGAATGACAATTTGTCTGCAGTGTCAAGGAGCAATGTCAGGTTTGTCCTACTGTCAGGTACAGGACACTAGGTTAGATGAACTCCTAGTCTCAAGCTGTATGGCCATTTTTATGGAATGCTGATCATTTTGATTCTGAGCCAGCTATCCACTCTGGCTCTGAGGACTTGTAGTACATTATCATACACTTTGAAATTCATGCAGGAAAGATGTGATATTGCAAGTATAAATCAAGAGGTGACAATTCTCTTTTGAAAGGTCATGTTGTGTTGTGCTGTGCATTGTGTTCAGTAAGCTTCTAGCTTGAAAAGTTGGTGGGTTTATTATTTTATGGAGTGTAGATGCTGTTTATCTCCTTTTTGTGCTTGACACCTTCAAAATTCCAAATATTTTTCTTATTCTCTACTTGGGACCAAAACCTAGCTCTGAAAGGTGGAGTTCGCTGCTGGACAGCAATGTGAAGGCTGTGTCAGGGAGGGATTTTGCCAGTGTGCCTGTGTCATTCTGCATTTCCTTAACCCAGCCCTTCCTCCTGCAGTAGCGCAGAGGGTGGAGAGTGCCTTATAAAGCTTGATGTGAACGAGAACAGAATACAAGGGCCTGGGCTGCAGCAGTGGAGTTGACTGGGCTGTAGCCAGAGTTAGCTAGCATGATCCTGGTTTTATGGGAAGGAAGAGAAGAAATTTCAGGACATGGGGGAGAGGTGCAGTGAATTTCTTTGAATTGTCTGACATGGTACTTGTAAGAGAGAGGGAAGCAAATCCTCTTCTGTCTGCCAGAGACATTCTCTTGACCTGTACAAAATTCAGGAATACCGCTGCTGCCAGATGCTGATGGGGGCAGAAGCCAGTACTGTCATGCAGCACTTCGCTTCCTTGTGGAACAATGCAAAGGATTAATGCTACTGACTCCTGTATCACACGTGCAAAGATTAATGCTGTAATAAGAAAGCAAATGCTTGTGTAGGTAATTCAGTGAGCAATAACGTATCTTTTGCCTTGTGTTATTGTCCTCTGAGAGCATTTCTTCCTTAACGTTTGCTTTTTTGTTTTCTTATTAACTCTCTTACCTGTCCATGCTATACAACTAGGGCACATTTTTAGACAGATATGCACAGTATGTTTCAGAATTGCTTAAGAGCTTGACTAAGTACGCCAAGAGCTGTGCAGAGCCAGTGAAATAATGTGCTTAATCACACAAATAAACAGTGTAGAAGTTTGGTTTAAAGATTAAGAATGTAAATGATAGGAAATAGTAGATATGCCTGTCTCTCTCTTCTTAATGGATGCTTGCTTACCCCCGTAGCTGTCTATGCATGATACTTGCTATAGCGTTGCTCGGTTTCCAAGTTTATGTAATCCAGTTTAATCATTAGAGCTTGCATAGAATGCAGTAGTATCACTGCCTAGTAAGATCACTTTAAAGTATGCTAGTGAGGATTGACAATGGGATTTGTTACCAATTTTTATTGGTTGGGTCTGCATTTCTCAGTTGATTCCTGAGAACGCAATGCCCACAGTTGTAACCATGAGAAGAGTCATGATCTTCAGTCAGCTGAAGCTACCTGGCATATCATCAGGGAGGTTGGCCTTTGGTAAAGGTAGGTGTCCTGCTTGAGGGTAGGAGTCTTTCTTGAGGATGAAACCTTCAAGTTCAGAGAAAATACTGACAACAGAGAATTGGGGACAGAAGCCTGATTGCAGAGATGTATCTGTAATGCTCCCTAATACTCAAACTTTTTGGAACAGTTTGCCAAAAATGAGGTGGAGCATTAAATGACATATCACTGTCATGTTAACCAGCCTGACATTCCTGGCTGATTGAAGGTTTAGAAAAATCATATAAGGAGTTTTGAGCCATAATGGAAATGTGTTGCCCAAATGTTAATAAGATCCCCAGAAGGAAGTTCGAGTTTCAGTATATGTAGATGGTAAGTTGTGCTCCTTTACGTTTTTATAGATATGTCATTTTGCATATGGAATGATCTTTTTCACGTGCATGCCGCTGTCTGTGGTATTAATTTATTCAGGAAAGGTTGGAGCTAAGAAGGAAACCATGTCTGAATGTGTTGCTAGAAGACATCAGTTGCCTTTGCTGGAAAGAACTGAGTTAAACATAATGTGCAAAACTGTGAGAAACAAATCTGACATCTCAATAGAGGAGAGAATGGTTTCCATTAAGCTTGCTAAATCTGTCTTTCTCAGAATATCCAATATAACCTCATACACTCTTGATTTTAACAGGCTTTATTATACTCCATTTCAACTACATAAATATAAAGCTAAAATATCTAAAATATTTAACAGATGTGGAACAGTAGAGAGAGACCTCTACAGCATACAGTATGGGATTGGTCCAAATTAAATAGTGATCATGGACTATTAAATATTAAATGCAGTTCTGGAGGTAGATCATTATCCCTCACCTTATATTGGCTGTTCTGGCACTGAAACGAGAAATGAAAAAAATTCTTGACTAATATGATCTTGGAAAATGAGTAGCCTGAGAGTGGTTTGGTTCTGATCTTGCAAGTTGCACTGACTTCCAATGAGTTAAGTGAGATTAAATCATGCTCCAAATATCAGGTACACCTAAATATAGAAGACACTGTACAAAGGGAGTTGTAGTACAAAAAAGTTAACAAAGGCAGCAACTTTAGATCAGCACCCCAAGCACTTCCATTCTTTCATAGCTGAATAAAGGGGCTTACAGCAGATATGACAAGCAGACCGCAGTGATGGGAGCTTTGCAGACAGGGAGAGTGGGCAGAATAAAGTATCTATGTAAGATCAGGTAAAGGGGGAAGAAATAACCCCAGAGCGGTATGAGATGGGAACAGGGACATGAGCCTGGGGGAGCATGGTAGAGGTGGAATAAAGAGATGAGGTGAATGTCTGAGGAGAAGCCCTAGTGTGTATATCTAGATATAGATATATAGATAATATAGATTTCTAGTCAGAAGGCCATGGGAGAAGTATAATGGGGAGAAGGGAGATTTCATGAAAATTCTAGCAAAATACAGTTGCTTCAGTCAGTTACCCCTTTCTTACAAACAATAAGGCAAGTAAACAGTGACTTGGTCGGCTCTGCACTGGCCATTTATTCTATTAGATTACTATAGAGATATGATTTGTTATTAATACAAAATATCATATTTATGAAAGTTTTTTGCTCCAAAGGTTGTTCCACCACATTGTGAGATAAATTCCCATGTTTGATAGACTGCTAAGAAGAATCAGAAAGAACAATCAACTATTGCTCCATATTCCACTGTATCAAGACCATTTAGAGAAATCTTAAAGACGGGAACTTTTGAAAGAGGCCATTAATGTAAAACATCCACTTCATATCCAAAGAAAGAATATATGAAACATATGGACATACACCATAGCAACTCAGTTTACTTGGTGGTAATAAACTGCCTTTTTCTAGAAAGTATTAGACTAGTGGATCTATTGAAAGAGAACTCCTGGGCTCCTAGCTAATGAACAGAAGAGAGAGAAACAAAACAGAATAATAAAATAATAAAACACCACCTTATGATGTTTAACAACCAGTCATGACTGCTTTCATCCTTTTGTTGGCATTGTCTTACATTTCCCATTCTTAAACATTTAAATATCAGTGGCTCCAATATCTGACACAAGACAAAACATTTCTTCATTACAAGATAAAGAATAGCTCATCAGCAAAACACACACCATGCTGAACACCTTCACAAATAGATCTGAAAGGCACAACAGATTGTGGCAATTAAAAAGAGTCTCTCAAGCACTTCAAAACACAGATACCTCAGCTGTGTGCTTCATATTAATCCAAGCCTCCTTGAAGGTAAAATTTGACAACAAGGTCCTTCATTATGGGTCCACATTGCCATCTCTTTTACCAAAAGCATCTGAAGTGAATGAGAATTAGGATGCGATCTACTTAAATATTCACAATAAGATTTGCAGTATGTGTAGTTGTGATTTAACTTACCTGGAATAAAACATGTCAAATGAGAGAGGGTAAGAGGAAACACAGTTTATAACATGGGCACAATTAAGCACCATTCCCCTTATTAAAATTGCACTCATTTGTCTGATGTGTACACACGCTGTAGTGGAGCGGTGGTGAGAGCAGACTTGAAAAGAAAAACCCAGCACAGAAAAAACCAAAAAACCCAAACTCTACCATCTGTGCAGTAATGAAAGAACAAAAAAAGAGGGGGACATCCTTTTAATTGTTATGATTAATCATGTTTATTACAGAAGGAATAAGGGACCAACTAAGAACAACCCTCTGCCATGGTATTAAATTCAAAAGAGTAGGCAGTCCCTGCAGAGCTTACAATCATACACAAGCCCAGGTAAAGCTCTGGGGAAGGGGACATAAAGCAGAACAGATAGCTTTATGGTGGAAGCAGATCTTAACATGATTTCCACAATAGCTTTTTGCCTACTTTCCTGAAGAAATAGGCTTGTAGGATCATTCTCTGCGTACCTCTGTGTGTGGTGACCGTGTCTCTGTGTTTACCCCTTTAACAACATGGGAGGGGCTTGGGACTGATGAGGGAAATTATTTTTGAGAGGCGACCTTCACTGAAATCGGTGAGCAGACTTTGATTTGCAGTCAATCTTTCATGACATCAGAGTAATCTGAATAAATAGCAATACTCTGCCTCATAACTTAACACACTAGCAAGAGAAAAGAGAGCGAGGAAACACTGCTGTTGCTGAGCCTTTCCAGCTGCCTTAGATTTCCCACTGGGTATGTGCCCCTGCAGTTGTAATCACAGAGTATCACTGCGAGTCCTACCTACTTGACAGTAAGAAGCATGGCCTTGTCTTTGAAGTTAAACTAAAGATAGATTCCTTCTTTTTCATGCATAATTAGTATCAGATGACCAAATACACAGCAGGGGTTCTTGCTATACTTCATGTTATGTTTCAGCAGCTAAATATAGCTGTATATACCTCAGAACTACTTAAAAGACCCTGACCGAAAAACTCCTCCAGATGTATTAGTTGTGCCAGTGGTTCTTTATGGCCTCCTGCTACTTTCCAGTTTGATTACAGTTGGTGCTTGTGTGTGTGGCTGCTGCCAGAGTGACCAGTGCTCAGGAGTCAGCACAGCCATGCTGAGCTCTGGGAACGGCGAGGAAGCCATGATGCAGCTGAGGGATGCTAGAAGTGTAAATTCTTCATGGTCTCCTTATGCCACCTCTGCCTTGCATTTCATGATTCATGGCTAGGAAAATGCCCAAGGCAGAATCAAGGCTATGTAATGTCATTGCTTATGCATAGGATGAGAAGACAAGTGCATGGGAGTCTGCCTTTGTTTGCTTAGATCATCTTTTGTCATCACAAATAATTGTACCTTCCAGAGCTGCATGTGAATACATGAACCCGTGTGGGGTTGAATGTACAGCAGGGGAGGCTGCTCCCAAGTTGGTATGTAATTGAGACACGCCTCAACTCGTTCTGCATTTCAGTGGTAGCTCCTTGTCAGGAAAGAATGCTGGTTTGCGCACAGTGCTTGCTGTCAGTTCTAAATCCTGTATCTCTCACTTGTATCTTTTTGGTTTAAAGCAACAGCTTATCCGGGTGCGTTTACTGGTACTTGCTGCAGTTTCAGGCCACAATTAAATGGGAGCAAAGCAGGACATTCATACAAAATGCCAGCACTTGATACTAACCATATCTCTTCTCAGAGGTGTCCAGAATCAGCAGTGTGCCAGGTCTGGCAGGGCACACAGCCCACATGCGCAGCTTCACAAGCAGCGTTAGAGCTTTCCTGGAGCCATCTTAATGGTCCCTGAATAACATACCCACCCATGAAAATGTCCGAGCTTTTCCAGTCCACATTTCTCATCTAGAGTGATGTACTGCTGACGAGCTCATCTAGGAGTTCCCAGACTGCAGGGAAATTGCTGATGGTTGGTGGTGAAATCACTGGTATTGGTTCCTCCTTGTTTCCACTGAGAATCCTCTGCATAAAGAAAGGTTCAGAGGTGTACAAAAGCTGTGGGAAAGCAAAATGAAAAAGTTGGCAAGCTTCTTTCTTTGGAGGTCTAAGGTGAAGAAGAGAAACAAGTGAGATGATTGAATGGTCATGGGAGGCCTTCAGTGTAAATTAACAAAGTGGGGAGAAAACCATCCACTCGGCAGAGCTGCTGGGGGTCCAGGAGGGACCAGCCTCCTGTGGAGGAAGAGCTTCAACATGTAATAATACATTCAAGCAGAAGTGGCCAAGAATCATCAAGCTCAGCTGAACTGATGACCGTATTTAGGCAGGAAAGAGAATGCTGTTCCATGAGAAGGCAAAAAAAAGAGATGGGTGGGCCACAAGTAAGCAGTGAAGAGGAGCTGGCAAGAAAGATTAAATACAAGTGAAATGGGCAGCAAGAGCATCTTGCTGAGAAGGGGAAAACAGGATATCAGCAGGATGTTTTGGTTTCCATTGTCTTCTAGTGGTAATTCTCAGGTCATTTTGCTGGGTGTTCACGTATTTCAAACTACGTCTCATTACAATAACAGAAGCCAGCGCCAGAATAGATCTCTATTGTCTTTAGTAGAGCTGACCACTTTTCTTTGCTCGTCTTGAATACTGCTTGAAATTTAGGTAAGGTCTACAAAGCTGTACAAGAGTAGAATCTAATTTAGACCCATCATTGGAGAAAAGAGGATGATTGTTTTAATTTTAATTAAATAAAAAAATAAATCTTTGGTGACATGAAAAATGGAATGGAGAAACTTCAGAAATCTCAGAAGAGACTTCAGTGAATATTATTCTAATTGATTAAATGGGAACTTCGTTACTTGTAGAGAAAACATTCTGAAATAATATGTGTAAAATGTAAGTTGAAAACAACAGGACATGTGAGTGTTGTGTGTATGTACTGAGAAGGCTTAAATGAATTCTGCAGTGAAGTGCTGGTAGCAGAAGTTTAGAGCCCTGTTCTGAACATTTCAGTCCTCTTCCTGGAAATAGCAGTTCCTTTATATAGTGTGAGCGAGATATAAAGACTTTCAAAGCCACTTTACATCTGGTAAATGTGGGCCAGTTCCCAGCCCTGAATTATAGGTATATACAGTACAGGAGAACGTGGTTATCAATTTCCCTAGTGCACCATGAGAAAGCTTTTGATCTTTGTGATCAGATTACCTTGTTAGTGGCTTTTGAGAAGGCAATAGGAGCAGATGATAGTCCACGAAGACAGATGCATTGACCTTTTTCCACTTACCGTGCCTCTTCCAAACCTGAACACAATTTAAACCCATGAGGGGAAAGGCAAAGCTGCTGTCAGGCAAAGCAACTCTTCCTGCTCTCCAGAAATGTTACTAGTGATCTGCCAAGGCCGGTTGTTTGTTTGCCTTTACGTTGCATTTTAACCTGGTTTCGTAAACAAGCACAGTTTATATAATGTGCTCTGCTGCATCCCTGCCTGTCAGCCTTGCCGCTCCCTCTGTATCTTTTTAACCCTTTAGCCAATTCGAACAAATGTAACAGATCCTGAGTTCCGTGAGTAGAGGAGAGAGGCTCACTGGCAAAAGCACTGTATTGTGAACTCAGCCTTTGTGACATTAGAGAACCTCCATGGGAAGTCACCAATGAAAAGGAAAGCCACAGGAAAAAAGCATCAGTGGCAGCTGCTGCTTGCAGAAGTATCTGTTCTTCTCTCCTCTTCCCTTTTTAAATAAAAATGACTTAGCAAAAACATTCAATCATACGTTCTTAAATGTTACCATGAAACCTAGGGAGTACATCTGGAAAGAAAGTGTCTTTTCGTCTGTCAGATTCATGCGCTATGACAGGCGTTTGTCTGTTTTGTTACACCACCATGCTTTCCCAAATGGAAAAAAATCTGGGCTGGCCCTTCATGTGGAATAAATTGGAGCAGCTCCACAGAATTCAGTTTGCTGATTCATAGCAGCATAGGCTCTGATCCTTTCTTTTTCTGTACATGTGGCACCTTCTAAATAATACAACACAATAAGAAATGTGATATTCAAGATTTCAGAGAAGTCTGGTGGCACTGAGGCAGTGTGATTGTTTTTAAATGTGGGTTTGGGTTGCAGTGTCCTTAAAGCTAGTTAGCTTACGTAATAAGTAATTTGTGATTTAGCTCCCAACATCAGTACGTGTTAAATGGATGACATTGTTATCCATCTTCTTACCATATTTTCCATATTTTATTCCATATTGTATTTTAGTGCTCAGATGCTGGGATTTAGTGTGAAGACTAAGCAGACCACTGCTTTTGTCATGTTTTCACATGAAGCATCAAATCCAAAGGCTGGGTCTGTTTAGCACTGCCAAGTAATGAGAAGTTATGATTGCTCACAAGTCCTTCCAATGAAATGTCAAACTTTTCTTACTATGAAAATGATCTTCACCAACACAGAGCTTGGAAACAGATAATTACCCAAGAACATGAAAAAGAATTAACATGCACTGGAGCATGTCATGAACACTTCCTTCAGCAAATAAAAAAGTAATTGCTGTCAGAGTACAAAGCAAGGAGAAGGGTTGGCTCTGTTCCTTAGACAGTTCAGACTGTCCACTGTTTACTCACTTCACCCATAAAAACATGCAGCTTATCAGAAGGGTGCCATTCAAGGGCTGATGGAGTGCAACCAGCCTCCTGATTGCAGGCACTTCTCATTTCACACTTCCCAAGCCTGATCAGACAGAAGGTTCTTGGCTATTATTAGAAGTCTAAAACCTGATGAGTCAGAGCTCCTAGTTAAACAGGACTTATGTAAACCACATTAAGCCCTAGCAATAATTAATACATTTTTTGAGCTGCATTTTGCCTTCAGGCACAAATAAGAGGTGTCATTCTTAGCCTAGAAGAAAGAATGGACATAATTTGGTATGTGGACACAAATTTCCCATACAGAAATCAGACAAGCAAGGAAATAACACTCGTAATAGCTAATGGGAGTGGTTCTGGTTTGTGATTTTGATTTTACAAATCAATTTTCTAATATTAGAAACTAGCAGAGTGTAGAGACCCAGGATGGGAGTCTGGAAGAGACCTCCTGAAATATCACATATAGCTCGTTGACATCACAGGCAGCTTTACTCACAAATTTATTCAGCCAGGTCTTGCAAATGCTTGAGAAATTTTGTCCCCATCTTCCTCCTGGGAGGCTGCTCCCAAAACTCTTAACTCTGATAGTTAAAAAGCATGTTTTCCCCCTTTGTAAAATTTCTACGCTAGTTTTATTCTGATATCTCTCTATATTTAAGGGGAAGGCTAAATACGCTTATAGACAATAATCATATTCTCCCAGTCGTCTTTGTGCTAGGAAAAGCAAGCCATGCTCTTTCAGAGAAGACTCTTTGTTTTTTCTGGTTGTTTTATTAACCCTCTGCAACAGTGATCCTGCTTAAAACTCCTCCTTTCCAAGTATGGAAAGATAGTGTCGTAAGCAATATAGCACAGATTCATTTGTGAGAGCACAGGAGGCAATGCTTGCCAGGTCTGGCATCGTGCCTCTGTATCTCAGTGTGGCAGAGACGCGGTGTGTTCATCTCCTGGCCACTTACCCTGCAGAGAATCCTGCCTTCTGATCTAGTGCATTATTGTGATTATTACAAAAAATAAGTACAGCTCCCACTGGTGATAGCACCATCCATCTATCTAACATGTGCATGTGCACTGTGCCCATGTATCTAGAGATGCTGAGGCCCACATTTTTCTTGCAAGGGACCACATCCCAAGATCTGGTGACCCTGTCATTCTGAGTACCTTCTTGGCACTCTCAGCAACCCTCTGTCTCTGAAGCTGTTGCATCAAACAGCCAGTCCCCAAAATAAACTATTTTGAAGGGTCAAAGATCTTTTGTGAGCAACTCCTGCATACTCTTCACCAATAATTACAGTGTTTACCTTATGTTTTTATTACAATTGTTGTTTTTTTTTTTTACTTTAACAAGATGCAGAAAGTCTTAATATAACACGACAGGTTTTTTAGCCATATGCTCTATTTTCAGACTGCATGTACCGCAATTTAAAAAGCAGATTTTCTTTTTGGAAAAGACTACACTAAGCTAACCATCTAAAGGTGAAATTCGTGCCTGTGGCAGGGACTAACCCAAGGTATATGTCTAAGTTAGGCACACTGGATATCAGATGAGAAAGATCTTTGGTGCATCACATAATACAAAAAAGTTACAGCCCAACACCAAGACAAGACACCAAGGACAGGTGTCTGTTTGCTTCCTTGACCCAACTGCATTACTGAATTCAAATCAATTTTTTTAAAATTCTCTTTAAACAGTTGTTGTGCTTGGTTAAAACAGATTATTAACTAGAATAAGTCTTTTTTGTGTGTGTGCTCACTTTACATCATTCACAATTAATACTTTTTGGGTGATAGTTTACCCAAACTGTTAATGAAGCTTTTGCTAATAGTGATAAGATTCTGTGGATGCACATTCTTGTTGCTTCTTCTCAGTGTGATCAGTAAATACGAGAACATATGAAGATTTAATTGAATTCAGTGAATATTAAGGTGATTATGGTGCTAGCACTCTTCTAGAAATACACTCACCTTTAATAAGCAGTTGAAAAACAAAACCCATACACATCAAAAATAAAAGCATTAATCCTTCAGTATAACATGGTGAATCTCTAAAAACCATCTTAGAGTCCTGCTGAAATAATCCTATTACTTTGTAATCAACCGAGAAAGAAATAATTGCTTTTAGCTTCTCTACCGTGGGGTATGGATCTGCAGTTGACTATCTGGGAAATCAGAGAGAAACAGCCAGATTAAAGGACACAGAGGGGAAATGAAAAGCATTCAAAGATAAATGCAAGTGTGGATCCTTAAGTATCTAGTGTGTCACCTGGCAATAAAAACATGAGGAAGAGGGTAACGAGTCAATCTGCATAAACCAGGAGAATAAAAAGTAATCACAGGTAAAGACAGACTTATGCAAATACGAAGCCTCAGGAACAGAGGATTGGAAAGTGTGTGTGGAGAAGTTAGAGCTATAAAATTAGGAGGAAAAATTGTATATAGAAAATAAAGGAATGGTTGCAAGAAACTTCCACAGAAACCATTAGAAGCTAAACCCATCGTAGGAATACAGATGCTGTTTCAGAAAGGAGTAATTTAGTGATTTAATGGGAAAAAAGCAAACCAAAACAAATAAAACCGTCAATTCCATCAGCTATTTGGCTTGAAAAAGATGGATAGTCAGAAAGTGAGTCCTAACCTTTCCAAAAGACACACAGCTCGTAACAGAGATGCTTAGAAACACAGTAGGAGAATTGGTCAAATAAATAAAATACTTTGAACACAAGAATTCTAGAATGAAGAAGAAGACAAAACCCAATATGTAAAACACATTAGAAGCAGGGGTGTCATTTCCCCTGCAACATGTAGTGATCCTAAGGAAACTTACGTCGCTCTGTTCCTCCTGCTGCTGTGCGTGTGAGCCTGTTCTGCCGTGTGAGCCTGCTCTGCTGGGCCCCCCCTTTCCTCCTGAGGAGGTGGGGAACAGCCGGGGGGGGTGGGGGCTGCCCCCCTAGTTGAGCGCTTTTGCCTCTGTGCTTGTGGAACTGGGAGCAGTGGGGCTGGGGCAGGGGGTGGCACCTGCTTCAGCGTTTGCCTGAGAGTTAAAGTACTCAGAATTGTACGTATCACTCAAGTGCATGTTTTGCATCATCTTCACAAGATAACCAGAAACTTGCCAAATTTATCCGAACAACAGCTCCATGGGGAGCTGCAGTGTCACAAAGGTAGAAGGAGAGCTGTGTGCGTATGTACAGAACTGGCATGGTTGTTCTGGGCACGGGCCATTCCAGGTATGACAGTGCTTCCAGACAGCCTGAGAATCTTGATGGTAGAACAAACCAAAAGAAACTCGGAAAAAAGATTATTAAAAATGGAAAAAGAACTTCCAAAGTGCTGTGTATAGCTTGAGTGGGGATACATTGGGGCAGAGGAGGAAAGGAGGGTGTCAGTCCCCACTTCGTGGGCACACACATTTCCATGTGCTCGAAGAGAGCCTTCCCCCTTCAGTTTATATGTATCTATAGCAGGAGCATTGGCATAGACAAGTAATGCAAATATCAGTGTAAGTAAACACGAGGCTCTTAGGCTAGAGAGAAGAATATAAAACAAAGGAATCTACCAGCATTGGTCCAGTTCCCTGGCTGGGAAAGGTCTAGTCAGGAGAGATGTGAATGAAATTCTGAAACCATTGTCAGGCCTTAACTGTGTTGTATAAATTATGTATAGCTGTTCAGTTAAATAGAATAATTAATTCAGTTAAATAGAATAATATTGTACAGGTGACTTGTAAGGCAAGATATGTTATGAAAGGTTATTGTAAGGATCTGAATAACTACAGCAGAAGGAAACCTTCTGGGGGTGTCGGTTGCTGCAGAAGGTTAGATGTCTGGTTTTGTTAGTTAAAAAAAGGATTTAAGAATTGAGTTGTACTACCTCCTGGAGTTGTACTACTCTCTGAAGAAACTAGAAGGGGATGATGCACGGGGCCCTTTCGGATTTCTGTGAAATAGAGACAAAGGAAGAACAAACCAAAGAAAATGTCTAACAAAACTGAAGACAAATAAGTTCATTTTGCTTGTTTATGCTGTAATATATGAATACTAGATAAATTTGAAAAGAGGAAGCAAAAACAACTGCCAAATGCTTTTAAAAAGGAGCTAAGAGCATATGTGGAGGAAAATTAACCATAAATGTTATCTCAGAGGAGAGGACCCACTTGGAATAAGCATGTATATGGCAGTTATGTCTAAAATGTGTTATGTTCTATTGTTTTGTGAAATGACAGAACATCTGCTCGGTCACAAGGCACCAGTAAAATGCAGCTTTATGCCTAAAGCAATATGTCAGACCCTAAACAAAAAATGTATATAATAGTCTAAAAACAAAGGCGCATTGTCTTTTTCAGTTGTAGTCATTTCTGACCTAATAATGGTTTAGAAAGGATTTTTTATTTTTGAACAAAATGAATGGAAGGATTGAGTCATTTATGACTCTTTTCAAGATTAGGCTTTGTACATCATTTGTGCATAAGATGGCAAAATGCTTTGTCTCTGCAAATCATATTTATGTCACTAAAGCACTTTTTAAAAGGCAGCTACTTGTAGATACCTTGAGAAAAGATGCTTAGCTTACAATTTCTAAATGCATTATATAATCAGCCATTTTTTGATCACTGTGGAAACACAGCAAGTGATATGTGTGCTCACATGATGAGTGGACAGAAGTCAGATTTCACCTCAAAGCTGTCTTTTCAGAGAGGAAAAGCATTCACACTGAAGTCTGTCATATAGAAAACTAATTAACAAATCCCACAGGAAACAATTATTGTATGGGATTTGTCTCTGAATATTCCAAGCACGCAACTTTGAAGTGGCTTTATTTGAGAAAGTGTATTCTCTTAGATTTTCGTTGTTGTGCTCGCTGACCTGAAAAGTCTGAAACTGTGGTGCAAAATATAATTTTAAAACCTATTTTCTGAGAAATGAGTTTATTATCCTACAGCTTGGAGTCATCCCCTCCGATATACATGCATATATGACCCCTCAGAAAATAGACTAATCAATGAAATGCATTGAAATTGGCACTCTTAAAGAATAGTTCTCATGGAGCTGAACAGTTATTGTTTAATTAATGTGTGGAAGTATTCAACTGGAACATGCCTTCATGAAAAAGAAGAATAAATTTCTATTCTAACACACCTGTGGTCAGAGTGAGAGTTAGGGTTAGGCTTATCATAGGAAGCTCAGGGGTTGTGTGTCGCATACTCTTGGAAGCCTCTGAAGTCAGAAGGACTCCTTTATGTGACCAGGAATGCGTGTGCTACATCATCAAGTAATAATAAGGGGGAAAGATAGCAACCGTTCTCATATGACTTCTTTCTTCTCCGTAAAATCATAGGTCAGCAGAACTTTCTTTTTTTAATGTCACTCAAGGTTGGCAACTTTGCTGGAATAAATAAAATGCCTGAGGATAGTCATCTGTATAGTGATATGAATTATAGAGACCTGAATATTAATATGTGATTTTTACCTTTCAGCTGAATCAGATACAGATACTAAAGCTTTCCCACAGAAAGACTGTATAGTTTCTCAAAAACCCTTCAGAGATTTATAAACCTGATCCAAAGCCTATTGCAGCTGGGCAAATTCCTGTTTTGAGTCAGTTTTCAGTTGGGATGTACAAATCTTATTGATCTATTTACGTAACCTTTTCATGAGTAAAAAAAAATTGTCTTTCAGATGTGGCAAATACTTGAAAACATAATTTTTAAGCTGTTAAGATTCCAGCATTTTCTGGAGTCTTAGGCAGCAGATATCTTCTGCTTTGTGGAAGTAAAGGTACAAGCACCAGTGCCCAGCCTGAAATCCATTGCAATTGTTTAGTCAAAGCATCAGTTCTCGGCATCAAGACACTGCGCTCCTGGGCTGGAACTATTATGCAGAGCAGCCAGAGATGGCTGGATGGCATTATGCATCAGCAGGCAGAGTGTAAGTCAGCAAAATAAGGCTTGTTTAAAAGTGGGTTTTAATAGAAATGCCATGGCTGACTCCAGTCTTTGATTTCCAGTGTTAAATATGGGCAAGGGACTGTTATTCTCTCTACAGCTGTCTGTGGGGAAGCAGAAAGCTCTAATGACTGGTGGCAGCAGCTAGGAGAATTGTTCAGAATTTTAACAGATCATGGCTGTCTCTGAAGATGCCTTGAACCTTCGTATGACCTCCAGCTCCTCTGTTGGAGACCTCTTAGTCCCCTAGCCACAAAGCATTACAGGCATTCCCTGTCCACACCCGTCTTCTAGACCTAGCAGAGCTTAATAAAAAGTGAAGGTTACTGCTTTCACTATGAGCTTCTTCTAAAGCTCCACCATCCTAGTCCATCCTGATGCAGTCTGTGCTATTTCAGTGCAGTCTCAGGCCTTTGAGAAAGGTTTCTATGATTGTATGAAAAAAGGAGATGGAGAAATGCTGGTGTAAGCTTTGCTATTGCATGAAAACAGTGATCTCACTAAAGTCATGTGGCGGTTGCTAAAGGGCGTCTGTTCCTTCAAAATTTGGAAGAGAGAAGGGTGCTAGATCACAAGTCACTGTGCAGTGGTGACATTGCCTTCTCAACAGGGCTGCACAGTGTGAGTGGAGCTCCTCACTAAAGTGCCTACGCTATTTCATCTCCTGTGATGGGTTTATAGGTAAATCATTATCTCTGCACAGAGTTAGGCTCTGATCCGTCATTGTAGGTGAATGGTAGCCACAGATGGAAAATTCATTGAAAGAGGTTGGGAAAGAGTATACAAGGTGAAAAGGGTTAGTAGGTCGCACCTGAGTTGACTTCTCAGTGGGAATGTTTAACTTGTATATAAGGGTTCTGTGTAATTTGATGGCCCTCTCTACTGGCAAGCTAAGAAAGAGCTGGGTACGCCTTCTTTAACATGGGCAGGAGACGCAGATCTGGGCTACAGCTTACCTCTTTCTGTAGCGAAGGCACTAAAAGCCCAGAAGTCTGTCAAATGCTGCAGCACACCATGTTGAAAAGCTGAGCTTGTTTCTCGGCCTTTGTCCAAGAAGGTGGTATACAGTCGGTTCAAGTATTTACATGTCTTGATCGAAGGTCAGGATTGAGCCATGGGTGCTGAATGAAATCAAATTTTTGAGAAGAATGAGTACCTTAACAGGCAGTAAACATTTCTGCTTTGACTGGCAAACAGTCATTAAAAGCCTTTATTAAATTTTGCATCTGTTCTGTTCACCACTTAGCCATTTCTTTTCATTCTGCAGGATTATAACTAAGAATGAATGAGTCTTCTCTAATATGGTCAGAACACAATAACACTGTGAAAGAACTGAGTTGTCTTTCTCCCTCATAGGCAAATTTTTCCAATTGTTTAACAAAATGTTGTTATGTATTGCTATGGCATCAGTCTTTACGCCTGTGAATAATGAGGCTCAACATTAGGCAACTTGTTTATAAAAAAGAGTCATGCAGTAACGATTAGAGAGTGTTTAATGCGCTTCCCCACTAGAGTCCATACCCTCTCCTCCCACTTACTGATCTTCCCACTGCAGTGTGAAGTTATTTGTGTCTTCAGAATGAGCAAACAGATCTTTTCAGTGAAAGGGTGAAAAATTTCCTGAGTTCTGCCATATAGAAGTTGGCATCTGTTGTTCCGTAGAACAGGATCTCTGCTGCACTGATCCAAGCATTTGTCAGCCCCAGAGTGGAGGATGGCAGCTCACAGTATCTGAAGAAGAAGGAGACCATCACACAAAGCTTCCCACTACAGAGAAATTGCTGCATCCGTCATCATCCTTTCAACCCAGTTAATACAGTTGTATTAGCCCTGTGCTCCAGTTCCTCCCACAGCTCCCAGCCCACCTCCTTTTTAGTGTGAAATGTGTTTGAATCTTCAAAGTAGCTACATTTCAAAATGCATTTTGCTCAGTACCAAGAATAATCACAGTCCTCTGGGGTAAAGCAGATCGTAAAGCCTGAAATGGATCTGCAGTACTTTGGGAGGATGATACTTGTGATGAAGGATGTTCGATAGATTCAGAACCTGTCTGGCTTTGAGAAGCATTACAAAGTCTTTCCATTTGTTAAAATATTTTCACATAACTAGAATAACAGGTCCTAATCGTACTTTGTCATACCATAACAGCAGAGGTAACACAAAAAAGATTTTCGTAATTCCACAAAGAAGACAAACAAGCCACTGCCTTTCAAAGCAATATTCATATGTGTTGTAGGCTGAGTTTCAGCTATGTGAAAGAAGTGATCAGAAATACTGCAACAGCCCTTTCCTTCACTTAAAAGCAAAACCAGCACCCCCCAATATAATTTTCCAACAAGATGCAGAAAGTAAATTGGTAGTCACTCACAAAATGGGAATGGGAGATATGGGGGAATGGTAACTTGGCAGTAACCAGGGCAACTTAGCCAGGTTGTGAAAAAACCCGCTCTGAGCCAGGATATTTCCCTGTCACTGGGCTGTAGGGGAAGCTGGGCTGTTGGGGCTTCTCTCTGCAGAACCTTCCCTAACACCCGGAACTGTCCTTTGCACAGGCAACCAGCAGTACGAGCTGTTGAGGGGAGGGTGTCCACCGAGGAATGTGAAGCACCTTGGTTGTGACATGTACCAAAACGGGACAACTCCAACAGGATAGGTGCCTTGTGGCTTAGCGAGTAAGTGCTTCTTTCAGGTGTAGGGGACAGGTTCGGTTTCTCCTGAATCAACCTTTCCTGACGAATGCCCCTTAACAGAATGTATTAGTCTAAGCCGGTTATTCTATTTCTTCCCGACTAGCGGTCCTCTTGTTGTTCCCTGGGTAGGCTGGGTTTAGATCCACTGAAAATGAAATGCTATTTTTCAGGTTTTGGAACTACCAATGAACCAACAAATTATTTCTTCCTACAGCACTAATAGTAGGCAACTGTTCATGGTAATAGAAGGAGATAGAGTTACCTAAAGATCAAAAATATGAGTTTGGGGAGTAAATAGGTTGGTATGGTAAGTGTGATCTAGTACGATACATTTAGATTTATTTTAGAAAAGGCTTTCTTATACTATACTTAGTCCAGGAAATACATTTCAGGTGAAATTTAATGAACAACTTGCAGTGGGTACAGGCATCTTAAATGACACCATCTTAAAAATATATCCAGGGGCCAAGGTTTCCAAGTGACAAAGCCCATAATGAAAAGTAGCAAATACCCGCAACCCTTCAAAGGTTGTCAACCATATTGTGGTCTTCAATTGTATATAGCCCAAAATAAGTACTCAGACATCTGGCAGGTTGTACCATCATTAACCAGTGGTCTCCAGACCGTGGTTTGCAGGACCAGAGCTCCCTGTGATGGTATTGGTAAATGTGGTGTTTTCACTTAAAAGTTTGATGTCAAGTGTCCCTGGTCATCTGTGCTGGAGAAAATGTGATGGTGTAGTCTGTTATTCCAAAATACTGGGATGTCATTGCCAGAAACAACCTCCAGCCTGAGAAGCTGTTCTTGAAAGTGAATGAGAAAGTGATTGTTGTTTTATAAACCCACCTTGGTCACCAGAGGTAGGAACTGTGTAAAAATTCTGACTGTTGTTGGTTTTCCGCTTCTTCCATTTTAGCTGGATGCTGATAAGGCAAAATTGAAACTGGAAAGATGGGCTTCCCGAGATGTTGGCAGTGGGGGTGGAAGAAGTGAAGAGATGGAGTCAAGCGGGGATTGTGATGATGAGGATGGCTGTCAAGGATCTGGTGACAGGATTCACACAGCAGGTAAATACAGTTTTTATAGGCACCTACAGAGCTTCGAAATTCATAAATGTCACAATTAGGTGGACAGAGCTAAGACTTGCAGTGCTAGAATTACTGTCAAAATCCTACTAAATTCAAAGGATTTGAATCTTAATCTGTGAAGAGCTGCAGTAAAAATAGAACGATACAGACACTAACCCAATATAATTTAACACTTTGCATGCAGATTAAAGACTTAAATTTAGAGTGAATAATATCTGCAATGAAATCTAGCTCACAGAAATACTGCAAAAGCCTTCCTAGATAATGTGGACTCTTCAAATCAATAGAAAATAAATGTCCTTATAGACTGTGCTAAGTGTTAACATAAATATTTATTTGTTGTATAATGGTGCTGAAGGGTGATCCAAACAGAGTTGACTGAAAGTATATGTTCTTGAAAAACCACATGAAGTTGGTTTTTTTTTCTAGTGGTGAGCTGCTAGTTAAATAAAATTTCTTGATAGTCTCAGATATGCATTCCGCAATATTTATTCATGAAACTGCTTGGATAATATGTCATCAAATGTAGAATCAACATCAAAATCTAACTTCCACCAAAATACTGGCAATATAATACATTGTTAAGTCCTTATTATGGTAAGTCAGTAAGAAGTAAGATGTTTCTAAATACTTGATATTATTGGTTTATCTTATCTGGAAGGTCTGATTCATCTCAGATCATCAAAATGTAACTGCTTTAATTACCATAGTGTGTGTAAATGTAATTGGGTTTGGGTGTGCAAGTATATGAAATACAGGGATAACAGTGTTGAAAAATAATGCTCATGAAGATGGCTGGAACTCAGGTAAGTTTTAAACTGCTTCTTTGTTCTGCTGAGATAAACAAGTGCCTCTTCCTTGTCCCTTTACCACTAAGTGGAGAGTGGGAAAAGGTATCCCATATTCCAGTAAGGCTTGCAAACAAGCTGTGGTTGGTCTGTAGGCAAGATTTCAGTCATTCCTAGCACAAATATTTGTTCAGGAAAACCAAGCTTAAACATGTACTTTGAAATGATAGATTTAGTTTGAAGTACCATGTTATTAAATACCTGAAATTTATTTGTGGTGATGAGCTGTATAGACAAGGTACATAAGGTATTATCACATAGGGACAGTATTTTTAAAAATTATTCAGTGACTGCAACTAACAGATCAAGTAGAGATTTTCACCGTCAGCTCGCCAATGTTTTTGAACCAGAATGACTTTGTTACACTGTTTTTTTAAAGCTATTTGCTTAACTTTGTCATTGTATTATATACATAAGCAATGAAAAGACTGCTAGATGTTTTGAGTGCTGGGGATTTGTGAGGGTAAATACTTCAGTATGCTTTCCTCTCTCTGTGGGATAATAAAAGCAAAAGCCAGGTGCTAACTACTACTCAATGAACAACTAAACTATTAATACACTCTTCTGGGAGGATGTGTATGCATGCTTATGTGGACAATGGCAGATTTCAGGTTTTCAAAGCTAAAGAATTGAATACTTTCAAGACTTGACTTACAGCCTGGCTTTAATAATGGAAAACTCCTTAATGTCTCTTTTTTCCCTTTTTTTGCAATCTATTTAATTAAAATATTTTGTGCTGATATCATCCTGGATTTAAAAGTATTATATAACTAGCTGTTTCAGAATTTAGTTGGGTTTATATCCAATTAAAAAGGTAATTACAATTAATTTTAGAAAATAGTATTGATTCATAACAGTAAGAATAAGTATTTCATCATGTGACAATAGTAATGCTGTTTCACAATTAGCTTTAAAATATTGTACTGTATGCAAGCCACTAGCAGTAAATCTGTTTTGCATATCTGGATACAATTAAGAGATAAAATGCAGTAATCTCATTATAGAGCTTCTTTGCTTTAATAGAATGTTAAAGAAATAAACAAACATCAGATTAGTTGAATTGCCTCTTGCTGCATGTCTGTAAGATGGTGTTTCTAATTGTACAGCCTGTAAATTTGCTATATTTTCTAAACCTAAGGCCTGTCAAGTACATCTTACTGTGTTTTGTAGAAGCGGAACATGACAACATTGACTATTCCTTGCTTGCTTGACGTACACAGTGAATTGAGATATGAGTTGAAACTAAAGCTAAATCCCAAATGAAACCCTGATTTGAAGTTTAGTAGAGTCAGTGGGAATATTCTTTCTGACTACAGCAGGTATGGATGAGGCGTAAATGATAGCTATAAAATGTCACCGACCTCATCAGTGCATGTTGTAGGAGTCATATAGTAGAACAAAAGGAATAAAAAAGGAATAAAAGCCTTTCAAAACATAGACTTTTTGGCAGAGCAGTCATGCTTTTAACTACAGGTCCATGGTAAAGAGAGGAAAGGATTTCAATGTCAACCTCTAAACTGCTGAATTTAGAATGTAGTAAAAATTTACATCTGTCATTGAAACCCATATGAAAATTATGTTTACGATTTATATGTTGAGAGCATTGCAAAAGACTCAGATTGCTTTTAAATAGTTCCTGAACGCTCGTTCCTTTCCACCTCCCAGAAAAAAAAAAACCAATTACCTTTACATTAACAATAAAGTGCCAAGAGTTTCATCAATATCTAGGTTACCGTCTTCAAAACATTTCTGTTCATAACTATTAAAAGATCTCCCCAGACAGGGTACATTGCCTTCTCCCCAGTTCACTTTTCCAAGTTGCTAACAGAGGGCCTGGCTCCTTGGTTTTAGATTTCAGTGCGTACCACACAGGTAAGGACAGCAGCGATCCTCTGCTTGTATATTCCAGCCAGGTCCGTTGTACATATCCTTTTCCCCAATTTTTTTTTTGGTTGGGGATCACTGTCTGCGTATTTCACCTCATCTTGCAATGGATAGTAAAATCCTGTCCTGTTGTTTGTCACCTTCTAGCCTTTGAGAATCATTTCTGCATATCAATTAATTATTTTGGTTTATGTCTTCAATTAAGATACGTGGCTATCTATTATTTAGTGCTGGTTTGTTGTTTACCTTTGTTACAAATAAGTCTTTGCTCGCCAAATTCATTGTTCTCTGAAAAGATCAGCGCTTACTCCTTTAATGATAATGGCCTTAATCATCTATTCTGTATCATGTGTGTTTATCCAAATGATTTCATACAAACAAGATAAGCAAATTCTCAGGAAACCAGTGTTCTCTTAGAAATTATGTATGGTAGAACATACTTTAAAATGTCATATTCTCACAGGCCTTACCAATTACCACAAGTATCTCTTCTTGGGGAAAGCTGTGGAAACAGCACTGTTGCTCAAGCAGACCCATGTGTTACTTGCTGGCAAGTACCACGTTCTTAATGACAACATCTGTTAATCATCTTTGAACAAAGCTTTGTTAGGAGAGATTTAAGAAGAGGAAAGCAAGCTGTATAAATCTTGAGCATGGATGGGGAAGTTGCTCTGTGATTTGCACTGCTTCAGTCCTGCAGGTTTCTAGGCAGAAGGGCAAAGCAGCGTCTCGATCTGAGCATTGCTTAGCGCTGCATGCTCGCGTAAGCAGAGTCTTGCATGAACTTCGATCACAAAATGAGTCTGCTGGTGTAAGTGCTTATTCTTAAACCCTTACTGGAGCCTGGAGGGGGGTGGGGGTGGGGGTGCAAAGAGTGGTGATTGCTCAGTGCCCTGCAGGATCGAGCCACAGGAAGATTTACTAGGAGAGGGAGTAGCATGAAAAGGCGGAACAGCAATGGATTCACATTGTGTCCTGCCTCTCCGCTGTTCAGAGGAAAGGAAAGATGTTTCAGTCTGCTCAGTGAAAAGTGGGAAGGAAGTTAGTGCAGGGCATTTCCCATTCCCACATGCACAGCTGTATGTTGTGAAGAGGGCCCACCCAAGCAGTGACAGCCAACATTAGATCTGTATTCAGGGAAATAATCAGTGACTAGCCATTAAACAAAGCGTAAAGGAAAAGTTTTGCCCGCAGGGAGGGACCCGAGTTTGGTGCAAGCCCAAAGTTACTTTTGTAGAGCTCTAGGCTTTGTGGAAGTTGAGGAGCATTATGCTGAAGAAGGCTTGTGCTGGGTCTCAGGTCCATACGCACACCTGTCTGTGGATGGGAAGGACACCCGGATTCCTGGGCTTGCTCACTAGCAGCTATCACTATACTTTATTTGAAGCTGTGTGTTTCACACAGCCAGTGTAAGACAGAAATTAAGCCAAGCTTCTTTCTAGAGGAGCCTGATACAGTACTGTGCAAAGTCACAGGGAAGGTGGTAGTGCTGGACTACGGGCTGTCCTCTTGCTGGCAAGGCTGACAAACAGCACCAGTTAAGGGAAACGTGTTTTAGCCTACCCTTAGGCCCTGCCCCACTGCATAGAATAGACAAAGGCAAAATGTCTGGTGTACTGCAGGCTTTGCACCAGATTTACCTCTCCGTGGGTATAATCTATATATGGGTCAAAAAACTCAGCCCTCAGATGGGGCATATGTTAACCCCATGCCTTCTGACATGCCTTGAAACTTTAGATCATTGGGAAACAGAGACATGGATTTTACCTTTCTCCTGGCTGGCCACCTGTTCCACCCAGAGATGGGCTTCTGCTATGTCCCCATCGCAAAAGCAGCGGGTTTCCATGGAATAGCAAGAAGTGCCTGACCAGTGTGGACCCTTAGGCACAGCAGATTTTAAACACCACTTTAAAATCCTATCTGTCAGTGCAGGCATTCAATAAACAAATACATTCTGTGACATCCCAGCCAGACTTTGAACATGACTCTGTGTCAAATGTGCTTTATTGCTGTGATTTTTGCCAAATGCTTATCTAATCCAAATAATGGTTTTCTTCTGTACTTCTTCCTAATGCTTTCATGAAACTGCCTCCCCTTAATAAGAACTTTCTGATTTCAGACATCTCTCTCAGTCAAATATCCTGCTTATTGTCACATTTCAGTGCCCGAGTGGGAACCTATAACAAATTTACTTTGTTAGCACATTCAGATGACACGATTCCAACCCTTGGCTTTCTTCTTGGCTGTTTAGACACTCCAAAGGTTCAGTGTATCTTTCTGCTCTAGACAGAGTATCAGAAGAGATTATCCTGGTTGTAGATTTCTTCTTCAGGGCATGTGAGAAGGATATGGTTTTGCCCCAGCATGTCTTTGTAAGTGCAGACCAGTAAGTTTTCTTTTTTTCTTAATGTCTTCTGCCTGATCTGTATCTGCTCTCAACAGCTATGGAAAGTTAATGTATTTTTCTCACTGCTCATGAATGTTTTCATTATCAGTTTTTTTCATTTTGAATATCAAGATTCTTTTATCCTTTATTATGTTATCATTCTTCCAGCTTGTCTGTCTTTTCTAGACATCAATATTACTGTATGAGCTGTCATTTTAATCATACTTCATTTCCATTCACTATGTTACAGGATGCACTTGTATTTATCCAAATATATAATTGTACAGCTGCTGATTTTGTAATTATTAGTACAAAACATCAATATTCTGAGATTATAGTATCTGCTGGCAGTCAGCCATGCTCATCAACTTCTCATCGCCACACGTCTTCACTTCCCTCGCAGATGATCCTAGCTCACAGAAATACTGCGTTTTCAGTATCTTCCTGCCTAGAGAAACCTCTCCATCATGATGCCTCATCCCCATGCCACTGCCTCACGTAGCCATTTTCCTACATCCTTTGTGGCACAAGACATCTTGTCTCCAGCTCTGTTTTTAGAGAGCCTATGAATTCCCTTATGGCCTAGTGTAAGTGCCTCATTTTAGCCACAAAACGGCAAAGTTACAATTTAAGCCCTTATATAAGTTGATTTTTGAGAAAACTCGGTGGTTTCAAAGCTTTATGTTTGTCCTTCAGGGGCTGGTAGGTAGAGATGAACCCCAGTCCACAGGAGCATAAGCAAACCCTGCCAGAGGGCCTTCAGCACCTCTGGGGAGATGCGGGATGTAGTTCCACAGCTGCAAATTTCTGGCTTTGGCTTCTGTTGTAGAGGTAGTTTGGGAAGAGGCGCGGGAGCAAAGAAAACCAGAGAAACCTAAACAATCAGGCTGAAAAGTACAGATTTTGATTAATGCTAACTGAACCTGATAGGCTGTGATGCTGAGGTGAGTGACATTGGACACGTGGTGTTGCCACGCTGTGGTGTCTCGGGTATGCTTTGCTAGGTGTTCCTCTGGGTGGCGGTGACATCTCCTGCAGCCTCTGTTCTGTGTGGATGGGATCCAAAGACAGCTGTGAGGAGGCTTCTGAGAAGGGGATAGGAAGACAAAGCACAGGGGCTGGGAGGAGGAAAAAAATTCCCCACCTCTCTATCCCTGATTAAATCTATTTTATAATCTACTGACACAGGGATGAGGTATTATGTGTCATTTTACTGTTCTTCATTGCACAGTGTAATTGAAACTGAAATGCATATGAGAGGAAGAGTATAATCATTCCTAATCCTTCCTCAACCTCAGCATTCACATGACAGTTTGAGATGTAAAGGAAAGGGTTTCAGTTTCTTCAGGTTTTTGCTCTTAGACCTGAGGTGATAGAGTTCCCAGTACCACTAGCTCTCCTGCTTGCATCCACATAAGACAGGAGTTTGCCAAGTTGTATAAATGACTTTCTGCATGACAAGGTAAACATGTCCCCTGTAGGACTTTCTCCTAATGCTAATCAGAACACTGGCTAGATGAATAACAGACCAAGTGCCAGCGCTGCGACTCTGAGCAGCTTTGGTACTATCTTTGGTACCTTCAAATAGTTAAGAAGGTAATTGGGGAAATGTAATTTTATCATTTCACCAGAGAAAAGTAAATTATAGCAAATTTTTGATCATTTTAGCACCATTTAGACAAAATTAAAAGGTAAAATTATTTTAGTTGCTAAGGCTATACAGCCTTCCAATGTGCTGTTCTATAAGGGGAAATTAAACATTGGAGAGATCAAGATAAAGACATTTGAGGCTTAGCTGTTTGCAGTAGTTCTGTGCAAGCAGTCATCAGAGAGCGCATTGTAGATCACTGAAGGGTAATGTGTTTTTACCAACTTTCTGTTAAAAACATTACCTGTAATCTGTGTCCTTTGAATGCACTTATTGCAGCAGAACAATTTTTACTAACTTTGTCAGTGGTATTTTATCTAGTTGCTTTCCACAGGAGCAACTCCATGTGTACGTATATTTCTGAGATGTGTTTTGAAAACAGCCCTAAACTGAAAACTTACTGGTCTCATTTACCAATGAATTCCCGCTCACCAGCATTTCTCATGTGTTTTACTAAAGTGGACTTCTTTTAAACAAAAATATCACAAAGCTAAACAGTCCCAAACGGGAACAACGTAGTCAGACCAGAAAGAGCATGAATACAAAGAGGCAGCTTGGTATGTGATGGCTAAAACTATGAGAAGGACAAGTTTCCATGAAAAATTGCCGTACTAAACACATGAAGCAGAACATACTTTTTTCTTCAGGCCAAAAGCAGTCTGCAGGTAGATACTTCAACCCCCCCACTTGTAATGCCTACTTCTGTGAAAGTCATTTGCAAGCATCAGGCTGGCACCCAGAGTTTAGAGGCCAAGCTAAATGGAGAGTAAAACTGATCCTCCTCGAGTAACTCTCATGAGCTGTGTGATTTAGATCCTTCTGACAAGAAATTCACTTAAGAGCTGTAATATCTCGGTCATGCCAAGTAGTGATAGGATAAATGTGAAGGCTAAGGCAATTTGCCCCCAAAACGCCATAAAGCCAAAATTAATTAAGAGGAGTTAACAATGAAAGGTCCTTCAAATTACTTCAAAATAGATAACTCGTATAACTTAATGGAAGCTCGGTTTAAAATGCTAATGCCATTATGCTGTAAGTTATCGAAACAATCCTGCAAGCCTAAGGAAAACGTTCACCTGCGAGTTAGTCTTCATGCCACACAAGGGAACACTTACCCGGTCACAGCTAAGTGACAGTGATGTTAGTGCCCACTCGGCGAGCCGTGCCGCGCCAGGCGGCACCTCTGCCTGCCTTTCCTCCTCCTCTCCAGCCCTTGCCTGTGCACCAGAGAAAGCAGGAGGAGAGGGAGGAATTAAATACAGCGAATTGCTGTGCCACTTAAACCCCACACTGGTTTGAAGCATTTGCCCTGGTACTTTGTTTTAGGATTTTAGTAGTAGCCAGAGCTCTAGCTGTGAGAAGGAACGTGTCTGCCTGTGGAGATATCTGGTGAGAAAAGCCCCATACATTTCTCTAAGGAAGGAGGATAGTAAAAGCAAACCTAGGACCTTGTTTATTCCACAGGTAAATTATCCCAGGTTAATCAAGGTAAGGTTATGAATTACTGCAACCTTAAAGGTTTTAAGACACCCTCTGTCATCTCTCATTGCATACAAGAGGTGAAAGGCAAATAGCGCAGCTGTTTGGCAGTGGAAATAGAACTGAAAATCACTGACATGAAAGTACAGTTTCTGTTTCTCCCTGCTGCCACCTTCCCTTGTTTTATGATTCATGAGGAAAGCCTAAGTAGTCGCTGTTCTTTAAAGGAAAAGAATTGCTTTAGTTTGTTTTCCCTCCCTCCCTCTCTTCAACCACTGTTTCTTGGAGGCATTTTTGTCTTTGCTTGTAGGGAGAAAATGCCTTGGGTACACCAGTTATGCATTTTGAGGTTTTCTGTTCCTTGATTGTCCATCTTAAGGTATAATAATACTCTTTAAAAGAATGCTGTTGTGCCTGAAGCCAATAGATATGCCATCAGAATGTCTCAGCTGAGAAATTTAGGATCAAAACAATACCCTGAAAGAAAGCGCAGTTTAGTTTTACAGTAACAGAGAGCACAGTACAAGTGCTTTGTAGTCTATACGCGATTTACTACAAGAACAGAACTATAGGCTGAAGTATGACATATCAACAGGATCATGAATTTATAGGGCTAGATCTGGCTACCTTGAGATCAATGTACTTATAATAAAGCAGCTGATGATTTTGCACATAGTTAAATGACGTCCTTGAAGAGTTCAAAGATTAGGCACATTATTCCTCAGCAGGTAATTTTGCATCTGGTTCATTCCACAGTGTCTCGTGTCTACTGGATTTTAAGAGTGTTTATTTCCATCCTTCGATTCTGAAAGCAGTTAAGTAATATTTCCCTGCAATTTAACACTTTCCAGGATGAACAGGACAGTTGACATCTTTCAGAGGCGTTTTAGGGTGTTGTGCAGGTTCAAGGAGACTATAGACATCTGCTAGCCCCAAACCCAGGGACTGGATACAACTTGCAGAACAGTGAAGTTAGAAACCTGTTTGTTTCTGTATGATGTGCTGGAGTGTGGAGCCTGAATCTGTGCAAACAGGGTGAAGTCTCTAAATTATGGATTGCTAAGGGTCTTTGTCATAGTTGTCAGTGATAGAAAAGTCAGCTGGATACAGGATCCTACAGCACTACTTCTAACAGTGGTTTTAGTCTGGTTTCCTCTGTTTGCCTCAATTAATTACCCCTCATGTATAGTTGTATCAGAAGCTTTTCTTTTTCCAAAATTACATCTCTATTCCTAGTTCAGGTTCCTGAATATCACAATCAGAAAGTGTTTCCTGTCCTTGTCTTCCTGTCTTTTAGGATTGAGACAGATTTTCTAACATTCTTTAGGCTGTCATCTTTAATCAGTCTCTCAACCCCCCCTATTGTGCTTGTTCTGCTGTCAATGTCTAATAGTTTGTCAAGCCAAATTTGAATTACTTCTGAAATAAAATACCGTAAGGAACCAACCAAACTTTGAATATGACAAGATGATATTTTGAAACTGAGAGTTTAATTTTTTTAATCTCTTGAGATATCTTGTATCGTATTTGAGTTCGTTCATCTTCTAAATAAACACTTCTGTCACATTTGCAAATTAGTCTTCATTTCAGCGAGATTTAAGTCCATTTCCTATTTTAATGCTTTCTGACAGAATGCTCATTCTTGATCTAGATAGGGTTTGCACAAGCAAACCTACCTTGCACAAGTGACCTACCTGGGTAGCAGCATTCCCCAGGAAGGGGGTAAGACCCAGTTGTCTGGTGGTGTTTAGAAGAAACATAATTAGCATTTTGGAAGAGGTGGAAACAATAACTGTATATTCTAGTGAGCAAACATCTACTTTTGAATAAGCAGATAGTATGATTTCTGGCACTGTGCAGATCATAATTCTTATCTGAAGCCCAGATGAAGCATGAATGTTAAACAGGCATGATTCAGGTAACATATGAGGGGGAAAAACTACTCTTTCAAACTTCATTCAATTTAGTTGTAAAAATGTTCTGAAAGTCACAGCGTTAGGCCATTGACCAGTGAATTGTTGTCCACAGCAGTTAATTCACAGAGATAAGCAGGACTAGATCAGTGCGGGCCACAAAAAACCCTTTGAATCACTAGAAAGTTGGTACATTGAAATCAACTGACGAAGGGGGTGAGATTCCCCATTGTGCATGCCCAAGGCTTAGCCATTATTTGCAGAGAACCTCAGAAATTCTCAGCTTTCAAAACTGTTTGCTGTTCATCTCAAATTAAAGAGATTAAAGAGAATTTGCCATTGCAGTATTGAAACTGCCAAGTAATAAATCATCATCTGGTATTTATAGTCCAAAATTAAGACTGGTGACTCAGACACACTGCTGACCATTTAGTAGTGAAGTCCTAATAACCCAATCTGGAGCAGTAGGGAAAGGAATAGCTTTTTGATGTGAAGTCAGACAAGTAATTTCCTATTTAAAATTTGATTAGATAAGATCTTTTGAACATGTGCTTGTAAAGCAACAGCCTGTTTAAATATGTATACTGCTGCAGCACGTGCAGTATGCTGTTAGAACTAAAGCCAGCACAAAGAACATTTGCACTAACCTGAACGTGCTGGGGGAGGCAGAGTGCCCAGGGCTAAACTGTATCAGAATAAATCTCTTACACAATGGAAACATTAGAGCTGATGGGGGAAATGCAGTTTTCATCCTATAAAAAGCACAAACTTGGTTTTCTATTGAAAAGGTATCATTTTCCAAAACAGAAACATTCGGTAACATATGCAATTGGAAGACCATGAATTTGAGGGGATATTTTTGTAGGTTTTTAATACAAAGGAAAAATATAGATCCAAGCTGGAATATTTTGCCACCTGCAAAAAACAGGTTTTTAAAGCCATCTAGTAAGCTTGATAATTTTCAGCCAGAAAGCTCTTCTTGATGTAAAGGCATTGTATTACAGAATACAGGAAAAGGAATAAAGCCAGAAAAAACAAGATGGGTGAGTCTGGCCTAATTCTGACCCAATAATCATCACTGGGAATTTTGCCTTTGACTTAATGAGATAACAGTTTGAGCCAAAAAATGAAGGGTTAAATTCTTCTGTTCTCCTCCATGCTGCGCAGGATGGTATCCCACAGTAGTGATGCTTATGCCCAAGAGGCTTCCTGCAAAATCATGGCTCAGGATGAACTGTAATGATGAGCCTGGCCAGTGCCAAAACACAGAAAATGACATTGTTTCAGGTTAAAGAACAGTGACACTGCCTTTTTCTCATATCCTGATTTATGCAATTTACAGAGGTCATGGCAGCATTTCAAAACCAGCTATTGATAATAAAGCATACTGTCAAAACTGGGATACAGTCCCATTTCAAATTAAAGTACAGAATCCCATTGCAACAGTTTAGTCCAATTGTAGCCAAGCTGGAACGTTTTATCACTCATCATAAAAAGTACTCGCAGAACAGTCCTGAGAATTGAAATATTCACGTTATGGTCACACATTTTAAAAAATTATTATTTTTGAAAGAGACCACTCATGTTCATTGGAAGTTAAATACGTTTCCATTTGGTTGTCCTAGCAGAATCTGTTTGGGTTGGAGGCAGTGATGCTACTACCTGCCATGGCTCCTCCCCCAGCATCGTCTCTGCAGGATCACCAGCATCCTTGTGGGTTTCATTGCAGCCCTCCAAGTTAGGGACTGAAGCATGAATCCAGGTGAGGTGCTGCCTGGGTTTTGCTTTTCCAAAGCTGAAGAAAACCCCTGAACATTAACAGATGCTACTAGTCATGAGCCTTAGAATCACATTCAGTTCATATTTGGAGGCTTCTTTTGCAGTAGCAGAGCAATTCTTTGATTGGCACTATTACATCTTTATGTATTTTCCTCATCAGACAAGGATGTGTGTAGCATTGCCCTGCAAGCAAACAAGGCAGCTTTTCAAGAATCTCCCCTATTGAAGTCCAGTCATCTCATCCACAGATTTAGTAGTTGTATGTGGAAGAGCTCTCTCCTTCCCGCTCTCTCAAGCACACATACGTATGCTCGCCCCCCGCCCCCTCCCCGAACACTCACTGGGGTATGTTGTTCCCTGTGGCCTCCGGATCCCGTGGGCTTGGGTATGTGGAGTTTTCATAGAACAGTGTTTTCCTGCTCAGGTCCCTTAGTGCTTAGAGGGGATTCCTGTGCTGGTGAGCAGCATGTGAGATTCCTCTGAAACAGCATCTGAGTGTGAATCTCTCCTGTTCCAGCGAATCTGCTGGATGTGCAGTCCTGCCCAGAGCAGGAAAGTACTGACTGTCTCCGGAGTGTTTTAAGGCTTTGACTCAATTGACACAAACTCTACATGGATATCATGAACTGGAAAGAGCTTAATCAAAAAAAACCCACTTTAATCATATTCCAAGGTCCTGTGACATCTCAACAGATCCTTGACAGCTTGTCAGTAAATGAAAAAGATGCGTGACACTAATGGGGACACAACAGTGGCTCAGTATCGCATCCAAATGCATCGCCAGGAGATGCCCAGTGGGAGTCTCCCCATTAATCCAAAAAAGCCCAAGTAATCAATATCCATCCATGAGACTAAAAAAACACAGTCCTTTTGATTTAATGCAGAAGCCTAGGTACTGGCAGCTGAACTTCCTGCTTTAAAATCAGTTTGCATACTCTTTGTCAAGCAAATTTGCATAATCTGTGTCACAACAAAAATTGGGAGTGTGTTGTATCAAAGAAGATTTGAAATGAATTTTTTAAACTGCAGATAAATCATAAACTTATTTTTGCAAACTATATGAAAATATATTGCAAACTATAAAGTCTACTCAAAGGAGCAAATATGCAACCAGAGAAAATATTTTTACATCAGTATAAATACACTGAAACCCCATCAATTTGCAGAATACATCAAAAGAAGGTTTTATAAGAAATAAGCAAATTATAAATTCCTAGAGTGGCAATTTTCTTCCACAGATTATGCAAACATTGTGTATGCTTCAAGTAAAGTTGCATTCTATTAAAAATGTAACTCATGATACAATAGATGTAACATTTGAATAGCAATTTAGAATTTATATTGTTCTTACCTTATAAAATAATATTGAAAAAATGAATTGAGCTAATACAAGTGTATTCAATATGCATGAAATTTCTATTTAGTCTGTAAAATGCAGAGCAGATAGATAGTAGCCATTTCCCAGTACTGTAATTACTGTGTCACCATTTGTAAAGCATTTATGTAAAGTACAATACTTCTGACTAACCATGCACAAACTCTCTGCATTTTGTTAAAAATCAAATCATTGATTTCTAATCCTTTATGTTGTGCTGATATTGATGACTGTGATGTAATCTATCATTACTTTTATTTTATATCATCAAACACAATCCCTTCTGTATGCGTTCTTTTTAGACGGACTTCTGTATCATACAGACTACCATAATAATGTAATTTTTAAAAAGCAGCAGACTATTATAAAAAAGGAATTCTTTTTTATTTGTTCCCTCATGCTACAAAGAAGGCTTGAACACTGGCACAGTCGTGTCTTTACTTAAGGGTTCTTTCTCCTTTTTTGCAGATACGTGCGTTGATTTTGGGGGAGATTACTTTTCTGTTTGCTGTGTTTCCCTGGAAGAGCTTTACTGTTAAATCTTTGCAATGATCCCTTTTCCATAGCGGTCACAGCTGTTTGAAACTAGGTAAATGCTAACAAGTTTAGAAGGTAAATAGTCACAATACAAATTCTTCCCTGGCGAGCATTCAGGTTCTCTACTCTTTTCGTTTCATTCATGCGTCACGCATCTCTCATAGATTTCTGAGGTTTGGGATGGGGTCACAGAGGAACTCCTGGGAGCGAGGGCTTTCCCTTGCGGATCTCTTCGTTGGGAGCGGCCGCTCTCACGTGCAGGAGCAGGCCGTGTACCCGGGCCCTTTTCTGAGCCGCAAGGCACCTCTCCGTGCGGCTGTTGTGCCGCAGCTTCTCGGGCAGGTCTGCCAGCAGCCCATCTGCAAGGGCAGGGGTGAGTGCTGGGGGAACGAACGGCCTGCAAGGGCGGGGGCCGGGCGGGGGCCGTGCACGCCCTGCGCACGCAGCCCGGAGCTCCCGCTCCCTCGGCTCGGGGCCGGTACAGACGCCTTACTGTGGCATCAGTGATCCTGAATGAGTTGACCTTCGCCCTCAGCAAGGCCTAATAGCTTCAGTCACAGCTGTATTAAGCCCCAGTAATGTGTGTTTGGGTTGGTAGGGAGCGTGGCAGGTTAAGGTCACAACCGCCGGCAATGGCACGTCTCTCTACCTTGCGTTTGCAAAATAAAACGTGTAATCTGTTTTCTCCTGGGGTCTCATACAATTCACGGTTATCATAAGAGTGTTATACATAGACTACATTAACACTGCTGTCTTAGAATGTGAGGCTTTTGTTCTTGGAAAGTGTTAAGATATTATGAGCTTAAGGAGATTTGTCCTGAAAAGAATTTAGAGAAAATTGCCCAGCGTTAATGCCTTAAAATGCCCATCATCAAATGCATGACTGCTAAACTCTCAGGCAGTATGTGGTAATGTAATAATTGATGAATCCGTGGGAAGCTCACACCTTTTTCTTGAAAGTACTATATTAATACTCTTTTTTAAATTCTGCATTAGGCTTAAGTAGTGCACATGTTATTTGGTGCTAAGGAAAACCAGTCAGTTTATGTTGTAGATAAATTTATTTTGATTATTGGCTTATTTTAATCGAATACTTTTTAGGAAAAAATGATGAGAACATGATGAAATTAAATTACTATAGATTAATAATTCAGTGCACCAGGAGTAATATTTTGTTTGTCTTATTTTTAACATATTTATTAGCATTGGTGATGTGAGTACTGTAACTGATCAAAACAGAAGTTTCATTTCAAAATGGACAACAGCAGTAATTTCCCAGAAATCCAAGTTGTGCATATAAATTAACAAAGCCTGTACAAGAGAATTGGTCAGATAATTTTAACCTTATTCAGCTGCTAAACCAGCTGTATGTACAGAAAACCAGCTACATGGCTGCAGTCATCTTTTTTCCTGTTTGATCTAATAGCTTGTAAAATGATGCTAGGAGCAGATCTCGGGAAGCGTAGAGATGCATGGGTTAGGGCTTTCTTGGGGGCTTCAGTTTTGACAGTTTCTTGAGGGAGAAAATTATTTGATCTGTTGGCTAGAACCAGATGTGTGAGCATGTGGGGATTAATGGTATTGAGAATGGTTATATTTGGAATACTGTCTGAAACTGTCAAGGCTTTAAGATTGGGAGAGGTGTATATTTCTATTTAATTAAATAAATCGCCTTTGAGCTGACTATAATAAGCGTTTCAGATTAGCTCCTTAGAGTAGCTGGAGGTATTAAACACCTATGGCATTTTTTAGATCCGCAGGGTAGTTCTAATACAGTGTGGAATGGTCCCCAAACAGTGGTACAAAGGGTTTGTGTTCTCTCCAGCACCAGATAAATGTGGAGCCCCTAAGCACATGATCCTTCCAAAACAATATTCTCCTTCACCTGTCAGCTAGTAAGAATCCTGTAGAGAACTCCCACAGACGTTGTTTCTCATAATTTCTCATGGAAATTGGTGAGAAATACTAATAATGAGAAAAAAATTTCCCTTCTTTTTCAATCTCAAATCTTCCCTTTACTACAGTCAGTCCAAAAATTCCAGACTATTAATATGCCAGGATGTTAAT
Organism: Ibycter americanus; assembly: GCA_035590275.1. Lineage (NCBI taxonomy): Eukaryota > Metazoa > Chordata > Aves > Falconiformes > Falconidae > Ibycter > Ibycter americanus. The sequence goes on along the minus strand of JAVJGI010000003.1, from coordinate 5,389,887 downwards.
GTAGCTCCACAGTATCTGTCATCTTAGTTAACATCAGCTAAGTACCTGCCTTTAGTATTTTCATCTTTTGAATATGTATTTAAAAAATCACTCAAGTTTTCAATGCTGTAGTATATTAGCAAAAAAATTAATTGCTGTATATAATGAAGAACATGCATTGGTACTGTGCTCTATTAAAATTATCTCCAACTTTAAATTATATTTATTTTAAAACTTAAAACAGGTCATCTTTGAAGATGAACAGACATGGCCCCTTGCCAAAAGAACAATCAGATTTTCTGCTGCAGAATATATAGAAAATCATAACAAACTTAATTACCTGTACCACTGCTAAAGGCCCTTCATATCTTAGCACTCTTGAGATTTAGCAGATTGTATCACACCTTCCTGATTAACAATTCTGACTGAGAAATGAAACATTCTGACTTACTGAAATGAAAAAAAAATTTTTAAAAGATTCCATTTTAAAAGAAGACAATATGTAAACAGCCTCAGTTTAAAACAGTGTAACAGCTTACGATAAATCTTTAAATTTCAGGGTATTCTCTCAAACTATATGAATTGTTTGTGCCCTGTGAATAAATAACAGCATAGTTTTAATTTTCTCAGATCTCTCATCTCTTGAACCTTTCTTAGAGGTCAGTATCTCAGCCTGAGAATTTTTTATTATTATTTTCATTTCTTTTCAGATTTTCCTCACAGGAAACTTAATAGAATGATCCCTTTTCACAGTTTCTAAATACCAAGAGTCCATGCAGTATTCAAAATCTCTTATTTTTTATCAGAAGTTATTGGGCACTTTCGTCATATGAGTACATCTTAACATCTCGGAAGTCTCAAATCTAATTTTTCTCAGAGGGATGAGACAAAATCCCGCGTGCTGGAGCAGGTTACCTTGGTGAGGAGATGCTCCAGGTTGGAGCTGAGGGAAGGAGGCAGGGCAGTGTCCCTTGCAGAGCACATGGGCGCGGGGAGAGTAGCTGAGCATTTCGGAGGGAAAGGCACTTGTTCTGGCTATGAAATGCAAACCCCAACTTTTGCTTTGTGTTCTTTATTAACATTCCCTGAGTATTGCTTATGAGTATAGAAGTTAAATACTCATTTTCTGGCACTATCTCAGAAGCTGTCAGTGCCTTATGATTCAGATATTGGTATTTTTTATAGGCAGAAAAGAATGTATTCAGCAAGGGCTCAGGGTGGGAATAAAGCCACCAGTGTCCCTGTACTACTCATGCAGCTACGGTGGTACACACAGCCATGTGCCCCTTGAATGCTCTGCTCCTGATTTTTTCAGCCCCCTTCTGGTGTCCTGTCTGAGCTCCTGGCTGCCCAAGCCCAGCCCTGCGCGTTGCCTGCGTTGCTTTTTCTCCACTTGTGCCTGGGCTTGTGTTCCTCGGCTTGACTGACACCCTCACGCATTAGCCACTTTCCTGGAAATGCTGCAGCCTGATCACACGTAGCACCATATTTGATCACGGTAACTCTATTTGAGCCTAATTATCTACTAATTCTTTGCAAGCCTTCAGTGCCAATCAGAAATATCTTTCCAACATCCTCCAGACACTGTCCTCTCTCCCTTGGTTTGAGAGATTCCAGTTGCCACAACCTGGCAGTGTGCAATCCACAAAGGAAACCCCTCACCCACCTGCCTTCAGTGCCAGCTCCTCCTTTCCAGACCCAGCTGGCTCCCCACGCAGCCAAACGTGCCAAAGCCAAGCACAGAGCATGGACAGAAGTGGCTGGTTAGGGCAGGAGCTCTAAACAGCTGTGGACTGAGGCTTGCTAACAATAACAGTACCCAGGGTCATTTTCTTCATATGAGTAATTTAAGACAAGAGCAGTAACATCACATTAGTGCTGAGAGAACACAGGGTGCTAATCTTGCCGTTACGCAGTGCGTGTGCCCGGTGCCGGGCTCACAGAGAGAACAAGGTCTGCGCTTGATCATTTGCCTTCCAAAGGCTTTAACCCAGGGAAAAGCTCAAGCAAATACTTAGATCTTCCTCCTTTACAGTTAGGGCTATTCACATGCTTGATTTTAGCTGATTTGTTGGATCTAGAGCGGTTAAGAACAAGCTTTGCTGCTTTTGAGCTTTCGTTTGCATTATACCAGATTTTCACATTGTTTCCTTCTGTTGCAGTGAGAGCATCACAGATGATTTTCCCCAATGCCTGCCTGTATAGCTCCCTGCCTCCGGGGAGCTGTTGTGTGCAAGGGACTGATTATCCTGCCAGTTACTCTGACCTGAAGTGGGAAAGGTGACGGACCGGGAGAGGCGGACAGGGTTTTTTTTCCTAAGGAAGCAGTCAGGCTCAGGCCCTAACTCTAAGGCAAGTCCCGCACTAGGTCTGCTACCTGGTGTGGTGCAGTATCTGGTGATGTCACATCAGAAATCAGATTATCCTTCCAAATCACCTGCTTTTCTAACCAAATGGCATTCAGAGGAGTGCATTTTACAGCTTCTCATTAAGCTGCGGCTTTGGCCCTAGCTCTGGCTGTGGCAGGCCTTTTGCTGTGTGCACGTGTGCTCACACACATGTGCGTGCACATCCCCTCCCCAGCCGTTCTGCATCTTTGCAACATATGGGATCCCATTTAATCTCCTCCTTCCACTCATCTTCAGTATGTGCTTATCGGCTGAACGAATGTCTGTTCACTTTCCCAGCTGCATGTTACAGGCTCCGATTACTCTAACTTTAAAAAGTAACACTTGTTTAATTAAAAGGAGTTTCTAAGCTGCCACTGGAGTGCCAGATGCAATAACTGGAATCATCCTGCCCCTCATTTCTCCTCTCCTCTCTAAAACAGCAACCAAGAAGAAAATTAGCAATAATAAGCCTGGGGGGAAAAAAAAGAAAAAAGCCATAGAGAAAAGCAGCATTGCTTGTCAGTCCCATAGAATGAGCAGCAGTATATCAACCCATCTTAAAAATCTAAACCCAGAAGTCCTCCCTGCTTCATTTGCCATCATATTCAAAAGTGTCAACTGTCATATTTATTGCTCTGTCATATATGAAGTTGTATTTTTAATATTGAGAAAACTATCATAAAACCTATTGCAATACTTAAATATTGCTATGAAAGTGAAAAATTGATTTGTCCATAAAAGTAGATTCTCTAGTGGAATTATTGCCCTAGTGAAAATGTACTCCATTTCAGCATGCTTTAAGGTGTGCTTTTTGGGTAGCGTGCTAATATTATACCTAGACGTATTGTCTGCAGGCACTGGACACAATCCTCTGGGTGTGCAGAAAATAGATAAGGAATAATTCTTTTGTATAATAGTGTCCCTTGTGTAGTCTTCTGTGCAACACAATAAAATTAATTCAGCTTCTCTTCATAGAGCTTATCTTCTGTCCCAGCATTAGAATGTACTTCTGCATTTTACCTGGGCAACAAATATTTTCTTACTTCATTGTGTTAGAAAGTCCAGCATTGGTAATTTACAAAGCAACTTTGATTCCAGAGTCAGCCCACAACTCCATGGATATTTTTGCAACATGCAGCTCTCAGGTGAAGTTGAACAGGAAAAAATAAATGTGCCCCAAAGCGAGCTAATCTGCACATAGTGTGATGTGAGGGTGGTTGTACTGCCTGTGCCAGGGTGCATCTCGGAGCGCTGCTCAGAAGGTAGGACCCTCATCTTTATGAGAGCTTCTGTACGTAACTTAGGTTATTTACAATGTTGCTGACCTGTAATTCAAATACCCTGTTACTCATGAGGCTCTGAGTTCTTTCTGTCTGTATCTTTCTAAATATAAATTACCATTTAACCTTTTCTTTGGGGGATTCATGACTGCAGTTAAGGCCTGAATGAAAAGAGAAGAATCTCTGCTGCTTACTTCAAGCTGAAAAACTCATTGCTCAGTGCTGGAAATTTGATTCCCATTTCCCCTGTTTGGAGAAAGTATCTTTAGACCTTTGCTGGTATGGTCTGTGCTAGAGAAGCGTTCAGCAATATGGTCTATCTCTAGTGACCTGACCTTCTTCAAATCAAATCAGTCTTATGGTTTTCTACCCTTATTCCACTACAGGTATTTTCTGCTCTCAGCCAGAGTTTGCTATAGACTTTGATAGAATCACAGTTAGATCTGAAGTCTGTACTGTTTTTTTGAAGATGTACTGTTTTGGTTTTCCATCAGAGACATCACCATGGATTGAGGTTTATGGTGAATTGCTGTCTTTAATGCTTCTCACAGCAGAACGTTGGGCCATTCCCATATGTATTTCCTACTAAGACATTTCAGTCTCTGTTTCCAGTTACATGTATTCACTGGCATAATTGCAAAGCTGAGGGACTGTATAGCAGTGTACTGAACAGTGTAGGAGCTCCTCTTCTATTTTTCTCTTCTCTTTTTATATATACAGCTGCAGAACATTTTTACCAGGGGCTTTCAAATCTTTCGCTGAGTCTCAGGTTGACTTTTGGTATCTCACACTCTGCCCTTACACTCCTCGGCTGCTAACATCTACTTAACCATCCCATTTTCCATTCTTTGCAAATGCTCCACTGATCTCTGACGTTCAGCTGGGGTGATCTTTATCCCTGGGTGCTGCCAGAGGCTCCCCAGTGTCCCCAGGCTGTCCGTCAGCCTGTGCAGAGCCACGACCACCTCACATGAGTTTTGTGCTGATGTAAGGTGCTCACATCTTATGGCTTTGGGTGCTTAAAACACAGAGCCTGATTTTTGCTTTTTTAGCTCCTTAGGCCCAGGTGACACCAGCAGCCCTTAACTGCCCTGGGCAGCCTCACTGGGGACCCCCCCTGACATGCACCCCAGCTGTGGGCCCCGGAGCCCCATTTAAGCTCCAGCCTGGACCATCAGTAGCGATTTGAGCTGTGCTGGAGCTGTGCCTGCTTCGGGGGCTGTATCTGAATGATTTGGCTTTCATGGTTTGCCCTCGGAGCCCTTGTTACCTTGCAGTGTGCCCGAGGATGACTGGCGTATCGATGGGGTGTGCTGCTGCACCCCCTGCTCGGCTTGCCTGGCGCCGCCGCTGTGGGACTGCACCACCGGGCTGAGCTCGCTGCCCTGCCCCGACCGCAAAGGGTGCGAGGAAGCTTACAAATCTGTGCTTACTCCAAAAAGTAATGCTGCTTCTCAGATGTGTACGACGATGAGGAAATACAGCATCATGTTTAAAGCTTTGTGGAGGAGAGAACCTTGAGGTCTCTTTTAATAGAAATAGGCAAAACCAGTAGGGAACGGGGAAGCCGGGGACGAAGTCTGTTTCGTTCTCACTTTTGGTAACTTCTAAATGTGCTGTTACAGCTTTGACTCCACTGGTGTGTTATAACTATAGTTATCCAGAGCTTTGAGATGAAGGGTCATTTTGTACAGAAAGCATTCACTTTTTTTTTTTTTTAAGGCAAAAAACTTATCAAAGTGCTTGTGACCAGCACTGCCATTTAATCAATTGTGTTTCACTTTGCTTTTCAATTGGCTTTGACTGAGCCCTAGCTATTCCGCTTTCAATCTTTGCGAGCACTATATGCCTGTGGCATGTTCTTTCATCGCAATGGATTTCAGTGGAGATGTACCTTGATCACGCAGGGCTTCCCATCAATCTAACAGTTCTCCTGGTAGAAGCTGAAGATGAGCTGAGTGCGGCAGTGGGCCATATATATGTAGCGTAGCTGACAGTAAACAATGACAGTCTCTCTTCTCGGCATGGCAAAACAGCAAATATTGTCAGTCTTTGCTCCATTAGGTCTGAAAGGTTCTTTGATTCATGTGTGTTCCAGATACTCAGTGCAAAACACCTGGCCTGGGGCAGCTTAGGCGTGTGTCAGCCTTTCCCTTAAGGAGCATTTGGCAGCCCAGCTCTCGTGGTAGCTGGGGAGCGGGTGGCTGTGGCCTCGTGGCTGTGGGGAGGCAATGCAGATGTGCGACAAAAGGTTTGGTGTGCCAGGAGGGAAATGTGTAGCTCTGAGCGTATCACAGAAAGTAGGACATTGCTGGGGAGCTTTCAAGGTGAGAGTGAGCTGAAGTGCATTTGACTTCCCCAGTAAATCTGTGCTGGTGTGTCGGACGGCTAGTTTTCAGCCCTCTCCTAATATTTGTGGTATTTCCTTCCAAACAAATATAATTTTGTATTACTTGGATAGTCTTCTCTAGCCCACCTACTTGCACGGTATCCATTACGGCTGTATTAGAGCTCCTTAGTCTTTCATCTCTTTTTTTCCTCATTATGCCCCCAAGACTTGTTTTCTTAATTTTACAGCTGGAGAACTGGCATAGACAGTCAATGGGAAATAGGCCAGCCATTCTGCACGAGTTATGTTTTGCATTGGTTTTAAGTGAGACTCTTTAAAATATAATTAAAAGCTTTATTGTTCCTTGATTAATATGCTGCTCTGTTTATAGTATAATGCCACATTATCCATATTGTGCCTCAGCCATTTTACAAATATTTCTATGCTGTGTTTACTTTGGCAACTGCTGCCAGATGTTGACTATGCGAACTCTATCCAGCTTTTTAAAAGCTGCATTGCCGTGCTGTCTAGAAGATGCATCCATGCCAGGGTCCCATGACATGAGGAACTCCATCGTCACCTGGGAGACCCAGCCGGCCCCCCAGGCGTGCCAGGCTGAAGTGATGGGAAGCAGAAAGGGGACCAGAGCACAGGGTTTGCCCTGCCACCTCCCAGCACCAGGGCTGGCAATGGAGCCAGGGTCTCCTCATCCCTGGCTGCTACCTCACTGTGCTGATCACTGAAGGTTTCTGAAGAAGGGGACATCGACACCGGAGGGAGGGTGATAAAGGGAGCAGAATGGCCAGCTGTAGCCACCTCAGAGTCAGATAGATGATGAGGGCTGAAACAAACGTGGAAGGGTGAACCAGGGACTTAAGCACGTATCTCAGTCCTGTGGAGCTCGAGGTAGAGAGGAGCCTTTGTGGAAATCAGCGTGAGGTGTGACCTAGCCTGCCATGCCCACCTTTGCATAGCGTTCTCTGAGTTAAATGCTTTAGAAATCCAAAGGAGCAGCAGGACAGCGTAGTGTTTTCAGTGTTGTGTGAATACATATGCATTAGTTTGAATTCCACAAAATAAACTTCCATGGAAATAAATGGTTTCGGCCAAGTTTTTGAGTGATGTACGTTGGCAGGGCTCGCATAATCAGATACAAATCTGGTCCAGATCTTGTAGTTTAAGGTATATATTAGATGTACGATTACATGCTTCTGAAGCTTTTGGGGGAAACAACTGGTTTGTGTTGCATTTTGTGGCTTACATAATCTTGTTTGGTGCTCTGCATGCCAGCTTCACGTCAGGAGTTTGAGCCCCATTTGTACGTGTGAAGGACAGTTTGCCTCTGGAAAAGGGAAGGGAAAAACTAACAAGCAGTGACTTAACTTGTATAGATTTCTTTTTTTGTTTTTTTCTTCTGTAGACCTTTTGCTCTGAGCTTCAAGACAGAGAATCTATCATAACTGCTTTCTGGGCAGATCTGGACATAGGAAAACCCTGTGGAAAGTCTGAAATATGGGGCTACTGCAAGTATTGATACCCTTCACAGATTCTGACATCTTTTAAATGACCTGTCTAGAGCAGATAGGAAATTTGAGGCTGCCAGGCAAAATGAATGGAATAAAAACAACAGTGTCCCTTTCGGGCATCTGCACTGCCATGGAGTGGCTATCACTCTTGGGGTTTCAAGGCATCAACCGGCCATGAAGAACTGTTAGCATGTACCACCGATCCTGTGGCTCTCTGACACTAAATCAAGCACTTCAATTCCTTGCAGTGTTTCTCCCTTCCTACTGCTTTAGGTAACCATTAGAACTTAGAGTAAACAAAGAAGTCATCTGCTGCAGTGTGTTCATCTGGGATAGGCTTTTCTACTGAATGTAACATTAGAAAATATAATTTGATTGTTGCCAATTAACAGACTAGCCATGCCTCTGGTAGTTACAGGGATTAGCAGTCTTTATTCTGCATCCTTTGAGATCTTTGTATTGCTGACAGGCTGCAACATAGAGGACCAGATAGCCCGTTTGTGTGCTGTGAAGCACTTTCAAGTTAAGAGAACATTGTGCTGTTGAAATCAGCTATGTAAAATAAATCACCTAAGGTTTTGCGGGCCATAATTCAGTGAGCAAATACCAGAACCCTCATTTTATTAGAGCAAAAAACTGATTAACAGACATTGTGTAATATGCCCAAAGGGACTGGAAACCATCTCAACAGCAAATTCAGATTCCACAGCCAAATGTGCAGACCACTGTAGCTCATTGCAAATGCTGAAATCCACCATGATGCCCCATCCCTGGAAGTCCTCCTCCAGAGGGCTGTGTAAAGGCATCCTTCCCTTCCCTCATTCTTCAAAATTAAGTGCATTTATTTGCAAATAAAGATCCCTTCCCTCTCCCATTCCCAAAAGCCGAGTGGCTCAAATCTGTGCTTCTTCTCTTCTCTTTTCAGTCTTTCACTACACCCATGCATAAGGTCTGCTCACCTAATGTCTGCATGAAAGCCCAGCCCTAACGTTTTAACTGTGTGTGGAGTTGAGGGTGGGAGGCAGAGCCAGGGAGCTGTGCGGTCCGCTGGGAATAACTGTGGTCAGATTTCACTCTGTCCTTGGTAAAGTGAGGCTTCTGGCACATGCAGTTCCTGCAGCTCTGTCTCTCCAGGTGCTCTTTCCTTTAGGCCCATCGCTGTCCTCTTTGAGTTTTATATTGCTAACTTACTCTGGGGTTTGTCTAAGTCAAGCCAATGTTAATTAAACACCAGTTTGTTCCTTTCCTGCAGTGATTTAAAAAACAAAAACCACAGCACAAAAGCAACCTAAAATAGTCTTCTCTTTGGCTTGGTGTGTTACAAGCAAAGTTACATTATTTAAGGGTCCTTTAAAGAACAAACTAAACAAATCGCCATTTCTTTTATATACACCCTTCAATTATTATATACATAGCCTATCTTTTTTCTAGCAGTCGCTGTTTTTGTTGAGGTTTTTTTTGAAGATTTCCTCTTGAACATGTTTAAACAGGTTGTGGTCTATGTTTTGGTATCGATGTGAGCCCCACATATGGCATTACACATATTACATAGCTTTTGGAGCTGTGCTGGGGGCTGAGCTCTGCCTTGGTCAGGCACCCAAGGTGATGGGTGAGAAGGTTCGGGCTGCACAGGAGAGAACTCTTCACCTGCATTTGTTGGGAGGAAAGTGCATATCTTCAGATAATTCATGATAGCAGAGTCCGTCAGTGAATGGGATGCCCTGTGCCGCCTTCCCATCCTCTCTGGCCACACCAAATCAGCCCATAGCATGGTGTCTTACTTGTTGCAGTTATTTTCTCCAGAGCAGAATCCTTTGGTCCTCTTTGGCCCTTACAGGCCTCTAAAACAGTGGGGAGAGGAAGCTGTGGTGATCTGGGTGATACCCAGATGGCAAAGATTTGGGTGCTTCCCCTTCTTTGACTTGCTAGCTGTTCTTCTCACAGAGCTCGTAAGATCCGAGTAGAGAAAGAGGATGCTGAGCCATTTCTTCAGTGTGCTACTAGTTTGCATATGCTGCCTGTTATCTTCAAAATTAAGTGCATTTATTTGCAATATTTCTGTTCCTTAATTAGGTTTACCGATTGCTAATGTGAAGAAGTGTGTCCTTTGGTTTTGAGGATAGTTTATGAAAACAGCCCATGCAGTATATCTTTTAGCATGGAGGCTGGTTCATGGCATTTCTTTCAGAACTCAGCTTCTCTAAAGTAACAGGTAAAAACTTTAATATATATTATTTTTTCTAGATATTGGTTAACTTCTGGCATCTGAAGCAAGGTTCTTATTTTTTTATTATGATAATTAGTTGACACCAGAGAGCTATTGAGATAATGCAAGTGTTGTATATGCCTGTCTGTGTTGGTTTTGTTACAGTTCTTTTTTTCATTCAAACCATCCCTCTGAAGCTGGTTCCAAAAGATACACCCATTTTAACTGCCAGTAAAAGCTCACTTTAGAGAGAGTTTAAGAAGTAATGACTTTATCAGATATAAATAAACATTACTGTTTTGGGAAGATAGTGTATCAACAAAGCCAGACTTTTCTCTTAAGGCTAGTATTGTACAGAAGGTCTTGTAATAACAGAGGTGCTAGCTGGTATTCGGGAAAAAGTTTTAATTCCTGTTTTCAAAGTCTTTCAAAGCGACTTGTACTTGTTACTATTTTGGGACTTCATCAGTTTATTTTAAGCATCTGTGGATATGTTATGAGTTCTTTTGCTTCCCTCTAAAGTACATTTGCCCTCTTGCTTGGCTCATGGTGCAAGTTCTTTTCTGGGGGTTGTGTCAAGTCAGGAATGTAAGTGAGTGTGTGATGGATGCTGTGGCCAAGGCTTGAACATGCAACTAATCAGGACTTGTTTCCTTATCACTGACTCGGGCAGCAAATGAGGCTGCTTTTTCCCTGCCTCTGCAAGCTCTCATTGGCAGCCACAGTTGCTGAGAGCAAGCAGAGATTGCTGATGTGTTCCAGGCTCAGTCTGCAGCCTACGTTTCTAGCCAGAGACCAGACAGGCATCTCTGCTGATTCAGAAGAAACTCATTTAATGTCAGAAAGCCTGAAGGGAAAAAGGCTGAACTCAAAGCACAAATCAAAGAGCAGTAGCCAGCGCTGTTGGTCTTGCTTTTTTGAATTCCTGAATACAGAACCTCCAGGGCACTCCTTTAGGATGGGACGGTTACTACCAGCCTTGTTAGAAGCTGTGGTATGTCATTACCATTAGGATGTAATGATATCACAAGTAACAGCATTAATGAAACGTCACAGTTAGATGCCTGTGTACTCTAAGCCAGAGTGTCCAGAATGTGGTGCCTGGCCCTCAGACCTCTTCCCGACAGGCTGCGGAGAGCTGGCTACAGCCTGGGCGCTGGATTTGCCCTCCCAGAAGTGCGAGTGAATCGAGTAACATCTTGATGTCTGTTACTCTGCAGTTGCCAGGAGGCTTGTGGAGGAGGACGTCTAGGAACCTGTGAAGGAGAAGGATGCTGGATCTCTAGCCAGTTTCTCTATTAAATTGGTGCTACCCTTTTGGAATAAACTATTCCAGTAAATTTAAAACAAAACAAAACAAACCCAACACTTTGTAATGGTTAAGAAACTTCTTAACAGCATGGGCTCAGAGCAAGCTGCTGAGTAGCCAGCTGGGCTTTCCTTTTAGTGCCAGAACCGGTTTTGGTCCTATCAGTGAAGAATTATTTAAGTAGTTGCCCTTTCATTGTTTTTAAGATGTGCCTTCTATTAATTAGGGACAGGTAATGTTTCTGATCTCATCTTTGTGCCAACTGAAATTAAACTACCAGCAAACCAAAGGCACTTTCAATTGGGTTGGAAACCCTTGTATATCGTGCTGGAAGAAGCAGTGTAGAAGCCCCAGCAGCGATGCGGCCGTGGTGTCAGTAGCTGAGGCTGTTCCTTGGGTTTCAGTGGGAAGGGCAGCGGCAGGTATTATTTGATCTCACCGAATACGAGCTGCCAGAACATCGAGCTTCTACTTGGAGCGCAGACATCTGTGCCCACCTTGAGGGGGGATATCTGCAGGGGCAATTTATTCCTCACTCTGTGGAAGAGATTACCCTGAGGAGGTGTCTCCTGCCAGTGGCTCCAGGGACGCAGAGCAGGACTTACACTGCTGGCCGCTGCTTTGCTAGCTGATGGTAGGTGAGACAAATGCCACCCTCCAGCTGAGAAACAGCGATCCTATTGTATTTATTTGCCAATTGCCAGAAAAGGACTGATATTCATCCTTCAGGGTAACGTGGCTATGTTCCTAACAAAGCCAGACAAACAAATAATACTACTATTTTTACAAGATGTGCCCAAAGGAGAGAGGAAAGCTCTGTTGTATAGGAATAATTTTGAGGCCAGCACATGTTACTGTTGGAAGGGAATAATTCCAGTGCGTTGACCAGAGGCAAAACCATAGTTCTATTAGCAGAAATTATGTATTACAATGCATCTTGGGCCAAGTCCTGTTTCTCAGGCATTCAGTTGCTTCCAATAATTTAACTCTTTAAATACTGTCAAATATCCAGCAGATGTTATCAAGCCAAAGGGACTAAAAATCAGGGCCGTTACAAGGATGCTTGATATGAATTTTAAACTAGTAGAAATGAACAATTGCTGTGATGTTGCATATCGAGTCAGGTTTTCTTCACGGTGGGTTTTTAGTCCGCAAACCACGTCAAGGAGAACCAAGTGTATGACTGCAACCCCAGTTCCCAGTATGGAGTGCTGGAGTCAGCGCCTCAGCCCCAGGGCTGTTTCTGGGTCTCATGTTTGAGAATATGACCTTGAAAGGAGGCAACAAGTACAGAATGATGCAGCGATGCCTGTAGGAGCCTGTGGGCATGCAGGAGCAGTAACAGCAGTGTGAGCCCTTCCATTTGTCTTGGAGGGTGCCTGTTGTACAGAAGCGCAAACACCTGGAGATGATTCCCCTTCCCTCTTCCAGAAGCAGTTATATCCTCGCTGAGGAGTTTGTACATCATAATGTCTGTGTGTAAAGAAAGGGGAGTAAGCTGTGCTGGTATAATCCTTTGATATCACTGTGATCATGTGAGGGCCTCTGTCCAGTCTGGTTTTATATGAATTGACACCCTTAACCAAGAAGAGTTTTATCAGCACAAAGGTGGGTATAGAGCAGATTTGAGAAATAGCATCTCTCTTTTGCAGTATGTTACATGAATGGTGAAAAAGAGCCTCTCAGTTTTGTCATAATCAGTGCCTTTTCTAATAATTTAAAAGCTTGAATTACTTACATGTGGAGCTAAAATAGCTCTAAGTGCATTTTTATTGCCTGGCTCTGAAGCTGCCATTTGCAGGTTAACAGCCCTAATGCTTTTAAATAATAGGAGAAGGAGTATATGTAGTACAATGTTAGAAAATTATATATGTCCTGTTATTTGGACACAAGTGGAGCACTAAAAGCCCTGTTCTGTTTTCTACAGAATATTTTCTTTTGCAGGCCCTGATTTGTTTCATATATCCTCCAGTGGACTAGTAAATACTGAGAGGCTTTGAATGTATAAAAATGCTATTATATAAAGGTTATGATTAAGAAAATTAAACTACTCATGTATAACCATCTCTTGCAAACATAAGTATACCAATTTTGTGGTCTATTTTAACATCCAGAATTAATTTTACACTTTTTGTGACAGAATATTTTTCTTGGTTTTCTTTCCCCTTCTGCCTGATTTTTGATGTATTTAATGAACTAAAGTCAAGGAAATACGGCACTGGAGGAGCAGAAAGCTCCGGGATGTTCTGCATTTGGGAAAACATAAGAAGTGCTAAAAGTACCAGCACATGATTTTTTTTTTTTTTTTTTTTTTTTTGGGGGGTGGGGGCGTGGGGGGTGGGGTATTAAAAAAAAGGAAAGACTGACATTCACAGACTAATTAACTTTCTTTATATTCATAGATGCCAGAGTACTTCAGTGGAAATAAGGGTGATAAACTCCCTCCTATAGATAAGGGGAGTGAGACATAGGGGCAAAGTGGCTTGTCTCAGTTCACACAAACATTAATTGTACAGGCAGGAGGGATCCCAAATCTCTCCATCTACATCCCTCATTACTGGGCTTCATCCTGCCTATCTTGCAGTCTTGTGGTTGCCCCCTAAGAGCACAGAGGCTGCGGACAAGAGGCGTCCACCCTTCTGACCCCAGCACACAGCAGCTGATGTGGATTGTACTCGTAAAAGCATAATGCCTGAACTTAAGCAAGTGGTAGCTATTTCTTAGTGTATTTAAGGAGATTCACTGGTCTTTCCTACACATACCTCCTTTAAACTTCATATTCCTCTTTTCAGATACAGAGCTTGTTTCATACTTCTGGCTGGTTGGAGGGTGCATTGCTTTTAGGCTTTAGCTGTCCACCATAAAGTTAGTGAATAATCAAAACCCTGGATGGAAGTCAAAATCAAAAACTGTCTATATTATGCCAAGTTGTGCTGGAGGAGGTTTAGGTTGGATATTAGGAAAACTTTCTTCACTGAAAGGGTGGTCAGGCATTGGAACCAGCTGCACAGGGAGGTGGTGGAATCACAATACCTGGAGGTGTTTAAAAAAACATGTAGATGCGGTGCTTAGGGACATGGTTTAGTGATGGACTTGGCGGTCCTGGGTTAACAGTTGGACTTGCCGATCTCAAAGGTCTTTTCCAACCTAAATGATTCTATGATTCTGTATCAGATGCTCTGTGGTGCCTCTGGAGTGGTGTCTCACATACTTCCTTTCTGTCAGTGGCACCTGGTCCAGATTCTCCCTCTTGTGATGCACCAAACTCTCTCCTCTTGCTAAATGACTTGCGCTTTGGGGTAGACAATGGCTGTGGTAGATCTTTTAAAAAAAAAAATAAAAAAATGAAGTCCATGTCTTCCACCAATTTAAAAAAACTTCTAATAGAAAAGTAATAGCATCCTGAATCTATAGTGCTGGGCTTTCAAGAAATTTTGTCTAACTGCCTGTTTGTCCAAGTTTGCCATGTTTAATTCATGGAAGTATTTGTATAGGTCCCTGAATCAGTATTGTGACTGGGGGCTTTTTTGCATCTTTCTTAATATGAAAAAGTGTCTTAAACTGTGAAATTAGCACTGCACATACACTGACCAAAACTAAGCCTAGTGCTACGCTATTCTGTGTGAGAACGGGGGATTATATCAGAAGCAGGCTTTTTCTTTTATCTCCCATTGCAAGTCATCTGTACTGAGCTGATGTGCTAATCTTTTTTCTCTGTAGTGTAATTCCCAAAGTATTCTAGTCTTTCCCATTTCCTCCAGCAAAACCTTAATCATAATGTATTTTGCTTTTCTGTTAGCCATTAGATGATGCATAATTCTTCTTCCTTAAGTCATATTAAATTATCCAGCTGATTTACCTGCTTCAGCAGATTGTCTGGATCATCTTGCATGTTACCTACCATGAACAGTATCAGCCAAGCATCCCATCTCTCTGCAGCCCTAAAGTAAGGCACATGCAGTTTCTTTCAGACAAGTATGTTGCAGGTTTTTCAGCTCATTTATTCAGATTCATTATTTGTTAATTATTCCTCTTCGGTTTTTTGGTTCTCACTCTTGATGGCATATATTCTTAATGATTGCACAGTTAAACCCATAGAATTTACTTTCTTGTGAACACTGCGTAGCTTACAGAGCATACTTTGTCAGGGAGGTGTTCAGGTGCACAAGGAACAAGCTCTTTGGAGACTGCCATGCAATTGTCACCATCTTGTTACCTGTTTTTTAGTGCTTTGGCTGCTCTCTTACCTCGTATTCCTGACCCACCAGTTGAGAAACAGGATCCTGGGCAGATCACACAACCAGTAAATAGAATTTTTCAAGTTTATTGAGCCTCAGGGCATATTCCATTTGACACTGTTTTCCATGATCTTTTGCTGCTTGTCGTGGAGAAAGCCTTTGATCGTGAATGCCTATAATACTCCTCATAAAGAAGTCAGACTTCCCTCCACTGAAAAACCTTCAATAAATACACAATAGTGTGACCCCCTTGCCAGTCAGACTTCTCCCATGCTCCTCAACCTTTGGCCGAGGCATGGCTTGGTCCCTGTTTGCATACAGCCACTGCCATATCCGCTGGGCATTTCAGAAAGTGGTCCAGTCATTAAAGCAGCCCCATCACCTTCCCACCATTAGGCTTCCTTCGTACGTTCATTTTCCCTGTGCCTCATTCGCAATGTTTAGCCAATTTCAGTGGGGGGAGCAAGGTTTTATGTGCAAATCTATTGTGTTGAAACAAAAGGGTGATGAGGATCAGGGTCAGGTTTCTCAGGCAGGTGACCCACAGCACAGTAATACCTGCTGGCATCTTCCAGTCCTGTGCAGGCTACAGGTAAGGGGCTGAATTAAGACATCAGATTCATGCCTTAAGTGAAGAAAGATAAAATAATTCACAAGGGGCAAAGGCTCGCATGGTGAGTGTTTTATTTCTAGGCTGCCTGTGCTAGGCTGAGCAGAAGCTCAGCTGAGATTGAGGACTGAGCTGAGACTGGGCTTCTCTCTTCTGCCTTACACTTTAAAATCTTAACCGTGGCTGTTTCTGAGCAATGAGGCAGCACAGAGATAATGAGCTGGGCCAAATCCTATCTGGTGTAAGTGATACTGCCTCTGTTGATTACAGTAGAATTGCACCAGCTTGTACTAAAACTGAAGTGCATTTTTCTTCAGTACTTTTCACTGCTTTGTGAAACAACATTGCTCAGGATCCTTCCCCAAACCTGTTACTCTGTTTTCACTGCCTCTTCCTCCCATGTGCTAACCAAGATTTTAAAAACCCTTCCTTCCCCTTCAGGATTTTGTCTGTAAAGTGACCCCCCCTCAAAGCCAAGCTGTCTCACGGCCAGCTCAGTCTGTCTCATTGGACTGTGCAGAGAGAGTTACACCATGGCTGAGCCACAGCTGAGTTTGACCACGAATGTAAACTCCAGTTTTTTGATAGTGCCGGTGGGGGCTTCAGGATTTATTCTTCTCAGCATTGCCGTAAACAGTCAGACGTCAGAGATGCCAGTAGCATTCCCTGTCCCAGCTCTTGACAGAGGAGGGTGCCTGCAGATCCCTCTGCCTGGGGCCCAGAGGGCTGCTCCTTGTCCCCGCACCTTGGAGGGCTGTCACTGCCTCAGGCTCCCACTCAGCTGTCTCTGAAACCTTCCCCTACCTCGAAGGGATCATGGCTCCATTGGCACGACTGACTTGTGCACCAGGTTCTTGCCTCGGGACTTACAGGTGATACGTAACTGCCTAATGAAACACTTCTTTTCATATCACATGGGGCTTGTTCACTGCCTTTTTATAAACTTTTTCTCACATTACGTGAATGGGAAAAAGTGCAGTTTGAATTCTTTAGCCTGATAAAACATTGCTTTATTTTTTTTTGTGCGTGTGTGAAATTTTATTGCGGTTCTGAGAGTAAACCTGAGGAAACAGGCAGATGGAAGGAGGCTCTTGCTGAGATCCGAGTGATGCAGCAGGGCCCTGTACCTGCGTTAGGCACCCAGGTTAGCTACAGGCTTCACATGTTCTAGTCCCAGAATTTCAGTCTGTGCAAGCAGCAACTCATGTGTGGTTGTAACACCCTGGGGACGCAGGATGTAACCTGGGAAGTGAACCATCCCTGTTCTCTAGTGCAGGTGACGTAGGCTGACTGTGACTTAAGAACAGCAGACTTTGTTTTCTGTTCTGGGTGAAGTGTAAAAGCTGATTTTCTTTCTTTACCTAGCGCTTGCTTGAAATTTTAGTTAATTTTATGTTCTGTAGTAATATATTTACAGTCAAGAATACTTTAGAAGATGCTTGTTCATCTTTGCAAGGTGTTTTGAAAGTTCAGTAGAGAACAGAGATTGAGAGACAATCCATGGTGCTATAAAAATATAATCACAAAAGCTATTACAAGGATATAATCTACAAAGACGTTCCTTTCATTCAGTTATTAATGGAAAGGTTTGGGTTTATGCCTTTGTGCTTTTGCAAGCCACAGATGTTATGTCCTCAGCCTAAAGCATGTTTTCATACATCCACCACCTCTAACTCACCCACAGCTGAAAAAGCTGAAGGACACCTAAGGAAGAAAAAAGGAGAATGGGGAAAAAAAAAAAAAAAGGTTTGTGAAGAGCTTAGTACTCATGTTAAGTCATTGTCAGCTAAAGCAGCCACTGTCACCGCTTCTTTTCCTGCAGTCAAATAAGTTTCTGCAAAGGGCAGTAGGGTATTTTCTGAACTTTGACTGCAGAGACCTGTTGGAGTCCACGCTGGGATCTGTCTGTGCAGAACTTGCTGCCAGTCCTACTCCCAGACGGGCTGATTTTAATTCAGTAGTTTCATTTCATAACAGTTTTAACCACAAGGAAGATTAGGTATTATTTGCTCAAGTTTCACCCAAATCCTTCTCCTTGTAGGACCTGCCCTTAGGTAGCAGTAAAAAATGCTCAACACGGACAAACTGGCACTCAGCTCCTCTCCCAGGTGCAGGATGGACACTGCAAACCCTTTAGCAAAATTCAGGACTGCTAATCCTGCAGAGTGATAGTTCTAGTACGGTGTTTCTAATTCCTTTGGCACGTCTGTGATTTGCATGTTTTCTGGAGAGGGATCCTTCAGCTCCCCTGGGAATTGGCCTATGCTGGGAAGTGAAGGATTGGATACTCACTGTGAGGGGCGGTTTCCAGGATTTGGAGCATTCTCAGAAATGGTCACATGCGTTCACTGGTTCTGCATGCTTGGACATTATGCGCTGTAGGAACTGCATTATGGACCTTCATGGACCATGTAATGCTTTCCACATTGAGTGAAATAACATTGTTTTATAAGAGTTGTTTGTTTTAGAAAACATAAATGGCACTAATTGTGTGTCTTTGCACGAAAACTGTTGTGTGTTTGTATAGGGCAGCCTGTTTAACACCACCAAGCAACTTCTCCTGTGGTCAGACTGTCATAGTAGTAGGACATTCAGGGTCACAGACAGGGCTGTACATGGAGTTTCTTTTCAGCTGCAAGCCACATCACCCTGGTCAAGGATTTCTACGTCTTGAAAATGGTGAAATCCGTTAATACACAACATGAAGGCTAATTATGCATTTACTGTTCATGGTGGATGTGCTTGGAGAAGAGAGGAAGCCTGTGTTCAGTGTTGAGAGCATCCTATTTACGTTTTTAATTCCTTGCTAAAGGTTCACGTGCCCAACTGTACAAGAACCATGAATGTCAATTCCTTTGCACAAGAAGCAGTTTAGTTTCCTCTCTTTGCCTGGTGTATTTATTAAGTCAAATTTGTGCATATACCCCTAGTATTAAATTCATCTCTTTGCGACAGGGAAATTCATTCATATTCTAAAAATACCTAAGTAGGTTTATTTTATTCTGTTATTTTAGCAGATAAGGTTGCTTCCTATCAGCAAAAATTCAAGAAGTAGCCCAACTTAGAGTAGGTTGCCCTCATAAATTATATCCTCCTAGGAGGAAGAGAAAATCAGAAATAGTAAAAGAGCTTTAGCTAGGGAAAAGGCTAATAGTGTCACTAACCTCATGATTTCAAGTATGGAAATTGTCTTACAATGTGAAATGCATTATGTTTAACATTCATGATACTGTTGGACCATTTAATGAGAAACAACATAATTGATTTTCCAAAACGAACCATCTACCAAAAAAATATGTAGGGGAAAATTGTCTGTTGGCCATCTAAAAAAAATTTTAAACCCAATTTTGCATGCTGTTCAAAATAAGGAACTTCACCTCAGAAAGGTTTTTTAAAAAATATATAAAAAATTAGCTGGTATTGCAAGTAAATGTGTCATTGTGGAAAGTAAAAGCAGATGTCTTAATACTGGCAGCTCTCTAAATTTCAAACTTTACATCAGAAGCTGGAATACCTCCCCCTCACCCCCCACACCCAGTCAAAATAAGCATTATTTGAACTAAAATCACGGTGTATTTTTTCAGCGATTTCATTCATAGTGTTTCCTGGTGTTCAGTCCCTCTGTGTTTAGGGATGCAATGTCCATGCAATGGATCAGCATGAAAAGGGCCTCTGCCCCACCAGCCCTGCTGTGCCTGGGTCGCGGGGTGTCACGACGGGGTGTTATGGAGTGCACCAGCGAAGGGGGTGTCAGCGTATGTGCTGCCATCGGCACACATCTGTGCAATACCTGAAATTCTCCCTTGTGTGGCTGTGAAAGTGAAATGCTTCAGCTGCGTGTGTGGTGAACCTGGGGGAACAGAGGCCCTCGGGAACAGGAGCTTTCTTGGGGTGACACTCAGTCCTGTGCGCTCACTCCAGGTGAAGACAGGACCAACAGCAAAAAAAGCACTTAGGTGCCCCATACCAATATCTGCTTTAAACTGTGTTTTAGAGCTGCTGTTAATAACAGTCTCCATGAAACTACTTCTAAATTTGGATACTTATTCCTAAACGAGTGCTCAATCTACAAGACTTACTGGAAGGATCTAGGACGTGAACCGTACAGAGGGCAGGAGGCTGGAGACCTCTTAGCAGAGTCTGAGAGTCTCCATTACCTTGACCCAACACACTGGTGCTGGGCACAGAGCAGGAAGCTTTTCCTACCCTACAGAGCAAGTGAAGTGCATACCCAGAATGCGGAGGGACTGTAATAAGACTTTGGTAGAGCTTTTTAGTACACATAAAGAAAGATACTTTATAGGCATTTGTTTGCCATTTGGTATCAATGAATAATCCTGTAGTAGTCATTAGTAAAGGAAGGGCTCAGCCCAGAGCTGGTGGCCCTCTGACACCTCACTCCTGTTTGTTGTAAGGCTACCACTCTACAGATCCAAGGAAGCCAATTCTTTTTCCACCAAAATAATTTCGGAGCTTAGGTAAGATCTGCCTCCAATAGGCTGGCATCTCGCTACCTTAGACTTCTTTAAAAATTCATACCCTTTAGGATTAATACTGCTGTTTACTGATTCATTTTGGAAGTGTTATACTAAATACCTCTTTAATGCAGTGGTTTTGTTCCATTATGTTTCGTTCGTTTGCTGAATTCCATGTTTCATTGCTGCTGAAGTTAACTAAAAGTGAATCCTATGAATATATTTTGCACCAAGTTCCTTGAACCCTGTTGCTGGCCAGCTAATTCTGGAGGGCCACTAGATAAAGTTAGAGAAATGCTGCTTGAAACCCCTTCAGATAACTTCAGGTGTTGCTCCAGTAGTCTCCAAAGTATTGCCTGCCGAGGCTGGCTTCCCTCACTGGCACTGCCCACCCTGTCGTACCACTGGACAGGCAGCATAAAAGAGGATTTCAGCAAAATCATGTTTCTGAAGGAAATTCTCAGCATACCAGCCACTAGCACTCTCCAGTGCTGTAGTTTTTATGCAGCCATATTCAGCAGTGGCCTTGTGATTATACTGAAATAAAATGTTCTGGTTAAATTGTTTAGTCTTTGAAATAGTCCACGACTGAAAACCCTAGGGGGAAAATGAGCATATAATTTACTCGCTATTTTAAACCACGTAAGCACCAAGAAAAATAGTATGATTCATTTATTTTGGAGTATGTTGATTAACTAGCAATTAAAGCTTTATAGTATTTTCTTCATGGAACAACAAAGGCCAGTTTAATGCTTTTACTTTAGTTTCGGCTCATTGGACTGGCTTCATACCTGGTACAGACAGATAAACACTCTGAAAGCTTATGAAGTACCTGCATGCAGCTGAACATGGCCCACTTAGCTCAGAAATATGATGGGTGTTCGCACAAGGAACTTTCATTCATTCACAGCATCTGGTTCCATTACATTCAGCCCAATCAAGCCATGAAATGGAAATTAAATGACTTTTGATGGTGGTAATATTATAAGAATGAAAGCAAGATTGGGGGAAGGGAAATATCTGCATGGCAGAAGAGGCTCTTAGTGAGGACAAGCTGTGTAAAGTGCCTTTAAATTGTTTCACATAAATGACTGGATGCATGGGAAGATGAACTTGGAACTATTTGATTGACCCGAAGTGCATTTCACCTGCTCTTTAGATTGTGTCTGTGTCATGCAGCATCGTAGCGCAATCTCTTCCTGCAAAGGCTCTGAAACCCACTTTCAGGTCTCCTTGGTGGGCGACATGAACATCCCCCGCCGTGCTCCCCTGTGCAGCAAATCCTGCTGCACCCAGTGTTCTCCCGGCTGGCACTGGCAGGTGTCAGTTCCGCTGCTGCCCTTTCCTCAGCTATCCTGGGGGCAGCAGCGGGGGAGAAAGGGCTAGCGGGGGAACAGCAGGATGGCGGGAGGTGGGACAGCACGACGGAGAGAGCAGGAGGATAAAGATAGGTAAAGAATATGGGCGTTATGCAGAACCAGAATAAAATCAGCATCTGGGAATGGGCCATGATTTCTAGCCTGAGGGCTCTGACAACTTGTGTGTTGAAGTGTGAGCAGGGGAAGGTGGGTTCTGCCTGTGTGGCTGTTGGGAAATGCCAGCGGGTAGAGCAGAGTGGTGCAGTGTTGCTTTCTATTTTTGAGATCTATGGTGATCTCTATGTTTGACAAAATACTTGGTGCAGCTTCTGAGTCTCTATTTTTGCCACTGTTACAATAATCTTCATTGGCTGTGCGGCCCAGATTTTCCAATGAGATACATGCAGTAGGGTAGGTACATCGTGCAAATGTACTGTATACGTATTATAGTATAATACATGTCATGTGTAATGCATTATATAATGTATTTTTATTGTAATATATACGTGTACTACATACATGTACTGTATACGTATTGCACAATTATATACACAACCTACATTTTTAAGTATTAGTGTTTGGAAGGCAGAAGGTGTTCCCATCTTCCTAGGCACTTAGCCACTGAAAACGTCAGGGCTATGGCATGTTTTTAGCGAAGCTGTTGACCTGCTTAGAACAGCTTTCTGAGTCATGTGGAAGGAGAAGCTCTGTTCAGACATCCCTACGCCAAACTCATGTACAAGATAACTGCTGGGAAATGTAGTCAGGCTGTTTCCCAGGCTGAGCCGCTAGGTCTGCAGGAGGACTGGACTCTGCTTAGGGAAACGAGGATATACTGAAGGTTGCAGAAACACCACTGCTTACAGCTGAGGCAGCTGTTTCTGCTCTGCAAAAGTTATCGTAGCTCTGGGTGACATCTTGGTGCCACCATTTTCCATCAGTAAAATGGTGATGTCCTCTTGTGTCTGAGGGCTTGTTTTCAAGGTGTTGGTAAGGGGGATCACCGGTGAGAATACAGTGGCAAGTCATTGTCCCAGATGGTCTGCTTGGGGTGTTCCAAAGCAAAAAGGGAGAGCCTGTGCCTTGCTGGGTGCCAAGCGCCAGTTCATGGCCTGATTCACAGCCCGCTGTGACGGCAAAGAATCCTTGCCCTGGTGTCAGCACGTGCCTCCTCTTATGGCCAAGCTCTTGGCAAGGCACTGGCATCAGTGCAAGCTTGAAATGAATACCTTGCTTACTTTCTGTTGAGACAAGAGGAAAAACAGAGGATAAAAATACAGAAGTGTTAATAGGCTAATGTAGCCTTATATATATATAAAAGTTTCCACAAGTTTTTTGAATACTGCAGAGTTACTTGAAAGAGTTGTGTACGTCTCCTAGTAATGTTGCTAGAGCTGCTGTCTGGCTGCTTGTGTGGCAGGGTGCCCCTGAATGGATGTTCTTGTTATGTAGGACTAGATAACCAGTCTTCTGCCTCCTCATAGCTCTTCCAGGTTCAGTGCAGGTACAAAATCAGGTGTTTCCTCACTGCACCTTCTCACTCCCAGGAAAGAGCAAAGGTCCAGCAGCTGTGCAGGTACCCACAGGGCTCCCAGCACGCCTAGCAAAGGCTGCTTGTGCCCCTAGCCATTTCCAGGGGTTAGGAAGCATGAGGCCTTGAAACCTTGTGAGCACCAGAAGTGCCCTGCAGATGTCTGACGCAGTCCCTCGCGGTCCTGAGAGCGTGGGCCAGGCTCTGTGCTGGTGTCAGGCGGGGTAGCTGAAGGCTGGGCGGTTGCACAGCTTGCTCAGGGGCCCCAGGCAAATCAGCACTGGTGGGGGGAAGCACATCTGTGGGCTGCTCCCTCATCTAGTGCTGAGCTTGTTGCAGAGAACAAGTACTTCATTTGATTTCTCTAAATACCTCATTGCCTCTAATGATAAAGTGCCTTTACGCAGCAGTTTCCCTAGTCCCGGACCAAGCTGCGTGCAGCTGTTGTGTTTCCTGTTTATGCTCAGTCACCAAATTAGTCACCTCCACAGACTTTTTTTTTTTTTTCTGAACAGTTTCGCTGTTGCTTTTTTAACCAGCTTCCTAATGTTTCTGCGATTTTAGGGGAAGGATTTATTAAACATTAACCCATCTAGGCTTACGTGTGTCTGCTCGGGTTGGCGGGTGGGCTTGCTGCCATGCAGTTGTCAAGCAAGCTGGCGCCTGCTCACGCCCGTCTGCAGTAAGGGCTGGGGTGCTCACCTCAAACCCTGCTACTCCTTTTCCTCCCTTCTTCAAAGTGCTGTGCAAGCAAAATACCCATGGGTGAAAACGTTGGATATTCTACCCCTGTGCATGCTGCCCTCTTGGTGAGTCTGGACTTTGAAAATTCTGACAAGTATAATAAATGATGAAGAGATGTCAAGACAGCAGAGGATGGCAGTGTTCCCATGATACATTGAGTTCCTTTCATTGGCAAAGGTGTGTTGCTGGTTTGGGGGGTTTTTTTGGTGCTGCTTTTATTTTCCTGAGTGCATTAGAATACACCATTTATTTTTCTAGGTTAGTGGGTAAGATCCTATGCAAATTGTTCCTGAAAACATACTTGCTTTCCTTGTTCAGGAACAGCATGCCTTTTCATGTCTATACTTAGCCTTCTCATAAGCGTGGACAGTTCCTAAAAACCAGTGTCTTTCCCTTTACGCAGCCAAGTGTGCCAGAAACCAGTCCAGAGAAAGCAATTTCATTTACCACAGCATTTCTCTAGCCTTACTATTTTTGGAGGTGTTTTCAAAGGCAAATGCACAGAAAGCAGCAGCTGTTTCAGTCATACACATTAAAATCAAGTTCCCTAATGTTAGCTGAGGAATGAATTTTACAACACATCACTTTTACTGTCATACCTGAAATGAGTGATTTAACTGATGACTATAATTTAAATCAAAATATTGCAGGCTTTGTTCAGGAAAAAAGAAGTGGGTGAGATTTAAATGAGAAATAAATCTGGATTGAAACTCTATAGACTTTGTTTTCTGATGCTAATTTTCAAAATAATGAACATACTTCATCTTGTTATACACGTTGCACAACATCAATCCCCTGAGGCACGGTCCGTTGTGCCAGTGTCGCTTGGCTAGTCCTGACAGGGCTGCCACTTCGTCATCTTCCAGCGCTAACGGGCGCCTTGCCAGCGCGGATTTCTGTGTGAATGCAACCTGCCGCCAACGTGTGTAATTAAACAGCCCTTTTTCCATGTGAATAAATACCTACGTGGTTATGAAAAGAGACTGGCACAGAGGAGAGATCAGCAAAGAAGACTGAGGATGACTGGTAAGACAGGGAGCGTTCTGTGTGCGAATAACAGCTGTCCAGAAAAACAGTGGGGGCAAGGCCTGCTGCTCTGCAGGGCTCTCTTGTTAGAGAAGGCACCCTGGAGGGGACGGCTCCTGACTTAAGGAAAAAGTCACCTTCTTGTGCACGCTAGCATTTCCCTGGCTCGGTCCGCGCTGTGCCAGCAGCAGGCATGGGTCCGGCAGACCTGCTGCGAGGACTGCGTGGCTTCGCAGCCGGCTGAGCTGCTTGGCGCAGCTGCCCACTGCTTCACCTTCGATTTACATTCCTGGTTGTTTTAAATTCTGTTGCCGTGAGTGGAAAACTACCTAGGCCTCCCACCGACAAGGTGTGCAAAAGCACGAGGGAACACCCTAAGCCCCATTCATACACATAACTTTGAATCCTAAGAACTAACCTGAAACTACATTCCACAGTGAGTTACATGCAGCAGTGTTGTGCTGACTTCTTTTTAATGGGTTTTAACAAATAACGTGTCAGCAAACGGTTGTGTAACTCATCCATCATATCGTATTTATCCTCAGTCGGAGGATATTTTTGAAAGAATGTCGTATCACGTCAAACTTGTGACAGGCTGCATGGATTTGAGTGAAGCTGAAAGCCCCCAGGGCTGGCGAGTGCCCGTGGCCGCAGGCTGCAGGATGCCGCCTGCAAGCGGTAATGCAGTGAGGGTGAAAATCACGTGTGTGTGAAAGTCACGAATCAGATCTGCTTTTTCTTTTCCTGCTGCCATATTCCTCCTGCGTTTCCTCATGATATATCAGGAAGCCACCTTGGTTTTTATAGGCTTCAGAGTTATGGGATGGGGTTTTTTTTCACGTGTACATTTGATGATAGAGAAAATGAGGATTTCATTAGTCATTGACGTATGTGGTTTTACAAGATGGGATACTATTTTAGTCTCTGTTTCTAAGACTGCTCATGCTGACAAATGAGGCTGAACTTCCCCAAATTCTTCCAGAGGGAAGGACCCGAGTGTCCTAAAGGTTTTAGGTAATTTAGGGCGTTTCTGTGTACAAAAATGAACCAGATCCTTGCAGCTGAGTTATGTGGATACCCTGTTCCTGAACAAAAGGGAACTTCTCCTGAATAACTGTCCTTGCCAATAGCACATCCCTTGGGGGAGTTTTTCTGGCATAGCTGTCAGAGGGTCCTGCAGTCATCGGGCTGGTGGTTGTAGCTGAGCTCCCCCATGGGTCACCCCCCATGTCACCTCTGAGCTAGAGCAGGTCTGGTTCTGCGAGGCAATAGGGAATTCTGAAGAATCCACAGGCAGTCTTATTTTTGGACACTTAAGGCTGACTTCGTAGCCTTAGCGGTAACAGATTATTATGCGTAGATACACACTAGCTTATCCATCTGTTAATTATCTTTCTTGATCCACCATTTTGGTGGAATATTTTCTTCAGTCGTATGTAAGTCATGTTTATTCTGGAAGGGAGCAGGTGATATAAATTGCTGCAGT
Source organism: Ibycter americanus (assembly GCA_035590275.1). Taxonomy (NCBI): domain Eukaryota; kingdom Metazoa; phylum Chordata; class Aves; order Falconiformes; family Falconidae; genus Ibycter; species Ibycter americanus. The sequence continues at coordinate 5,363,400 of JAVJGI010000003.1, read as the reverse complement.
GCAATTCTTTGTTGAGAAGAAAAGAATGGTTTTCTTTTGTCTTAAGTGCCTTTTCATTTTAATGTGATACAGGTTGCATTGTGAATAGGTTTTCAGAAAGAAAAAAAACAGGACTCAGTCTGGGGTTTCCAGGCTTTGCCTGGACAACATAAATATCTTTTCTTTTCTCCTGAGGAAGAAACAAAACTCAGGGTTTTGTGGAAACAGGTACAAAGTTGTCCCAGCTGGTTGTTGCAGGGCAATTAGTTTGGTGTCTGATCTTTTCATGTGCCTAAGCATGTAAATTTGCAGCTTCCTTCCAGGAGGTGCCATCCCAGTTGCGTATGCTGTTCACTCACTCTTGACGTGCAGAAGTAATGAATGAGAAAAAATATTTCAGTAATGATTTAGGGGTGATAGGGGGGGAATGGAAGAGTGCTAAGGCTCATCTTTTCCCAGCTGTGAAGTTTAATTGTAGTGATTATTCCCTTCTGGCTCCATCCCAGATGCTACCCTAACATGAAAAGGAGGAAGAGGAAGAAGAGAAGGAGCTAGCTGGGACAGGTAGCCTGGGAAGAGGGGCAGAGCGGGGCTCATGTTGCACTTCATATTATAGGTCTTAGACACCCAAATCCCTGCTTGATATATATGGAGAAAAAGAAGGCCAATCTGTTGGGATATAAAAGGGATAAAGACTTCTGCAAAGTGAGTAACCTGGGTGTAAGGCTACCTGGGGACTCACTGAATGGAAAAGAAAGCAAGCAGCTCACATACTTACTTGGGACAACTGCAGGTATGATGTGTAAAGGTGAAGCACGGAGGGCAGTATGAATCTTCTCTCCCAAATTGAAGGTTTTTGTATTTCAGTGAAGAAAACACATCATCAAAATAAGCTGAAGATTATCTTAAACTAGTAGGAAGAAGTTTCAAAACAAAACCTCTCAAAAATGGGATAGAACCTGTGAATCTCTGTGCAACTTTAAATGCACCCCGGTCAAAAGTGCCTCTGGGTACCCTAAGCTCTGGAGAGTATCATTAAAAAGGAAAGTAAGCTAGATCATCACTTGAAAAGAAAATTCAGCAGTGGCACAAAGCCTTCATAATTTCAAATATGAAGTATCCTCTGGGAGAACAGTATCTGAGGGATCCCAAAAGATCAACAAGGCTTTCATGGGCTTTCGGCTTTTTTTTTAAAAAAAAAGCAAGCTGTATGCCTCATCCTTACTCTGTAGCCCTGGGGTGATTAGAGAGTTCCTATGAAGTATCAAACTGCTATACTCCAGTGATAGAAAAGATGTGAATAACCATGTCTTAGCAAAAACATTTGAGCTTTTCCAAAAAAAAAAAGACCCAAAACCAAAAAAGAATGGTAAGAACAAATCTGCCAGAGGGGTAACTGTGTGCAAGTAAGAATTTTATCACCTGTGTTAGAAGCTGGATCCTATGTTCCTTAAAAAAAAAATTTAAAAAATGAAAAAAAAAGTATGTTTAATCACTCCCTGGAAATGAGATCCCTGCTGTAACAATTAATTCATAAAGCTGCCAAAGACTTCCAGGCCTGTGGGAGTCAGGCTGGCATCCGTGATTAATGCTAACTGCAGGTGTGTGCCTGGGTTGCTGAAGAGCCAGCCGTAGGGGAGGCATCAGAAATTACTTAACCCTGCCCAAGTGGGCTTTGTAAAGAGACCCCCTACGAACAGATAACAAGAGGGAAATTGTAATTTTACAGCAATTCAACAGGTAATGTCGAACGCCTCTTGGGGCGCTTTTTGCTTAGGCAGAGGAAAAGTATTAGGTATGATTGAAGGGCACTCTCCATGTTACAGATCTGAAGTGACTCAGAGGAGTCATTCAGTGTGGTGATGCAGAAGGAATGACCCACAGCTTCTGTGCTTGATTGTCCGGGCTAGCTGCAGCTGGGGGCGGAACAGAAGAGCTAATCATCTGCCCTTGTCCTCTCTTTGCAAGCCTTCACTGGAAGATCCAATAATATCAGGAAGTTCAAGAGGTAAATCAGCTGTGCCGCGAGCTGTGCTCGGTAACCCGGGCTTTGGTAGAGACCCAGCTGGAAGCCTGGCGGGGCCGGGATCAATAACGTGTGCGCAGGGCTTGGCTCTAGGAGTTCAGTTCTCCCACCAGGAAGAAGGGAGGGCAGGCAAAGGGGGTAGAGTCATGATTATCATCTCATTAGGAGGGAAAGAGCAATTCAGTTCAATGAGGGAAAGAGGCAGTTACTAATGTAACTGTAGTGTAACTAGACTAAGGGTAGGGTTGTTTGGGTTGAGGGTTTTTTGTGACTTTTATAAACACATGTACCTGTGCTGTCTGTCTCAGACATTTTGGCTTTTTTTTTTTTTTTTATCTTAATGTGGATTATGGTTATTTTAGATTAAATGGATAAAATAAGCTATTTTTTATTTGTCATGGCAAATCCATAAACTGGGGGGTTTTTTTAGTGTAAGAAGTCTAGCAAGCGCCCCAACTCCCCAGCACATCCAAGGGGAATACATGCCATGATATCCAAAAGATAACACCAGAGTGAGTTCCCATTTGAGCTGCACAGACCATGTAGGGTGCTGGTACCACTGGGGTGGGGGTCGGAGAAATATCATTTAGTTACTGCTGGTGACTGAAGTCTCCTTGGTATGCGGGAAGGTGCTGGGCTACATGTGCCAGCCGCCGGGCTCCCAGGGAGTGTGTCACAGTTAGGTACCTGGTGCCTACCAAAAATGTCACTCTGCACTGAACTGCATCACTGGATGACAGCGCTATTCTGAACAGTTTAACCTTTGGTGCTACACGTGACACTCTTTGGTAACACAACAAAAACAAGCAAAAGCCAGATTTGCAAATACACTGCGGAGCAGCAGTAGAGAGGCTCCTGTTTGCTGCAGTACGGCCCCCATCTGGGACGGCCCTGGGAAGGAAGCATGAGTCCTGACATAGCGCTTCTGCTGAGCGTTTCCAACCTGGAAGACCAGCAGTGTACGGTTTGCATTTCCAGTGTCAGTGTGGGGAGATGGCAGCATCAGAGAAACATCACGCAGTCAGGCGTCCTGCAGCACCATAGGCATGTCCCCGCCTGACCCTGTCTGTTGAGCAGAATGGCTCCTGGCTTTTTTAGAGGGGAGGCTGTGTGGGGCTTTAAAGGGAAACTATAGGGAATGGCCCACTGTAGGGGGTGGTGGGAATTCTCTCCTGTTCCCGAAAAGCAGAAGTGACCTGATTTACTCCATTGACTTCAATGGCATGACACGCCTTGCCAGAAAAGCAGCTTGCCTTTGAGAGAGGAGGGTGAGGAGTCCAGCTGGTCTGGCCAGGGAGCCTGGCACGGAGGGGGCTGCGGGGGCTGTGGAGCAGGGGGAGGCCATGGAATTGTAACCTTGAGAGAGGCCAGAAAAATGAGAGAAGCATGGCCAGAGCTTGGAAAGAGCAGCACAGTCACAAAATTGTCTGAAAACTTTGCTGGGCATTAAGAAGTGCAAGCCCCAGAGAGGTGCTGGAAGGGGTGCCAGGCATTTTAGGTCTGAGTTTTGACTCTGACACGGCTGCCAGCATCCGCACCCCAGTGTGACCCTCCCTTTCTACCCAAAGGCTTTAATTCACTGTATTCTGCTTGACTAATAAAAGATGTCGTCTTTTAAAAAAGGCTACCCTGGGGCACCCAAGACACCAGCGGGCTGTGCAGCTCCCCAGGGGAATGAAGGCTTTTTGGAGACCTGGGGTGTTTCTGGATTGCCTGCGGAGGGAGCAGCAGCGGACTGAAGGTGGGCGCCTGAGGGTGCAAGGCAAGATCCCCACCGGTCTGTGACCCCTGTAAGGTCTGGCAGGGCTCGGCACCGTCATTTGCATAGTCAGGTACTTTATATGAGAAGATTAGTTTTTAATTCAAACACTAAGTAATTTGAGAAACCATCTAGCATTCCAAAGGTTGATACACATCTGGGTTTATGTTGGCGTAAAACAAGATTATATGTAGTTTTGTGTTTAATACATATTTTAAATGTACTGTGATAATGGAGCACTGTCCTCTTCAGTCGGTATAACCTGGAGAGAGTTGGAGAGTTTATAATGAAATCTGAGGAATGCTCAGTTTGGGTAAACTTTTCCTAAAGCATCAGCAAAGGAAGGAGGCTGATTCCTAATGACGCTCTTTGTGTGCCTCTGAATTCATGACAGCTAAAACAATTCTGTTAGCTCGCAGATTAGATTAGATTGTAAAAATGAAATAAAATGCCATCTAGGTAAATGATCCACTACCACAGGTGTTGAAAAACAATCCCGAGTAGAAATAGTCTAGGCACCAAATAATTAAATTACGATGACAGATGATAGTTTAATAATGTGATCGGTATGAGACTTCTTGGTAGGCCTGCAATCTTCAGCGCTTCTACCAGCATTGGCTGGCACGTTCGGAGGGAGGCGGTGCAGAGGGTTTGAAATGAGATTTCCGTCTGATGACTGTCAGTTTTGCAGGGAGAACTGCATCATTTTCTTCCTGTAGTATACTGCATAAAGCTCTGTTGTCTGTCTGTACACGTTAGGCAGCTTCTTCACGTTCTACAGCCTTATTGGGTTTCAAGTGTGTATTTTCAAGGGCTGTAAAACAACTAGCTTTATCTCTCCTTTGTTCAGCTTTTTAATAGATTAAAAGGCCTGTGCATAACAATTAAGAACCAATCCTTTAAGTACTGACCACGTTCAAATCTGATTCTCAGTGTCTGTGAAAACTGGCAGATTGATGCAGACTGATCAAAAGAAACCCTGTGAAATCGAAGAGATGCATTTGTTACAGCCTCTGCAGCACTGAGTTCTCACAGTGTATCACCAGCAAACCTTCCCTCTGAACTAGGTGATCTTGCATTAAAGAAGAGGAAAAAGCAGTTGTTGGCCTTCAGGCAGACAGGAGTGTTTTTCTCTCCCTTTAGAGGTAGTTGGGTTTAAAGTACCAGTCTGTTTGCTAGAGGCACTGCAGAACCACCAGACAGCAGTACACATTAGATATTTTGATACCTAGGCCAACGCGTATGATCAGATCAGAGGCGAAAGGTGCCCCGATGTCAGTGTGCTGTTGACACTCGCTCAAGTGTTCCCTGTTTTTCCTGAGCCGGTTCACAGAGCACAGGTGACAGGGCAAAAGACAGAAACTTGCTCTCGCAATGCAACCCTGACCCCATAACGATTTTTTTTTTCCCTTGGGGGAAAAGCCAAGCTTTAAAAAACAATGACAAAAACCCAAACAAAAACCTGTTTATTTTGGAGTCTCATATATTTTCTTCCTTTTGTATTTATGAAGTAGCACATGTTCTGACAGAAGCAGGCTTACCCGAGCAGCAGCGCAGATGGACGAGTTGGGAGGCAGCTCTAGGAGGTCAGTCTGCTTGCATGAGGCTAGCACAGTCGCTGCACTTGCAGCATCTCAGGAAATAAATCACTGGCTAAAGAGCCAGTTCAGTTTTAGAAGCCCGTTGTTTCCCATCAGAATGCAAACTGAGAAAGGACAGGTTGCAGCAGAGGCAGCTTTACTGCCGTAAATTAAACATAAGAGCGGTTTGGGGTTTGCAGTTGCTATCCTGTCCAATCAGTGGAAGATGGGAATGAGTTAGATATGTCACAGAAAGTGTAAGTCATGCTAGAATATGACTTTGCTGCCGAGCTTTGCTTTCACAGGAGAATTTGTTTAGATTGTCCTGTTGCCTTGCTTGATCTGAATTTAGTAGGCATAACTATACAACCTTGAACGTAAAGGCAAATGTTGCAACTAGTGGAAATCCTCTCTATTAGATAGCAGAATAATTATTGCAGATTTTCATGAGCTATATTGATTTGAGTGTAGAGCTTATTAGTTGGTATCTCTAACACACTGTAGTGTTAAATTCATCAATACAGGTCTCATAACTGCTGATATGTAACAGCAGGTGCGGCTGAATCGTTATAACTTCTATTTAGTAAATCAGTTGCCATCACTGTTAATGTTTAATTTGTAAGTTAGTGCATCACCCAGCAGTATAAGAGGAATGAGGCTGCAAACACATTTTCAGTAAATATGATATAAATACCGTGACTCCTGCTATTCAGTACCTCCCATATGGTAGCTGTTGATAACTATGATTTTGCTATAAATACAGCATTGTACCCTGACCTTTAAAAGGATGAGATGTAAAATTGCGAAATTTACCGTGATAAATATCTTCTGAAAGAAAGTGAAAAGGATCTGAATTTAGGATTGAGCAAGGGGAAAGGTTATTAAAGATAAGTATGTGCCTCTCTTAATGAGTTCTTAGGACTTGACCTGGGTTAAACAGGAAATTCTGATCTTGAGCATGCGTTTGTTCAGGAGTGGTATTTCTCCTGACATGAGCAAAAATGCCAAGTCTTGATTTAGGTGCGTTTGGATGGGATTTCAAGAGCTCCCAAGTATACGGTAGTGTTTTCGTCCCAAGGTAAGACTGTAAACCCTGTGAAGGTACCTGGTCTAGCACATATGTGCTGAGCTCAGGTGACATGGCAGCATACCCCAGGCAGCACCCTGGCTTCGCATGCCACCCCCCAGGGGGCTTGGCTAGTTGGCGATGCCTGTTCTCCTCTGAGAGGATTGCCGCTGCCCCTGCCAGCTGTTTTGCAGCCAACTCTGGTATATTTACATGACCTGCTGTCATGCTCCTAAATTGTGGAGGAGATAAGTTTTGCGTGCCCAGGTGCCAAGAGGTGGTGGTACCCAAATGGCCAGTCAGCCAGTCCCCAGGACAAATTCTGCTGTCTTGCACAACAGCCTTTCTCTGTTTTGTGCCCTGACGTGCACGTGACAGATGTCCATCAGCTGCCTTATTGCACGATCTGGCTACCTGCATGTCCCCCACACTCAGTGTGAAGCTGTGGCAGCACAGAGGCCATGTCCTCGGGGCTCTCGGGAAGGAGGACTGCAGGGGGAGACCTCGTCCAAGGAAACTCTTGTGGCAAACTGCCCCCACACTGTAAGCACCCCTGTCCCAAAGGGTTCACACCACCGCATATCCAATTTAACTCTCAATCAATGATAATTACACAGCTAGCCTTACTTCAGATGGGCCACTGGTATTTTTAAGTCTGCAACAGCACAATCCATCTTGAAGTGTGTTTTAAGACGGTTGTGGCCAGCTCTTCATAACAAGGCTCTCAGTATCAGTGGCTTTAAATGACTGAGCAGTTAACAAAGGGTCACAAACTGCTGAAAGTCAGAAAACAACATTCCACAGAAAGGCCTTTGGTAAACACTGCCTCAAGTGCTCACAGCTTAGTCAAAAAATCCGGAGGGATTCTTCCTTCTGTGTTGGAAAAGGCACTTGGAGTGGTTTCTCTAAAGTTTTTGATCATTGAAAGGTTAGAGATTTTCAAGATGACACCCAGGTAAATGGGAAACTCCCCGCAGTATGGCCAGAGTTTTCCTGTCTAATTCAGAATCGTGGTCATCTTCTGACCTGGGTGAAGAAGACAGCACTGCCTCTGCTTCTGAGATGGAGGAAATGGTGTAAAGCTCGGACAATGAGCAGCAATAGTGTTCCCAGAGTAATAACCCACCCTTCCGCACAGGGCACTTGTGCCTGCCCGCTCCCTGCAGTGTCGGGGTTCCCACCTGGTGACCCCTTTCCAGCACAGGGCCCTGCCTTTGGGTGGGTTGGCTGGCTGGTGTGGTGCTGGGGGTTTTGGGGGTGTGGGGTGTTTAATGCAAGGCTAGAATAGAAATAAGTAGTATTTTAATAGTGTTCTGCCAAACATATTTTTAAGTCACTGGGCGAGTCAAATCATTTAACAGACATTGGATCAGTGCAGAAGCAACCAGAATTCAGTTTTCAGGGAGAGGTCAAGGGCTTCCAGATCTTTTTCTCAGGTGCGAAATAACTGCCTCATCATTGCTATCAACATTTCTATATTTAAGAGGGTCTGAAGTTTCAGTAAGCTATTTTACTTAGCCACTGCCCAGCTTTGGAACTTTCCACGCTAGGAGGTGCATATCCATTAGTCTTTCGTACAATTTTACAGTAATTGCTGTCATCCTAAACCCTCTCCCCCACCACCCATGAAGAACCTGCCCAGCGTTTGCTCTTTTTCTCCCAAGTGCAATAAACGGCATGGAAAATAGTCCAGAGTATCTAGGTATTTTATTACTAGTTATTTGCAAGTAGTGTCAACTTAATCCAGAGGAGCTTGTTTATGGTCTTTTTGTTGCTGTTATGGTTTTTTTTATGCTTACATATAAGAGAAACCATATATTTGCTGGAATACCTGGCTCCTGAGTACACATCATCTTTGCAGTTATCTGTTTGGTTACAGCCAGAGGTGAAAGATGCTTCAGCCTTGCTGTTCTTAGTGTCGTGCCACACGAGACACTAGCCGCCTCTCTTAGACTGACAGTTTCCTAAGGATATACAACTCTTTTCTGCTAAGCCTTCGATTCGTGATGAAAACATCATCTTGTCTGCATGATTTGTCATTTTCTCCTGATTGTAAACCCTCATGGAAAGGAAACTATTTCAGTAGTGAGCCCCCCACCAGGCTGGGGTGTATGCTCTCCCATTTGGATCATCTTTGCTTCCCTTCAAGAGGGGGGTCTCAATGTGTGCCTGCTAATAGAGGAATGGCACCCCCATCTTTGGTGAGTGGGGGTGACTTTTGGTTCATTCGAAAGAAATCCATTTATTTTGCTTTATTTCCAGTCTTTGTCCCTCACAGCTGCTTCTCGCAGAGAACTATTGCAACAAATATTAATAAAATACTGCAGTCATTTTGCAAGTGAGCTATTTGCAGTGCCTAATATCACAGCGTTTTACCAAGATTAAACAGTACTTGATTGGAATTAAAAATACCTTCCCCAGGTTAAGATCTTATCATTGAAGAGTCAAAAAAATGCTGAATTGTCTGATTCGGATGGATTCAGTTAAAAATACCCCCTTTCCAGTATGCCTTCTGATATGTAAGCCTGCTGATATAACTCCATGGAATTCAGCTGGGGTGGGGGAGTGGAAATCTCCTGTTTCATTTGCTGCTTTTTCTGCCCTCAAGGCAAAATTCACAACATACAATATGGAAATGCTGGTTCCAGTGACATGTTTTATACCACTATCCAATCTGGCTACAATTTTAATATAAGCATCACATTAGCAAGTGTTTCATCTCCCTAAAATATCTCCTTAGTTTTTTAGATGTGGTTCCTTAAAGCTTTCACGACAGTTCAAGTATGTATTATTTCTTCCTTTCCCTGTTCTTTCCACCTCCTGCCATCCTCACCAGCTTGGCAACATTTCCTTGGCCCTTTGGTGACCGAACTTTCTCTCACTGGTATGAAATTATAGCTCAGTCTGTTTTCTTCCAATCCACAGGAGGCAGGAAGAAACCTCGCATATCATGACTAAGTGACATTTAGCACATTGAGTATAATCAGTTTCAGCTCTTTTTGAGCAGGCACTGGTAGATTTAAGAAGTCAACACAGTAGGAAGTGTCTTACCCACAACAATCTGCCTACTCACAGAAACAGCGAGTTGGACTTTATTTAATCTATAGCTCCTTTAAAGTGACAGCATTGGTAAATGGAATGCTCGTTTGCATCCCTGTTTCTGGAAAGTCTCTTGCTGGTTCTGCTCCATGGCACACGGATCCGGGCAGTCGGGATCGCAGGGATAATGTTACTACTGGCAACTCGTGCGTCTCCGAGGAACTCCCATGGGTTGTGCTTTCAGGAGACCCTTAACAATTCCTCCTGCACCCTGGAGGCACCGATCAATACCTGACTTTCTCTTGCTGGTGTCATCAGCACAGGATATTGGCAGCATCTCTTACAGCAGGTGCTCATTAAGAAAACACAAGGTTCCCCAGCTTAGACCTCATTCACACAGCATTTTGTGGTCTGCATAACTCCTTGTGCTTAACATTTTCCAGGAGAGCTAATGAGATCGTAGAACCAGTGAAATGTGCTTGTGTAAGTTCACCCCAGAGACCTGGCTGTCGGCTAACCCCAGGTCCTGTGATCGAGCTGTGTTTATAATTTATTGTTCACATGCTTGTGTGTACACGGCCTTTTTCAGAAGTGAAACGTACAACAGAAAATCCAATTAAGCCATTCTGAGGGTACAACGTGGGGAAGTACAAGATAATAGATGAGGAGGATGGATTAGGAGAGTTTGGAGACATGGTTTAGAGGAGGAAAGGAAGGCAATATGATCAAAATCTTATTGCTTCACTATTTCCATAGCAGTCGTATCTCCAAACAAGTCAAGCCGTGTACTACTCTTGATTATACTGGTTTCAGACAGCAGAGAAGAACTGATGAAATCTTACAATGCCAACTCGTGCAGTTAGAGGATCAGAACAGCTCAAGGAGTGGGAGAGAGACCTCCTCAAGCTGCGCATTCAGTTGCAGGGGGGTTCACAAGCATACTCCCATGGGGCAGCAAATGCAGATGATAAAGGTTCACTACTGGCAGTAACGTGAAAGAGCAGAAGGCACATGAGAAGGCAGAAACAAGCGATGAGAGGCAGGAGTATTTCCTTCAGCAGGCATCACTGTAGCCATTTACAATGTGTGTGTTACAATGTACAGTACAAAATGTGAAGTAATATTTTTCATGACTCATACTGCTTTCAGTGACCGTTCCTTTGGTACTGGGAACTGGCCTATCTCTGTGGGTCTGAATGCTTAATGTTGGAATAAAAAAATACCAGCTTTAAGTCAGACATACTCTGCTTTATCTGGCCTCTCCTTCAAGCAGCTGCCATGTTTCTAGTGTTGTTTGAAGGCTGATGAAGTAGTGAGCTGCAGTCAATTTAAAATGCTGATCAAGATGATCAATGATTAACATGTTCAAACACGTTTACAAGGTCACGCTTGGTTCCGTTAAAGTGTGTTTCTTTGAATGAGATGGGTGATCTGGATTTGTTAGTACAGCCACCCTTTTTTCTTCTTCTTTTACCTACATTACCCACAGGTTTTAGTAGCAGTAATAATTTATTTGCATCTGGAGTGTGGGTGAAAGTGTTGAAAAATACAGGGAGACTAGTAACAATTCATTAGGAAAGCCCATTAGAAACATCTTTTAATGATTCTCCCTTTGGCAAGCTAACACTTTAATTTTTTTCAGCTGACTTGTTATTAATGTGTTTTTAACCAGAGTATCATGCTGCACTAAATCAACCCCCATATAAAAACTCAAACTTTTCACAATGATGAAATGATCGGTATCAATCAAACATAGTCTTGTTGTGGAGTGAAACCAGGGGGTTTCCTTTGCTTTTTGTTTTGTTTTTGACAAGATCTATTTTCCATAAAAATATTAGCTGACATTAATTGTACTTTCTTTAAAGCTTCATCATATGCATTGCTTGCAGTCTTGCAGGTTGTTTGCAGCATAAAAGTACCACTTGTCCTCATGGTCTAATTTGGTCCCTAAGAGCTAACGCTGTGCTGTGCCGTAAGAAGGATGTGCTACATAGATTGTCATTGTCAAAGCAAGTCTGTCTTTTGCTGTAGAAAATATGAATGTTTCATCTTATCTCCCATTATCACAGGAAGAAAGAGATCCCTCACTGAAACTCAGTGTATGGTTTCTGGTTTTCCTCTTATCATCTCTTATTTCTTCCTTGGTTGCTATATAACTGTATTGATAGCATCTCTTATTCTGCATTGCCTTTTTTTTTCCCTTGAATGTGGTACATGTGAAAGTACAAACAAATTATAAGAACGGTGAAAAACTATCAGTGACTTGTACCTTAAGCAATGAAATATTGTCAGATATATTTTACATATCCTATCGTACCTGTCACTGGCTCCCCTGTGTCTGTTGGGCTCCCTGTGCACTGCCTGTACCTGGGCCGGGTACAGGTGCATCCCTCTGCCATTCTGGGACCCTGCCTTTGGTGACGGTTTCCTTTGTCTCAGCCGTGCTGCCCTGGAGATGTAACCGAGTTTTGGGTATCTGCACCCCAACAAACCAGGCAGCGGCATGGGCGTGTTTCCAGAACCAACGAGCTGTTTGTTTCCCTAACAGAGGCAAGGCATGAAGAGCGAAAGGATTTTGAAGAGGCAGTCTGCACCCCTGCCTCCCCATTTATTCCCGTCCCATTCCTCCCCTTCCATTACTCCTGCATAACAGCGTGACTCATGTGATGAAGTTTGAAGGACTCTTCTGGAGTGAAAACTTCCCGGGTCTCCGATCCCATGTCTCGGGCTGGCGCCCAGGCTGGTGCGCCGACAGGGGTGGGGGCTGTCCGTAGGGCGTGCAGTGGAAGCGCAGGGACACTGGGATGGGCTCTGCCCCCAGCAGCGATGCTTCCGAACCCGCCACCTTCACCCAGGAGAGTTAGGCCTTTTGGGGAGGCACCACTTCAGCTGTGTGGTGGTGCCTTTTGTTGCACCGGGTTTGGGTGAGGGATTCAAGGCTGTGTATTGAGTGACGGTATAAAACCGGGATGTAGATGCTAGTTTCATGTATCTTAAAGGACCTTCTGAAAACAGGCTCTCAAGTGCATTTTCCTTTGTCTACTAATCAATACATACTTCTTTGGCTTACAGTTATTTCCAATCCTAGCCTTAAGTGGTCACAGATCACTAACCTTTGGGTCATGCTGTGCAGCTCAGCTGTATGCCCAAGGGGCTAAAAAAGCTAGGACCTGATCGATGCGGATTCAGTAGCACTGACAATAGGAGTTATGCTTATTACATTGATTTTGGATGGGTGTTTTCGTAAAATGTTGACCACTGCTAGTTTTGATTTTCCTTGACGAGCGGTTTCAAGTATCTTGCCAAGAGAAGCGTATGTAAAAAAACTCATTACTTCTTTTATTAGTGCTGTGGCACTGGTAGCAGTGTTGATGGGGAGGAGGTAGCGCTGCTGCTGCTGCTCACAAGCTGCAGCTTCATCCCAGCTACCAGCACCACATCTTACGCTTTTGGTCAATGCCTGTTGAAAATCATCTGCCTCAGGGAAGATGCATTTGTCCTTTCTTTTTCTGTCCTAGATCCAGAGTCAAGCAAAGTTATGTTTGTGTTTCAGAAACTTAGTGCAGCCCATGTACAATTTCAGGGCTCGGGAAGTCTAGAAAAGAAGTAGCTCTGTCTTCAGTGCTTGGTCTGGCTGCTTTTTCATAAGGAGGGCATTCGGTCAGTGGGATTTTCATGTGGAAGGTCCCGAAAACATTTTCAAGAGAGTTACCAGTATATAGCAACATGTGAAATCCCTCATTTTTCATATTGACACATTAAAGACTTACTCTTGCTGCCCATTTCAGGCAAGCATCTCTCCCTAGACATCCTGGGTAGACAGTGAATGGCAGGACAATCTCCATTCCCAAAAGTAATTCAGAGCTCCTGAGTTAGATCCTGGCCTCTAATTACCTTCTGGAGGCACCTTCAGAGCTATACAAAGCGCCCAAGAAAACTAGCCACCTGGTGCATCCCTGACCCCCTAATACTGTAAATATTTCATGATGCAAGTATCCCCTCTTCTAAAGTTTAGTTCTACCGACATCATTGAAGCTGATGCTTATTTTGTAAGTTTTGACTTCTGGAGATTATGGAATGAGGTCCCAGATTTGAGCAAGGAACTGCAGAACCAGTTCATTGCAGGTAGTTAACAGGATAGGTTTCCTTAGGAAAGCGGGGGGGTTCCCACTCCCTCTTTCTAGCATTACATTAAGACAGGATGGTATTTGCAAAGCAGAAACCTGTTCTTTGTAGAAAGCTATTAAGTGTAAATCACAATATTCTCAGCCTCTAGATATTAGTGGGACTAATGTGAGAGGGAGAAGGAGGAACTGCTACCTGAAATAAAATTAAAATAAAAAAGCAATCAGTGTTTGATCTTTTATTAAATATTTTGCCACTTGTGCTAGAGAAACAGCTGGTAATTTTCAAGTAGAAATTTCCCACTTTGCAGGGGAAAAACAGATTTGACTGTGAAACAGTATGCACAGAAATTGTGATAGGAGCAGTTGTGGCGGGAGCCCGTGGTGAAACTTGATCTTCAGTCTAGCATGATTAACGAAGTATTTTATTTTTTCATACGTGTATATGTAATTATTTTGTGTGGTTCTGTTTAAAAGCTTTGTTTGTGTTTCCAAATGGGGTAGAGTGTGATTAAGTGCAGAAGGATGGAAATGACCTCTGATTGCACCTTATCCTGTTGTTTTATATTCTGGTGCAGCAGTGAGTAACCTGTTAATATGGTGTATTTCACACCTCATTGCTGACTATATTAAAAGTTTTTATCCTAATTCTTTGGTAAATATTAATGTACAGTATTCGCTAGTATCTGTATATTTCATTTACTTTACCCATTCTTCTTTGTAGTTCATTTTATTCCCTTTATCCTATGGCGATTCTAATCAAAGCCAAATCCAGTTGTTTTAACGATCAGTTTTTATTAGTCCTGCAGGCAAACTGCACTGCAGAGATATGTCATTGGAGCCCAATATTATTATGCCTCTACAGAAATGATTAATTTAACCTTTTTGCATATTGCAAGAATTAAAAACATAATAAATCAGCAGAGGTTTATTATACTAAGTGATATATGTAACCTATTAGCCGTTTTGTTTGTTTTAGTTGTACAGTACTTGTCAAGATTTCTTAAAAATCGTCATTTATGGATCTGATCCAAAGGCTACTAAAGCTGATGTATAAGTTGCTGTGTTAGTTTCGTAGCTGACTGATCTCAGCTGCTCCCATATGAGATTCACAGTAAAGAAAAGAAAATATGAAGTTAAACCCAGAATTCCCACAGACTTCAGTGAGGCTAAGATTGCAGCAAGTAAGTTTGGATTTTCTGAACAATGACACTTTGTTAGATTTTTTAAATCAATTAATATAAAAGCCCCAATATGCACATAAAATTATACGTCTTAGGGGCTACTTGTTTCTCAGATCTCTGCTGTGAAGTGCGTTGTGGACGAAACCCTTTGGACTGGTGGCTGTAACGCTGTCATTACTGTCGCTGCAAATGCAGGAGCTGTAGTCACGGATCACAGCACCACACAAACACCGAGTGAAAAACCGGTCCCTGCCCCAAAACCCAGGTTTAACCAACTGTAGTCACTCCCGTTCCAGCAAACCATGCTGGCAGCAAGAGAGGCAGAGGGCGAGGGCATGTACCTGGCACCGGCACTCTTGGCAGCGATCTGAACCCCCGCTCCTGTTCACGGGGCGCTGGGGCTCCGTGGTGCCCTGGGCAAGAGGCAGCCTCCCGGGCCAGCGGTTTTGTTCCGAGGGAGTCATGCTGCCAAAATGAGACTGGACATCCAATTAAGAAATCAGTGGGTAGATTGAATAAATATGTTGCATCTCACATGAATAAACATGGAGTCATTCCCTGAGTCACAGAAATGGTTAAAAGAGCCAAGAAGGGACTTGGTCGCTGTCCTGCCAGCCTGCCTAGCACATCGAGGGTGGCCAGGAGGGAGGATTCCCTGCAGGCAAAACAGCAGGAGTGATAATAATGTTCTCGGTACTCTTATCATCCCAAGTTGGGCAAACAAAATGCTTTAATTGGTTTGCAGTTCCAAAATATTTCACAAACACCAGACGGTGGAAACATTTCAGTGCTTCTGAAAGGTCCCAACTGCGGTTGCCAAGAGGGAGGCTGGGCGGCTGGTGCCACCTGGGCGCGCGGCATCCCGGGCAGTGCCGCCGGCGGGACAGCTTGTTTGCTGCCTCGCTGGCACTGGCACCAGCCCAGGCTGGCTGGCAGCCGGTCAGCAGCTCATCTACCTAGCTGAGGGCTTGCTGAGAGGGTTTCACAGGCATCTACGCATTCTGTTGACTTGGCTTTTTCTTACGAAAAGTTTTTGTTCACCGGGGTTTGACAAGCCCTCCTCTTCTTCACTGCTGACTGCTGCAGGGGCTCGTCACAGGTGGAGGGGTTTCTCCAAGGGACAGGGATTCAGCCCGTGTGTTTGAGTGGCAGAGCTCGAAGGCTTATTCTTGAAAATCAGGAGCAGTGAGGAAGCTGCGGGCTTCCCTGGGTCAGCAGGTGGTGTGGGATGGAGCAGGGGAAGGTGAGGAGGAGACGGAAGGAGAAGCGCAGGGCAGACAGAGGGAGGGGACCTGGGCTCCGCCAGCCACAGTCTGGGTGGAGACATGCAAAAAATATGGTGGCTTGTGGCAAGCAGAAGGGAACAAATGACTGGGCTGGGGCATTAGACCTCTCCAGGAGCCCCCAGGGAGACGGCAGGACCCCTGGCAGCCACCCCTGGGGTCAGTGCAGTTAAGGCAGGAGGGAAGCTGGAGGGGAATGCAGGGTCACCGTTCCCCAACCTGTGAGCGAGGGGGAAGCTGGGGTAACCCTGCACCTCTGCTCCTTGGAGAGGGCTGGACATCATCAAACCCCAGAGGGAACTTCTTGGGAAATAGGAATTGGTGATGAAGGGACTGCACAGCATTGAAACACGTATGCCAGGAGAGGGGCCTGCCCTGCAGCTGCCCGGCTGCGAAGGCTGCTCTGCCCGGTCACCTCCCCACAGCGCTCTGGGGGACAAGCGGAGGGGTGTGGGAGTGCCCAGCACAGGAAGGGAGGAGGGGGACAGCCAGAGGAGCCCAGCTCCCAGGATACCTCCTATTGCCTTTCCAGAGGAGAAAAATGTAGATTTTTTTTTTTTCTCTCTGATTTCCTCCCTTTCTCTTCCCTTTTCTTCTTTCTTTGCCTGTAGCCCTGAGCTAACCCACGTGAAAGTTGCCAGGAACTTTCCTCCATAAGCCTGAGAGGGCAACAGGGAACGCTGAAGCTCTGCTCCTGCAGATCTGAGAGGGGCAGTTTAAAAGAAAACAGCTGAAAAGAGTAGGTGAGAGGAGATACAATCAGGGCTGGGGTAGGAGCAACCTGTGCTGTGAGCCAGGGACCAAATGGGGCTTGGCCAAGCTGAGCTCCAGGGTTGCTGTTCAACAGGGTGAGTAAAGGAGCTCTCGAGGAAACACAAAGTGTGAGCAGGGGTTGATAGAGATGTGAGCGTATGTAGTAATATACGTATTGTTAATAGACCCTAATATGAATTCTTGCAAATAAAGACCTACTGTTTCGTACTCAAGAGCAGAAAGGAGTAGGTTTTGGAGCGGCAAAATGAGCCAGAAACAACATATATGACGCTGAGGGTTTTTTTATTGAATCAAACAACTTTTTTGAATGCTGAGAAGCAGAGGAAATGAAAAATCAAAAGGTTAATCAAAATTTATCTTTTATTCTGGGTTGTTTTTTTTTTTTCAACTTTGGGGAGCTGGCCCAGATTTCACTTTGTGGTATAGCATATCTTTTAAAGAAACATCCATTTATAATTTTAAAATTATCAGCAATTCCTCCAGTGGTTCATTCCTCTATTATTAAAAGTGCATGGGTTTTGCCAGCCTAAATTTGTTTGGTTTCATGTTCTGCCTATGGGACTGTTGCACCTTTGCTAGGATGAAAAGCCTCCTCTTATCAGTTTCCCTTTCCCCGAGTAAGTATTTACTTAGTGATCAGACATGCCCTAACCTTCTCTTTGATAAGCTAAATAAATTGAACTCCTTGAGACTGTCACTGTAAGATGTGCTTTCCCATCCTTTAATCAATCTCACGACTTCTAGCCATATCCAATGTATCAAGCTCTCTCTTGATGTGTGAACACCAATGCTGAATGTAGTATTTTGCTGGCAGTAGTGGCAATAACTGTAGTGGTAATATAATTTATTCAGTTTTCCCCTGCTATATGCCCAAAGCACTCTAGTCCTTGTACCCATAAAGCTACTTCACAAGCTCGTGCTCAGTTCAGGATCTGGCAGGATGCTCCAGTCAGGCTGTGGGCTTTCTCCCAGCACGCGGATGACTCACTCTGTTTACCTGCTATCGGCCTTATCAGGTGATGCAGCACACACAGGGGTTGGTGGGTTTTTTACCCAGTGTTGACTCTTCGCTATTTTAAATGATTCATTAAAAAATTTTCACTTTGTGCTCATGACTGCCTGCATGCAGACAATTAACAAGCAGAATACGGGTTTACCGACGTTGCTATACATGTAGCTCTTCTGATTTTATCAAAAGGATTGTTTTCTAGCATAAAAAAGACTTCAGTTTTACTCAGAGAAGGAAGCGTTTGCTCTGTCAGCAGTTTCCAAAGACTCATTTTCTTTTTTCTTCGGATATTTTGTAGCTGTCCAGAAAGGATTTGCACAGCAATAGGTAGAGCTGCCTGAATAATCCCTCTGCACTCACCATGCCGCGTGTACCGTGGGAATTCCCAGCCATCTCCATTATAAAAATCCCTTCCCCATATTTTTGGTCATAGAGTGAGGAAGGAAGAGGTTAGGTTTGTTTGTT
Source organism: Ibycter americanus (assembly GCA_035590275.1). Taxonomy (NCBI): domain Eukaryota; kingdom Metazoa; phylum Chordata; class Aves; order Falconiformes; family Falconidae; genus Ibycter; species Ibycter americanus. Next base: position 5,345,112 of record JAVJGI010000003.1, on the reverse strand, counting down.
TGGGGGTTTTTTTTTGCTGGTTGGTTTGTTTTTCTTTGTGGGAACAGGGTCAGGGGAAGGAGGAGGGGTCTGGGGTTGGAGGGTCTAGGTTAAAAGGTAATTATTTTTGTAACAGAATTAAAACCTGAAACACATTGAACCGATTTCTAATACAAACAGGATCAGCATTAGCTTTTAAAGGATTGCTATTATCATTTCAGGACTGCAATGTGATTTAAACTGTAATAGATATTGATTTCTATATTAGTGTTCTTGCTCCTTGTATTGCATTTCTGCTGCCATCTGCTAAAACAGGAATGGCATTTTTCACTTTATTGACTGGACAATGAGTTGGAATACTGTATTCCTGGACGCTCAGGATCACTGACATGACTATATGCTTCCAGGGAAAAGGAAGGGGACAATTCAGCTGCTGAGACATTTGCATTTTAAAGTTACAGGTACCAATTTTTAAGCATATCTAGAATAAAAACTCTTAAAGGACTTGTAAGTCACTTCAGGAAAGGCAGCATTTTACTCTAAAGAGCACCACAGCTACTCCACAGGGCACTATTATTTTAAGAAGAGAAATAATTACTGCGGTGTCCTGTGTTGGTGGTCTAAAACAGCATGGGTGGGATTTCCCAGGGTGATCAATTCTGATTTAGTTGAGCTCCCACTAAAAGCAGCGGTAATCTCACCCACGCAGGGCAAGGCAGGTGCTGTCCTTGTGCTGGTACCCCACAGATCTTCCTCCCCGGTGCAGACCAGTAGCCGACTGGGATCTCTCAGTCTCCTCATTGAGCCCAGCGTAGCCACAGAGGCTTCCTCTCCAAGATCTGCTCTTTCTCAATTCCCACCTCTGTCTTTTCATTCAGCGATGGGCTGTTGTCTCATTCCATTGTTAAAAACATGGGAATCTCCTCTGAGACAGCTCATAAAGTCCAAACTACGGCTTGGCCTTGCAGGCTTGCCGGCTGCCATGGCTCTGCCTGTTGTCTTCCCTCCACCGGCAACACAGCGGCTCCTGAGCAGCCGCCTCTCGCACCTGCCTGAGCATCTGCAGCCTGTCCCTGTGCTCCTCAGGCTGGAGACAACTTGCACGTTGTCACTTCCTCTCCTTAAAAGTCCTTATTGTGATATACCTAAGGGGGGAGGAAAAAAAACAACAAAAAAACCCCAAGCTGTGCGCTGATACCAAGTGTGCCGCTTATCCTTCTGGCCCGCAGAAGCTCTTTGCCGGTGTCTCGTGGCCCTTGCAGAGGGGCTGCCCCATCCCTCTTCCCGCGGGGTTCCTGGAGCGCCCGGCAGGCTGGCTGGCCGCTGCCCTTCGCTGCGCACCCGGGGGTTCCACCGCCGCCGCGCGCGGTGTGGGCAAAATGATTTGTAGCCAGTTGCTCTATAAATGAACTTTATTACAGAATGCTGTTCAAAATGGGAGTATTCTGAAATGCAGTTGCCTCTTGATTATGACTTTTCCCAGAAAACTGATTTTGCCTAATGATAGAGAATGGTAATAAGCAGTACTTAATTAGCATAAATTAAGTTTAATGGGAACAAATTCTGCCAGTGCCAAGTAGTTAAGAGGTGTTTAATAGAACTGAACTTCTGAGAGTTCATCTTATACTACCTGAAGGTGCCAACTAAATTTTAAGGGCTGTGTTCTCCAGGGCATCCCAGGGGCCTCTGTCAAGTACGCAGCTAAAGGTTGGTGGCCTTAATTTAGGGGGAGCTGGCCCAAATTGTTCAAGTTCATGAAACAAACTTGTGTAGGAGTCTCTTCCTTTGTTTAAGGTAAACTTAGAAATGTATTTCAAAATTTAGAATCAGAATTTAGAAATATAAGGGTAGTTCAGTTTTGTCAGAGCTCTGACTGTCTCCCTACTTCTGTCTCTGACAAAAACCTTGCAAGTGTGTACTTGCCAATTCCCTCAGCGTATCCTTACAGTTCCCAGCAGTCTATATCCTAGGGATTTCCTTAGCCATTCGCTGCTTCTGTATTGTTGAGAGATTTTATTTGAATTTTCCCCCCCCCATTTAGCCACTCTTGGGCAGAAATCCTAGTGCATGGCAGACGCCCAGATTGCAGGCTGGACATTATGTTTTCCAGCTTCTGTCTACATTTCCTGATCTCTGAATGCTCAATTTCTCAATCTTCGGTTGCATTATTGCATGTAGTTAATTACAAGGGCAAACCCCCAGTTTTCCTTAGTGAGACACACTGCACTCCTCCTCACCAGCACGCTGGGCTGTGCTTCCCAGTCGCAGTGTGACAGGAACTAGGGATTTTGAGAAAGGTAGCCCACCGTCCAAGTGTGCCTAACCAACACGTACACATCAGGCTGATGTTATTGACCCCACACGTCAACAAGGAACAGAGAGAGCTGGAGGAATTAATTCTAGAAATAAGTGGAACATTCCAAAAATATCAGTCATGGGCAGCATAGAATAAAGCAAATTAATTTAAATAATACTTATTTTCATAGAAGAAATAAATAAGAAGGGTTTGGGTTGGGTTGGTTGGTTGGGATTTTTTTAAATCTAAGAAAGAAAAGAATCTTTGTACTGAGATTCTTATAATTTCCAAGTTGTCAAGAAATGTTAGTGAGAGGCCAGCCCAGCAGTGCCACACCTTGCCCTGTACCTCAGACGCTACGCTGCAGGGAAGGAAGGGTGTCTCTGCATCGGTAGGTGGGAACCTGAGCGTGAGTATGAGTTCAGTGCCAGGGGAGCACTGCTGCAGGGCAGAACCAGTTTATTATCCAAGGAATAACATAAAGCAACAGGATTACGAAGAGGGAATGTGGTTTTACTTAATTTGTCACCGTGTTTTTGGGCAGACTGAGTCTAAACTTGGCCTTTTTCTATGCCACGCTTACCTAAAGCAGCCTGATGTGTTCCGTAGTCAGTTCTATCAATGCAGGTTAAAGTTCCTTCTTCAGCTCCTGCCTTTTTTTTCTTGTCTTCTCTTTTTGTCCTGACTTAGGCTAAAAGCTTTAGCGTGGAGAGTCTGAACTTTCATCACCTTCCACAAGGACGGCTGCAGGACTCTGCTGGCATTACCACAGCCCCTCCAGCATTCTCTGAATAAATCCCCTGTTTGTTCTTCAGATTAGGAGCAGGTTTTTTTACTCTGTATTTGTAAAGCACATAAGCTTGGTGGTGTTTTAGCCCAGGACTTGGCCTTCTAGCTACTCTTAAAGGTCTGCTTTGAGCTCTGTGTGGGTAGTAAATAACTTGCCCGTGTTTGCTGTGAAAGCTTCTAATTTACAGGCAAATACATTAGTAAATTCATATTTGGATTTTTAAGCAATTAATTCAAGTCAAACACAAACCGAGCACGTGTCAGGCAGCTAAATGCTACGTGTATTTTTGCACCTCGCTCTACACATGTTCTACAAATGAGTGCTGTCTCTTCAGCTGCTGCTTCTGAAACCAGCGAGTCTGTTACTCCAACAGATGCGGCTCTGGCCCTGTGCTCGGGGGGTGTGTGCCGGAGCAGGGGTGGCAGAGCAGCGCGCACAGGGCCCGCGATGCAGGGACGGAGTTTGATACTCTCTGTGTTGGGCCACATCATAGTCTAATGAAGCACAGCTCCCTAACTGCTCAACAGAAAGGGTGCAGTAAACAGCTCCACTTCATCTAACCATGGCAGTATCTCTTCAGACCCGTTGGGGGGCAGCTAATGAAAATTCTTAGAAAACAAGGATTGCTGTTATATTATGGCATAAATCCTTGCAGTCTCAGGATATTTGCATGGCCTGTTGCTGTAACACAAGGGCACCTCATAGCCCTCGCATTTATTCTCCCAGAGAACCTGTGCTCCCGTGTACAGGCTGGGAATGGAGGGAGGGAGAAAATGGCTTATCTTTCCAAGGCTACAGGGAAATCTTTCAGGGACAGGGGAGGGAATCCACCTTCTGGGAATTCCAGCCTGGGGTCCGTGCCCTGCCTTACGGCTGGGCGCTGGGCACTGTGGCACTGACGGTACAAGCCAGGAGAAAGTGGAGAGCTGCTGCTCAAGTGTAGGCTTATGTTCGGGAGCTGCTTCTGAAACACAGAGCCTGCGGTTGGGAATGTTTATCATCCCGCTCATAATGAAGCCATTACACTGCAGTCACAACTCTGAATTGCAGCTAATAGATTTTCATTTTGTTTTCTCGGTTAAGTCATATTTGATAAATGCAGAAATGTGTAGGGAGCAGCTTATCTCAAGTAGACAGTTTCTTTTTAAATGGGTGGCTCGAATGTGCTTTGCATGAGGATTTTTGGAAAGAAAAAAAGGATTCTATAGCAAATCTTTACAGGTATTAAATGGCAAACCCAGAGTATCTACTTGCTGAGTGTAAGTCTTCTACCTTTTAGGGATCTGTTAAGTTTTAGCTGTTGAAGATAAACAATTTCTTTCTGTATGCGTATGTGTATATACATGTGTATACACGTACTCATGTATTTGCATGTGCATGCAAAAATTTTATAGTATTAGATATGTAATTCTTTGCAATGCTTTCTATGTTCTCTCAAAGATGGGCTTAAATGAAACTTAGAAAAATTCTTTTATAGGAAACAAACAAAATTCCATTACCTGCTTCTCTGCAGACACATGCATAAGGATGTAGGTTTTGTCTGATTTATTACCTTTACCTCTCCTTTTGAGTTTAAATGGTGCAGGCCAGTTTGCACGTAGCCTAATAGTAGTCTGGGTAATTATAGTACCAGCATGTAGTATATCATTGCACCAGGCTGTCTACTTCAGAATTACTCGGGAAAAGTTTTCAGCACAAAGTACCTCAACATGTATTATACAGGGAGGTGGAGGTAATGGTTTTGGTTTGGGGGTTTTTTTAATCCTGGCCGGAAAAGTTCTTACCATTGTTAAACCAATCAGCGTTCTCAGAAATACTGAAGCGAAGTGTCTCCCACCGCTGTCCTGAGGAGCTTGGTCGGCATTTTCAAACTTCAAGGCCAGAATGCAATCACGCAAATCTGTGTTATGGGCCAAATTTTCACATGAGTTTTGTAGCTGCAGACAGGATTTTCAAGAGTACTCAAGCAAATGTGCAGCAGACCCCTTCCAGCAACTGAAGAAAATATAATAAAATCATAAAGAAAAATCTGTCCCCTTGGCATTTTCAGATCGCATTAATTTCAGAGGTGCTAAGCATCGCATCTTCTTGGGAGTTAGCCTGGCATTAAGGTGAAATACAGCCCAGCACAGCAACTGTGTGTGGTGGAAACCACAAGCCTTCTTCCCACAGCCAGCTGCCGTTCCCAGCGGGATGCTCGGCAGGTTTGCAACATCAGGCCCCGTGTTACTGTCCTGGCCCCGTGCCCACTTCTGTCCGCGTAAGGGAAGTCTCTAAATGTCATTAACTGGATCAAAAGGCTGAAGTGTTTCTGTCACAGCCACCCCGCTTTGACAACAGTTGCCCTATTGTTGGCAACTCTCTCGTCACCCTTTTTCTTTTTGCCTCACTCCGTTCTCGTCCCCTCCATTTGCCTTCTGGGTCTCCTTCTTTCACCCCGGTGCTGCCCCACGTCCTTTCCCAGGGTTTTCTTTCTCAGTTCTTTATTCTGCCTCTGCCACTTGTTTCTTGCCTGGGGCTCTCTCTGCTGTGGTTTCTGCTGCTGGCAATGAGTTTGGAAAGCACATCTCTCCTTGTTCGGGCTTTGGGCTTCCTGTACCTTCACCCATACGCCACATTTGTGCTCTCCACTCAGTTTTTGCTTTCCCCCATTCCCAAGGCATAGGCTGTACGTCTGCTGCTTTCTGTCCGTCCCTCCACACTTACTAACCCCCACCGTAACTGCATCCCTTGCCCCAGGCTGACTTCTCCAACTGACCATCACCCCAGCCCAACTCAGACATATAAAACAGAATTAGCCACTATCACGTATTTCAATAAACAAGCCCGCCAGCAGATCGTGTAAACTGCGAGCTATGCACCTACAGTAATATGACCTCAGACCATTAAAATCACATACTTGCTGTCTGGTTTAGGATCTGTATATAAATGTTGTGCAGAAACTTTATTAGAGCTTAGCAAAGCAAGATCTGGTCTTGGATTTCCATAGTTCAGGAGTTACTGGTCTGAATGCACTACAGGGGTTAAGAAGAAGAAATTAGAACTTTGAAACCATGTTTGTTGAAACTCCTGATGAATTATACAAAGTCAGTCTGTTTATCAGAGCACTGTCATCTTTGTAAGACAAAATGGTGAGGGAAATACCCATGCAATGAAGAATCCCATGTCAAGAAAAAACCTGATTAATCTACTAAACTGTTTTTCCTGCTAATCTACTAAACTATACACAAAATAGACCTTTGGAGGACAACAGTAAGAGGACACTGATTGTTGCTGTGAGCTTGAGAGACCTCTTGCTTACCTGAAAGCTTCCACAGTCACAACCGTTACTTCACATTGCAGTGCTGTTAATCAGGAAAGGGTACATTTTAAGTTCAAGTAGATGGTATGAAAATGGTGGTAAATGTTTTCAGCAGATTCTTCAACTGAAGTTTGATTTCTCCGTGATGATAAAAATAAACAACAATAGTTGCACCGTCTGTCAGCCGTACAGTTTCTTCACCTCAAAAATTGCCAGCATGAGCTTGCAAAAGGGCACCCTTTCCCAAGGCGGCTCGCTGAGTCAGCTACTGCTTTTCTGCCAGATTTGTGTCTGAACTCTGAACTGCTGGTTTCTAAGTCACTAGAGACCAGCAACAAGGAGTGATGTGCTAGAGACACTTTGTTGGCATGCCATGTTTCAGAAATGTATGGGCCCAGTCCTGACAGAGGCTGAGACTCTGCAAGCCCTACTGCCGCTCGGCCGACGCCCCTAAAGACAGGCTGCCTTGCTTCAGCTCCGCATATCCTGGACACGAATATGTGTGAAAGCATCAGGCATACCAGGTGTATGCCGTTCGGCCACTCTGAGCACGTGCTGTGCTGGTCTAAGCTTTTGGTACTACCACGGTCACGTTCAGACCGTTGCGCGTGTGCACGCAGCAGTGTCCAGGCTCACAGAACCATTGGTAATGAGGGGGAGAGAGGCTGGCTGGCTGAAAAGAACATGTGCTGAAATCCTTGCCAAAATCCTTGCTGAAATCCTAGGAATTGTATATTCACATCTAATAAAATCATAAAATCTTTGATTCAAAGCTAAGTGGCAAGACTCTTTTCACTGAAGCCTGGGAGCGTTTAAAACTGGCTTGAAACAGCTAAGAGGTGATTCAGCCTGAAACTGCCCAATTCTTCTTTCTTTCCTCATAGAAAATAGGCGCTAACATTTGAAGGGGGTGCAATTATATGCTTTTTATTTCTGTGTGGCAATTAATCTTCTGCATGCAAGTAGTTGCAACTGAAACATTTTATTACTATTTGTTTTGTCCTTTCAGTGGAATTTAAACTTTTTTCATGCATCCCCATTTTTTTTCTTTAATTCTTCTGTTTCATTAAGAAGAGCTTCCTGAGACTTCCAGATTCATCCATTAGCTTTCTAATGACGATATAAGAGCTAGTGTCTGCCAGTGTGTTCTGTCAGCAACAAACCAAAAGTAAACATGATTAAGAGTTGGGTTTTTTTGCTTGGATTTAAGGAAATATCCCCTGTCCAATGAAGCATTCCCTTTTCACTTATACAAGTGTCTCTAGCACTCAAAGGTGGATACCTGAGGCCAAAGCAACCTCTTTGCTGCTCTGGCTTTCCATGAGGATCACCATTCTGCTGATGTTGCTTATACCAACTGTGTGAAGGAAATCCAGGTTTAGTTGTCCTATATGATTTCCTTCCTAGACAGGATCTCTTGGATCCTTTCCCCAGCTCCCATACAGAGGCGTGGCCAAGTTTCATCTGCATCAGGAAATCCAAACACCTGTTTTCACTCTCAACCTCGTAACTCTAGGCTGAAATAGCCTCTCCTGTGCTGAGCACCTTTGTCCTCACACAAGCCTTCCCAGCAGTCTTGATGGCCATTCGTGTCACTGTGCAAGAGTTCTGTTCTCCCCAGAGGAACTGTCTAGTTGCAAGCCAGGTGTGAAAGCCACTGCTACAAGGTGCAGTCCTGTCTCAGGGAGGAGGGTGGCCCTCACTGGAGCATGGGCTGTGTCACTCGTGTCGCTACGGGCTGTCTCCACCCCTGAAAGCCGCAGAGAGGCCCTCTGTCCATCTATTTCCTTGCCGGGCGTTAGGCAGCCACAGTCAGGTGGCATGTGGGAGACGAGCTGTGTAGTGGTTGAGCTTCTGAATGACTTCCAGGGAGAGGAGGACGTGTGGGACAAAGCTCCGAGCCGCTCGCAGTGCGACTGTGTGCGGAGCCATCTCCAACAAGGCGGCTGTAGGTGAGTAACCTTCTCACATTTCTGAAGGGCTCTCAAATACCATGAGAAGCTGTCAGAAGATTTCAGTTGACTTGGTAGATGCTGATTCATTGCAGATATGTCCTAAATTCAGCAGACGGGCCTGTTAGGCAAAGCATTGAAGTGCTTCTCTTTGACGTTAATAGGATGTAAGTATTGACTTGAGAAGTTTGGTGCAGTAAGGATTTTAATTAAAATATGCTTTCTTCAGTAATGTGGCTTAGATAAAATCAAACTCTTGGACAGCTTCAGTAAAAAAATGTTTCCCACAATATTTGTAAATATATGCTGGAATACTGTTTGATTTTTACTGCAGATGCGACCCGTAATTTATTTTCTTGTTTTCAGTACATTAGCAAATCTCTGAAAAGTAAATTTTGGAAGAGTTGTCTATTGCCTTAGTTCATTTATTCAGGTTTATCATTGTTTTGATGTTTTTTACAATAAAGAATCAAACTTATGAGATTTTTCGGTGTATTGATGAATGTTTGCTTTCAGTTAGAAAGTAATTATTCCAGAGATAAGACTTTTCAGCTAGCAGGTCTACTTACATATAGTAAATATGCTGTGACAATGTTTTCCTGTGTAGTATGAGGCTAACAATATTTTAAAAAAATGATGTTGTAAGGTACAAAACTTTACATATTTTATTGAAGCTTATGAAATTGCTAGAAAATAGGATTTCTCTCTCACAAGTTTGACACAGGCATTGAAGAATCCCTCCTTACATCTCCCTACATATGCGGTTACCTTTAACAGGAAAGATACAGAATTTATCCCCTATTAGCTGAGAAAACTAGCCCTTTGATCAAATGCTAACATGAAAAACCTGGGGGGAGAGTCAGTAAAACCACAGTCCATCATCACCAAACACTAAGAATCTCTCCTGTGCTTTTTCTGTTTTATTTTTTTAAGAAGGAAAAGGAATGCTACTTACATTTGTTCACAGAAACCTTTCAGTGACAGTTCCTCAGGATTAAATCCCTTTCTGATGGAAAGGATGTAGAACACGCTTGCAGAACTGTATGGACTTGTCACTGTAATATACGTGCATCTATCAGTTACAAAGTGATTTTATTCTCTCCACAGCCTTGTGAAGAAGGTAAATTCCCTTCCACAGTACTGGAAGTGGGATTCAGAGGAGATTAGATTAGTGTCTAATCTAGATTGGATGGTGTCTGTAGCTCCAGGAGCTACCTCTGGCTGAGCCGGTGGCTCTGGGCTACTTGTCTTGTCCCCCCCAAACACAGTAGCTACCTATGGGTCACTGTTAGACACTAGTGAGACACAGCATGTCTCCCATAGTGTCATTCAAAATGTTCACCATATCATCTGGAGAAGTTTTGACTTTATTTCACTGATGCTGCATAATCATTTAGTAAAGCTGAGCAACTGGTTACTGGATCACAGCAGTGGGGTCCATCCAGGCCACCAAGCTCCCTGTCGCAATACACTCCTCCCTAGGGGGCCTGGAGAGGAGTGTTCCCTCAAACGTGATACCTTCAGGTATTTGACTTTTGGTTTAAAATAGTTCTGGCTATCTGCAATGCTGATTTTCTTAGTAGCTGGCAGGAGGAGATGCTTGTTAGGGATGTGATTTCTTTTGGGGAAATGCTGTGTGTTGCTTTGAAGTCTGGTTTGCTAGGGAGGTGCTCAGGGGACAAGAAGTGTTTCTAGGCACAGCAGGTTTGCCATCCTTCTGCATGTGTTGCATGGCCTTGGCGGCATGTCCATGCTGGGTGATGGCTTCCTTCTGTCGGAGGTGTCATTTTTGTAGGCAGGTCTGTCGCACAGCACCCCTTAGGAGATCCTTCACAGTCTGGCTTTTCTGTGGTTCCCGGACAGCATTGAAGAAAGCATCGCCCATAGATGCTGCTGTCCAGATTTACAGGACTTCTTTTCCCATTGCCCCTGGGCCCAAAGACTGGAGAAGAGAAAGACCAGAGCGCTCCCCTTCAAGGGAAATTACAGTCAAATCATAGCAGTAATAGTAACAAGCAAGAAAGAGAGCAGTGGGGCTTGTTGGCTGCACCTGCAGCCTTCTTACCTGTTTCATCCTCAGTTCTCAGTATTCCTGCGGTGTGTGGTGTTGTGTAGGCTACCATTTCCCACTTGGGGATCAAGCATGCAACGTTACACTCGTCAGCAGGTAGCGATGTGTGCATTGTGTTCTGCTGCAGCAATTGCAAATCACATCCCGTGAATCTCTGAGGTTTGGTGACGCTATTATTTCAAATGCCAATGTGAGTTATTGTATCCCATCAAATAGAAAGGAATATATGAACTACCAGGGAGGAAACAATTGATGTCAAGTCAAAATACTGATAAGTTCATTTCTAATGAATGCTAGTCATCCAGCCAAGTTTGCTCTAGAGGGAGATGGCAGATTCAGGACACAATATAATCTCTACTATCAAATGGTAATTATGAGAGCAAATACCTGTCTGTGTTCATTTTGAGCTGGATGCTGAGCGGGAAATGCCACTGTGCAGAATGTTGCCTAGGGAATACAGAGAACTGCAGGATCTCATAACATCTTTTCTTAGAGGCGATGAAAATGAGAGGTACTCTGTCTGCTTTTACAGATGTGTAAATTTCTGAGCCGGACCAAGAAAGAAGCATTTCAGGTGTGCACTGTTTCTCTGATAGAGGCAACTAAGCAGGTCGCAGTAGAGCTTCTAAATATGGTTTGTCTGAGGTTTTCCTGCCTGGGGGCACATTCCCACAGAAAACTGAAACCCACCCAGGTTTGTCTGGGGGACAACTTCTCAGGCTGGAACACAGCCCAGGGTTGTTGTCAGGGGTATTTCGGTGTGTGCGCTTCTTCTCTCCATTGTCCTCCTTCTTTTCCTGCTTGGCACCCCAGGTTATATTTCAAGAAGGATTAAATGCGATGGAGCCTTTTACTGGAGGGTTCTGACGGTTTATTTCCCCACAGGGACCCTTTTGAGCAGATATAGTGACTACTTCAAGCTGGGGAAAAAAATCTCCTTTCAAAACTCTTTTATTTTTGAGGTTCTATTAAAGGACTGGGCTCTTCTGTGCTCTCTTTTGTGCTCATGCATAACACAATGTGATACCCATCAGACTGCATAGAGAAGTTGCTGGGTACGAGCAAGAAGTGCCTTCAGCTTTCCTCTCAACAATGCTTTTAACTTTGAGCGAGTCAGAGGCCCTTATTTCTCCCCAGATTATTCCAGGCACCTCTTCAGTATAAATAAGAGTAAGTAATTTATATTCTGAGATGCCAGAAGTATCTAGGGAGAGATTTTCCCATCCAGCCTCTCTTTTGATGTACGCATTGCTCCCCACTTTTCTCCCCTCTCTTTGGTTTGCCACTTTGTCACCAAAAGCCTTTCCCTCCCTAGCCACCTAGGAGGAAATGAGCAGAAGATTATCAGGGGATGGGGTTGGATATCATGTGAACTTCTGTCATTCCTTTGCTTTGGGAGTGAAAAAAAGCTCTTTACCGTTCCATACAGTGTGCAGCCATCCAAATCCTTCTCTCTGCTGGGATGCAGCCCAACCATTGCTTGCCATGGGGCGCGTTTCCTCTGTGTCCGACAAGTGAAGGTCTCAAGGCTTGAGGGCTCTGCATCAGATGTGGCGTGGGGGTATACAGCTGCTGCTGCGGTCCGGGAGGGACTGAGTGCATCCCGGAGGGACTGAGGGCAACATGGGCACCCCTCATGGCTTGCCCGGTGGACACGAGAGGAGGGAGCCAGAGAGCAAGGCTCGCCCTCCCACCAGCAGCCTCCCTCGCAGATCTGTGTACCTGCATCTGAGTGTACGAACAACCCTACCTTCGGCCTCCTTTTTTGCCTCCTGCGTGTAAAGGGGTGAGCAACCACTCGTTTTAGGTATTCAACCTCAGCGTTGCATCCACCTCTTTTTAATGCCCGTCTCAGTTGCAGGTTGTGGGGTGACTGACAACCTTGGTTCCTGACAGTGCTAACAAACCCAGCTGCCAAATAAACCAGACCAAAGGAGACAGCAGTAACATACTGATTTGTTCATTTGATTTACATTAGAACAGGTTTATAATGACCATAAATGATTATTTTTACAAGAGGCACATAAACAAGTAAAATTGAAATAACTGCTCTGCATGCTACTGCACGTTCCGAATGCTACATTTAAACGTGTACAAATGAATTCCTTCACTTCCACTAGCCAATTAGTGCCACAAAGCGCCTGTGGCTGTGCAGGACGGCAGTCCCTCCTGTAGTGCATGTGTATGGGGAAGCCCATTCCATTCACTTCCACAGAGAGGGGATATTAATGAGAGTTTTGGGGTTACCCAGCTTCCCTATAAATCTTAACCACCTTTTGTCTTTTAAAACAGATGATACTTAACATTTTTGTGCATTAATTGGAGTCAGACCATATGTTCTCTCTGGGTTTGGATGCAAGACAAGTGCGAAAACGTGGAAGTAGTCCATCAAGGTGCCTTTGTGCTAGGACCCCGTGCACTAGCAGAGCTCCCTACACAGACACCGCCCATCCCAGGTAAAGGCTGAGCTGTTACTACGTGGGTGTTACTGTGACTGAAGTGTCAGGCTGTGTCCTACCCATCAGAGAACTTGCGCTGTTCCCTTTAGCACGCAGGGCACCCACAAATGTTTGCGGCAAACAGAAAAATTAACACTGTGATTAGGGGAAGCGATTGGGATGTGCAGAAAAGCAGAAGTGGCAGAAGAAAAAGCAAATTGTTTAGAGATACAGGAGGAAAGAATCTTCATTTTCCTTCCAGAAACTTGGGGGTGATGAGTGTTTTTATGGCCTTAGCATATCTCTTGGAAAGTATCCATGATTTCATGCATGCCAAAGGCAAAACAGCTGAGATGTGAAGAGACTGGGAGAGAAGCAAAGCCAAAGGTTGACAGCCAGACTGGGTCTGTGCCATGTGTGGCAACAGGAGAAGCCCTTTCTGCCTGTTCCAGCTGTACAAACACCAGCACTGTCACTGTCCCGTTGCTGCTGCAGTCAAAGCTCCCCCTTCAGCTCTGAGTATCAGCAGATCTTCTGTCATCTTTAGTTCTCCCTTTATCCAGCACAATACTAACCCAAGTGTCTTACTTGAAGATTCAGTTGTGCTTCTGGCTGCGTCAGGTGTGTGGGATAAGGTAAGAATATTCCAGCTGTGCTGAGCACAGAGCCCTTTGGAGAGTGTTAGCTCCAAATAGCTCCATTCTCTGTCTCTTACACAATCCGGTCCAAAGTTATTAACATGTGACAAACGTTTATGGATGATGGTTTCCATTTCACAGTGGTATTTACAACCAAGTCTAGCCCACCCTTCACTTTGTACCAGTGTGCCTCTACCTACCACTGAACCGGCTGTGGATTTATGCTGACTTGAAAGGAGAGATTTGATAGCTCAGCATAGGCTAAGGCAAAAACAAATAAATATCAGTAAATAGGAGAAGAGGGGAAAAGGTGAAGACAGCAGTAAGATTAGACGTGTAGCAAATGGCTTTAAAATGTTAATTGCATTGTATACTTGGTCAAGCATGAAGTTATCTCTATGTAATCATTCAGCGTACTTCAAGGATACTAATCTAGCAATGTAGCAGGTGGGCCAAAAAGCAAGCTACTGCCTCTCCCAGCCTTCGCAAACAAGGGTTGATGTGTATGTTGCATAGTAATCTCCAGATGCTGAGGCATATGTTGTCATCAGGTAACTTCATTTTTTACAGGCAGGTTGGGTGGCTTTCTGACTTCTTGTAGAAGCTGAGAATTTCTGAATTAAATAGCTGTTTGTAATAAGCCTATCAAGTAGTGCTTCAGGAATCTGGTACCATTTGTTTCCATTGTAGGAAATACTAAAAAAAAACCAACAAAACAACACCACACCCACACACCCACACACATAAAAGTACCGATCTCATCAGACCTTCACTGTAACCTGTATCATATCAGATGTGAAACTTCTAGGAGGCTGCATAATTTGGGGAAGGCTATTTCATCTTTCACGGTGCTATGTCTGTTTGCTGACAGCTTCCCCCCCCCATTACAATACTGCCTTTGATACTTCCAACTTGTAATTTACCGCATCTCACAAGAGCAGAAGCTGTTGTGTACTTCTGTCATCACATGATTTTATTTTTTTTAATTTTTTTTAAGAACCATAACATCACTCTACATTTTCTATTTCTGATGCCCATCTTGTTCTTGGAAAGATCAGGCATTCAGTTGTGGTATGGCCTAGGTAAATACAGGAAATGATTGATCCTGCTTCAAATATTCCTGGTTTCCACCAATCCAGGAGCTCCAGTGTTAGATCAGGACACTATTGTGCTTGGAGCTGTACAAGCTGAACAAAGACAATCCCCCATCAAATGTTGGGGGCTAAGACCCATGAGCTACACACGAGCTACAAGCTTGGCACCCAGCATATCATTACTTACGCAGTCTGACTTTGATTTGGAGATATGGTAAACTACCTTTTAGTAAATGTCGGGACCTAGAATGAAATGACATCTGGCTGCATCAGTTTCTGGACTGAAGAATGCAAATATATTGCTGACTCTGAAGGTAATTACAGGTTTCTTCTGTGACCGCCACCCAGATCACTTTAGCCTCTTCATTTCTCTGTTCTCTGAAAAACGGGAATACTACTTCCCAGGATTTCTGCCGCATTCACTGTGTGTAACATCTGTTAGGACTGTGGAATGAAAGACTTTTTAGAAATGTAAAAAGTTACTTTTTCCATTGTTTTTTAAGGAATTAGTGTCAGTAATGCTTCAGTTTAAGAACTCCCAGGGTGCTTTGTTACCTGCTTTAAGGAGGGGGTCGGAGTATTTGGCAGCTACTGAAATTGTTTTCCATCTGCCCAGGTCTCTTCTCCTTAACACGTGTATTATAGTGGTGAGTAACTGTATTCATTTCAACTTATGTCATCTTGGATCTTTCTTCAGGCCAGACTGAAACACTCCTGCTCACAATGAGTAGTACCATACTCTGTAAAAAGTCTCATTGATTTCAGAAGGGCTTTCACTGATATGTTGTACTATTCATTGTTAAGTAAGGGAATAAATATCACAGTCTGGCTCTGTACAGTGAAAGCAACAGAAACTGGAGGGTGGGGAGTGGGAATTACAGAGACAAGGAAACCTTTCATTTAAAAAAGATGCAAAGAAAACGTGATTCATCTGAATGTCTTAACTCTAAAGAAAAGCTTTCACTGGCAAATGATAGAATATAGTATAGAGGCTGGCATCTGTAGTAAAGCAGAATTTAGGAAGATCATTCCAAATAAGAATATAAATTACTTGGCTGCTGTATCATAAATTTTACCCAAACACTGGGAATTCAACTGAAGTATGACTTTCACCACTAAAGAATTCCAGGATTTAAAGGATATGGTGTTTTTGGGAGTGAGGCTGGGGTTTGTTTGGGTTTTGTTGCATTCGTTTTTCAGTCGTATTTTACAGGCAGACTTTTCAGAAGTCATGTAATACACTAGCAGCACAGCTTCAGAGCTATTGAAAAAGTGTATTTTTAATTTTCTGGGCTTAAAGGCTAAATAAGGGCACAATAACACCTGAGTCAGAAGTATTTTATACCTGTAAATATTTGTGTATCTGCTGGTCTGTCTGCTGGCTTTCTGTCTCCCTGCCTGTGCTGGGGTCTGGTTTTGTACCACGTCATCCAGCTGGCACCGCGGAGCAGCTGTGCGCTGTGCTGGCTGCAGTGTGCGAGGTGAAGGCGCGGTTGCCTTCTGCGTCTTGCTGTCCAAACAAAAGGGAAGCATGTAATGGTTGAAGTGGGGGAAAAATTATTCAGACTTGCTTCAGCAGTGCCTTGACCTTAAGGTTGTCATTCAGAGCTCTGCAAGGCCAGACACGATCCTCCTTGTACTTACAGCAGTAAGCAGCGTTTTCCATCAAGTTGGCAGACATCACTATGGGATGGTGGGCAGAGTGGAAAAGGGCCCCATGGCTGCGTATGCAGTGTGCTTTCCATTTCAAGAGCCAGACATTTTTTTAAAGAAAAATGAAACTCTGTGTGCCGTGCTGGTTTAGACTAAAATACAGGTCATACTGGGAAGCTGCAGAAAGCAGCTGTACCTTTCCCTCCCATCCTGATGCCATCCCCACACTGTCTTTCACAATATCCCCTTCTTCTCCCACTCCACACACAAAGAGCAAAAATGTTGCCCTTCACATCTGTCGTTGAGTGCTGATGCTAATCTGTGCCTTCACACTCTGGCAGCTGCAATGTCTGTGCAATGATTTGTGTTGGGGGCAGGATGGTTTCTCCCTAGTATGCACCGAGAAAAGCTGTCCCAGATACTAACCTTGCTAAAACAGTGATCAGTCATCTCTGTGCCAGCTGCTGTGGAGTGCCGGATTAGAACATGCAGTGCAGTACGACCTGGAAATGCTTCTGGGCACAGTGTAGCTGCTCCCTTGCTTTAGTGGTACACCACAGAGCAAACTGGTAAGCTGTGCTCCCTAGTCCTGCCACAGCGCTGCAGCTGGATTTTCTTTGAGATGCATTTCAAGGTGTTGATTTTAGTGGGATGGAGTTACAGATGCTCGTTTTATCTGAAAACAAGATAACTTACTTAGACACACCCTTGGAAAAGCATTTGACTGATGTCTGCAATTGCTTATTTCCCACTATTTCTACTGTAAAGCAGTGAAGACAGGAAGTTCAACAATCAAAATCTCATGTGTGCTTTATTATTTCCATTGCTGCAGCACCCAAAATCCCCACTTAAAGTAGTCATATTTGTAATTTGGGGGCGCTTTCCTTTTCAATGTGTAAGCAAAAAGATGGTAATGAATTTTGAACAGGCTACCTCTGCCTACTCAGCTTTCATTTACAGCAGGCTCCCATAAAAGCAAAGAATTAAAGCACCAGTAATTTTCAAATGGGCATGCAAATCAGACTTTTGGTCGTGTTTGTGATTTTTCTGTCTTGAAATTTTCCTGGATAGCAGGTAAAGCAGAGAATAATCTTCCAATACAGCCCTGAGCTTGATTGGTCCCTTTATGACTGTAAGCCAAGCTCAACTTTCAGTTATATCAAATTCAGTCCAGTTACAATTAATTTTTCCCTAGCACACGCCATTATTAACAATATTGGAGACAAACCTCAAATGATCCATATTTTGTCTGTAATGGAAAAAAACCAAAACACCTGAGGGTGCTTAGCTGCTGCAGGTTTCCACCATTTGAACCAGCAGAGGTCCGTAATGCATATTCTTGTCCAGAAAGTCATTTATTTTTTTCTCTAGTTAGCAGATTAAAGAGCAGAGCTCCACTGTATTTAATTAGAAAGAAATGGGAAAAAGAAATGTCTTGAGAAAACCCAGGAAGTGAGAAATAAATAAAAATCAGGCTTCTGGTTTTAAGGAAGAACAGCAGTTGACGGGCTCGTGAGGTCTTACGGCTATCACCTCTCTCTCAGGATACAAATGCACAGGATAAGGTGTTCAGAAAGTACAACCCCAGCAGCAGAGCCTCCAAATGTCATACACTCGAGGTGCCAGTGACACACAGTACATCCAGCCACACACCCAGCCTATTCCTCACTGAGGAATTCAGGAGCTGGGCCTTTCAAGTCTCCCTCTTTGGCATTTATCCAAGATCACTGAGGCTTTGAAAAGCAGGATTGTTCTGAAAGGGGGGGTGGCAGTTCCAAGCAGCCATTTGCCATGGTATTGCACATCCATCATCTCCCTGTAATACATGACCACGTGTACACTCACATCACAGACAGTGCTCTTTTCACTAGCTGAGCGGCTGGAACGGGTGCCAGAGAATTAGGAGGAACTGGCCAGCCTTCAAGATTTCTTCACAAGGACTTCTTAATCAGCTCCCATGCCTCTGTACTCTCATGTCTGTGTGTCTGGTAATTTGCTCCACTTTACGTACACTCTGTTCATCATACAGATTGGCTTTTTACTTTCTGCAGCAATTCCTCTCACTTTGCCAACACCTTGCCATTTGCAGCTTTAATGCCTATTGATAGCACTTCATCAGCAATAGCTGCCAATGTATATTCCTTTTACAACATGTTCACCCTCAAGTTTTTATGGATAGTTACAAATTTAGTCACAAACTGATTGAATAGTTCGTTTTCGTTTGCTTTTTCCATGGAGTAGATTCATCAAAATGAATAGATCATCGGAAGATTGAAAACAGAGATGAAGAAGCTTCTTTAGTGCGGATTTGTGCTCCAAGCCAGTCAGCTCTACCAAAAGCATTCCTGTGTGTCTTGTCTTCAGCAAGACTTACCTTCGGTAGCAGAGTTTACAGCTTCCCATAGGCAGCTGCCTGCGCAGCCCTAATACTGGTCCTTATCCCGGCACCAACGCACACTCCCTAACTTGATTTTCTTCTACTGTGGGTAACACTTCATTCCCCAGATGCAGCCACAGGAACCTGAGCAACGGTCTTGTCAGTGAAGCCAAGGCAGAGAAGGCTTCTAATACCTCACAGCTTTTCTGTGTCCTCCGTCACCTTGCCTCATTTATTAGCGGCTCTATGTTTTTCTTAGTCTCCCTTTCACTGGTGATGAGCCCTTCTTGTGGCCCTTCATGCCCTGCCAGTCTCAATGCAGATGGAGATGCTGCCCTCTTGGTTGTCACCCTGTGCCACACCACAGCACCCTGTACCCCTGTACCTCTCCTTTCCCTGTCTGGCTACACAGGGGACACCTGGCCGAGCTGTGTGTGGCCACCTCTTCTCCTGCCTGCCCTTGCTCTGCCACACTCTGATTCACTAGCTGGAGAGAGTTTGGTAAAATTATTTCTGGTTTTCAGACGCTCTGAGAGATGCTCAGTTTTAAGCAAATCTATTAGCAAAAAACACCCCTGTGTAACTGGTTAGTAATAGTAAAGTCCAAAGCACACTTCAGGCACTTCTCCCGGTTCAGTTTCAAACTCAGCTTGGTGTAAGGATTATAATTTTTAAGTTCAGCAATTTTTTTTCAAATGTTTTAATGGAAACTGGTGGAAATGTGGCGGGGGAAGACACTGAGCATCAGCTTACATACAGGAGATGTTTTTTCTCTTAAGGGACAATACTGTAGTAATCCCTACACAAACAAGGATTGGTATTTTACCAGAAAATGATGTTTTTAGAGTTGTATTAGACTTGCATGACCACTGCCATTCCACAGTATTTATTTTTTTTCATTTACTATCAATGGCAGAACTAAACTGCCTTTTGATATTCAGCAAGGTGCAACAATTTGTTGCAGAAAAACAGATACGAGATTGTCTCTCCTCCTGCTTTTTCTTCTCCCGCACCACAGCTAGAAATAATGCTCTGGGTGTTTCTAGGTCTCATCTCACAATGTCTTCTGCTTTATGGAATAGCCATGTCAGAACTTACAGGTTCTTATGGCTTGGTGACATATCACGGGAGTATTGCTCTTCCCTGTTACAACAGCCTGTCTTGGCTTGCTTTAAGCTTTGAGGATGTCATTAGCCTGCACTGCTTGAGTATACCAAGTCAGTGATAGGGTGATGTTGTTTAGTGCATACCCCAACATATGAGCTGGAGAAGGATCAGTGAAATGATTAGTCCTGTCTCTTACAATTATTTTGAATGGTTTTAATCTTAAATTTGTAACTAGATGGCTACAGATCTGTGGGGCTTCTTGTTTAAGGTTTGACTGCAACCATACTAAATGGCTGGCAACTCGGTAAGTGTTGTGGATACCAATAAATGTCAGGTTCCAATTAAATTGAAAATGTCCACTGTCATTCTTCGCTGTCCGTTAATTATCAAGGTATATGTCTTCCCATTATTGATTTGACAGTGGTGCATGAATGCCTCAATCAAGATGATGACCCTAGGATGCTTAGCTACTGTAGATCCACAAAAATTATTGTCCATGTCCTGAAGAGCCTAAATAGGCTAGTACAGAAAACTGAACCGTTGCACATTGTCTTCTGAGCTCCCGTTTTTTGATAGGAACTGGTTCCTGGCTCGGGGAATACCACTCGGCCAACAGTGATTAGAAGGACTCATCCATTCACCTTGCACTGTCTCTGTCAGTCTTGGAAACTATTACCTCTGCTTTGTAACACACCAGTCTTTATGAACTTTGCTTCAGATCTCTAATCTATCCTTAAATTAGGTATTTTTTCCCCAGCTAGCTCAGTATGCAGCCCTTTCTCCATCAGTTGGCTCCAATTATGTGATCCTCACATGCTATCTCTGAATAAATGTTCTTTGAAGTCATAAAGTAGGAGGATGCCCTTGGTAAGCTACTTTGATTCAACTGCTTCAAATAGGAAGAGCACTGTTGAGGTATATACGTTAATTTCACCCATCTCAACTCAAGTTAAACAAGAATTTAATGAAGTCCAACAGATGCTGAGTTTACTGCTCCTGAAAACGTAGTTTCCCCAAATTCTTTACCCAAGTAGATACTCTATTATGTTTTCTTTTCTAGCAAAGGATATATTGTTTGGCCTAGATTTTTGTAAGATCTCAGGTGCCAGGAATGAGCTTACTGAGAATAATCCAAGATGCTTAGTATGCTCTAAAAAAATGAAAATCTAACTGCTTAATTTAATTCCTGAGTGGGAGGCCAGCCTTCCTAATGAGTACTAATCACCCTGAGGCATTGACCTGTACCTATCATGTCAAGCTTGCGGCCTGAGCTTGTAGTCAAGCCCAAAGTCCTGTTGGTCTATGCTGGTTACACTCTGGCTTTGACTCAAGTCTCACCCAGGGCCAAGAACCAAGGTTTGTAGAGATGGAGAACCAGGACTCAGACCCTGACCCCACCAGGACAATGAGCCACATGGCTTCATGCAGACATGTAGATATTTGCTATGCATCAATTAAAATACAAAGTCTTAATTAAAAAGAAAACCCCTTTATAATCCCAAATAAAGAAGTGCATACCTGAATTCCAGATCAGATCTTTAGGAGCACTGCTACAATAGTAAGTGGAAGGGTTCCTTAAAACCTATGGTGTCAGTGATATGTGGCTTAAGTAGATCATGACACAGTCAACTTTTACAGCAAAATCCATCATACTAAGATTGAATCTGCATGCAAAATAAGGTTTGTTAGGCCTAGACATCCAGAGGCTGTAGCATAGCAATCCCTGAGTACAGGTTCACATCAGAGATGTTAATTGTCTCCAAACATCAGGCAAGTAAGCTGCATTTTGAAGAGTCTCTAAATGGGCATTTACATAATTTATATTTTACAAAGTCCACTGATGTACATTTGCATAATAGACCGCAGCAGTGCCAACAGATCTATTGCAGCACACAGTGTCAGCTCTCATGAGCTTCCAGTGGGTTTTTCCCTTTACTGGAGCTCCTATGACAGAAAGGAATTGGCAATAACTGATAAAAATCTCAAAGAGTAGCCTGAGTGCCTGTCAGAGCTTCTTTGGCAGAGTGGAAACGCACAGAAATCAAGCCACATGCTCAGTCACCTAAGAAGTGCTCTGCATATGTCCACGTCAGTTCTGTGCATAGAAACAAGCAGAGATGGTCCTTTATGTGTTCATTCTAGTTCATTTAATTTCCTCATCTGGAGTCTCCCATTGCTCTCCACTTGCTTGCAGTAACACCCTGCTGCTTTCATGCTGTCCAACTTCTTCCTCCTTAAAAACCAACACATTTTCTTATCGCCACCCCCAGCCCCTTAGCATGATCTGTTGGAGGCGTGCTGCAGGTGCCTGGAGAAGGGCTTTGGGAACCACGCTGGCTTTGTCGCTGGCCTCACCACGGCAGACAAGCTTGAGCACATCAGTGGAGAGAGAAGCCAGTTGAAAGTTCCAGGCCTTTGAGTTCCAATGCCATGTTCATCACTCTCAAAATGATGTTTTTATCATTCTCATGATGGAGTTAGTACCTCAAGGGGTTTTCATCTGATGTGTGGTCTATGGGCAGAAGTGGTTTTTCCATATGGCTAAGTGGGAGAACCCTGGCCAATGTAAAGTTTAGCAGTGTTGTTACCCTGAAAAAGGTGGAAGATTTATAGCCCTCAGTCTATTATGTACCACAGTGTTAGTAGACTAGCCACATTCAGGCCTGGTGGTTTTGGTGTAGATGTCTCCCATGAAAACTGGAAAGAGCAGTTCACACCCTCCCAGAACAGAACTGGGGAATGGGATCATTGCCAGCTCCAAGCAGGAATTTCCTTCCTTTAATTTGCTCCACAGCCTGAACACTGACTGAGCATAGTCTTATGCATATGCTAATGGATGGTGCTTCATTTTGTAAGACATTTTATTAGAAAAGTTTATTTTTTACCCCTGGTTGTATATCTCCTTTCCATTGGTGTTGATTTGGGTATTCGTCATCCTGCTGAATGTGATAAGGGTTCATCAGTTTCACTGCATGCTACTAATAAGATAATGCTTTTAAGCCGTTTGGTATTTTCACATGAAACATGTTCTTCTTGCTACAGATATTCAGTAGAGTGATGGCTCTAATCATCCTCTCCGTCAATAACTGTCAGCAGTGATAGAGCTGGGGTTCTGGCTGGTTGGATAAACCCAGCAATGTGAAATAGAGGATATGCATGCTGAATAGTTGCCAAACTAGAGCAGGAGAAAAGGCTAATTTAAACTTTCCATACCAGAGCTGAAGCAAGCCTAATGCTGTGATGTTTTCCTTTATTGCTCTCAATATTACGTCTAAAATGATTAATCCAGGATAGCATCTTGCCACAGTTTCTTTTGATTTCTGTTCTGACTGAAATGAAATATGGGAAAGATTCAATAAACAAATGTTTCCTACTGATTGATCTGAGGACCAGAACTATCCTTTGGCATTATAGCTAATCCTTTTTTGTCATCTAGATTAAAAGAAATCAGATGACATGTGGATTGAAGTGATTTCAAAGTTTATTCTATAATTAAACATCAATTATGATTATATCCTATTAGAACCTCTTTAAAAGATTTTTAGTATAAGGTTCTGTCTGTGCTCAAGAAGTGACAGAAATACAGTAAACATTTAAAATCCTCACTGCTGCCATTGGGATCTGGTGACTTCCAAAATCTTGCGGCAGGAATCACGTCTGCCCAAGCTTCTTAGGGAGCAGTGGGAATAACTGGAAGAATTTGACTGACTTTTAAAGAGTGAGGAATGAGGAGAGCAGCATGTTTGCAGGGTGAAAAGAATCTCTCAGGTGTCTTTTAGAGATGTTTGTGATTGTTTTTCTGTGGCTGCCATGCTGGAAGTCAATGCCTTGTTTGTGATCATTACATTCAGGGATGTAGTCGGGCTGCCTGAAGTGTGCGAGTGGAACGCACCCTGCCTCGCACGGCAGCTGGGAGCCAGAGGGGCTCTGCCCCGAGTCACAGAGCTCTTCGACGGGAGGGGAACTCTTCTGTGGTTTATTTTCTCCTGCCCACTCCTTACAGATACGACATTGGCTTATGCTGAAACGTGAGCGTACAGCTTCCTAAGCAGCGAGCAGTCCATCTTCCTGCCCCTCACTGGCCTCTCCTTGTGGAGGCGTGAAGAGACCTCGGTGGCACGGAGCAGCTTCTAGTGTCTCGTCTTTTTGCTGACATCCTTTTAAGTTGAGTAGCTCTTTCCAGTGTATTTTGGGCCGCTTTGCTCTCAGGGTAGACGCAGGTAGTCGGAGCATGTAGCAACATTGCAGAGCCTGCTTCAGCCCGAGAGACACCTGTCTCTGCACACCTTCTACATCACCCACGGGAAGGATTTGAACCTAGATACCACCCATCATTGGTGCACATTTTAACTACTGCCCTAGCTGGCAGAAGTCTACCTGCTCTCTTACCGTTTGGTGTGACCCTGCAAGCCTGTGCTGGCGAGGTCTGGCAGAGAAGAGGAGACCTGTGGGCCACCTCTGTCACACTGCCCCAGGAACGCACAGCTCCTTGGGGTTTGTGTGCACACTCAGCTGCAGAAACGTAAATGTTGTAGGGCTTTTGGAGATGGGAACTGAAGGATCTAGAGAATCGTTATGCCCCTAGGGCTTGACAACAGCTGAATGGGAGCTTTGAGAATCCCAGTGGTGCAGAAATGCTTGTCTGGGGCAGCTAACTTGCTATGTGGAAGCCTAAACTTTCCTGGGGATTGGTGTTGGTAGGGCATAGGCTAGAGCATACTCAAACCTGACCTTCCTCTCAAGCTCTGTGATTTTCACCTTACACCATGGAGAAACTGTAAATGGTGCTTATATATGACCTGTGAGTTTTGTCAGCCCAGAGAGATGCTGCTTCTCAGTTTTAAGCCTCAGGGCTGAGACACATATGCCTAACTTCAAGCAGGTGGGTAACTATTTATTTTGGTGGTACAAGCTCTGTTTAAAGTTAAGCAGATGAAGTTCAAATCCTTGCTGTAAGTTGAACTTAGATTGCTGCTAGTATAAGATCATACCCAGTCTTTTTACAAAATGGAGCTTTGTCTGTTTAGAGCTGCAGAGCTAAATTAAAATCCTCGTTACAAGTGTCAATTGCAAATATAATTAGCAGTTTATGAAAAGGCTGAGTATTTGTAACATGCAAATTTTCAAGCAAGAAAAGGTGCAGTTTCCCCTTAAGGGAAAGAGTGCCAACATCACATGCTCTTTTTCTTCTCGAGAAATTAAGGAGTGTCTGGGGGAGAGGAGTTGGGATGGCTTTAAATGTTTTTGTACTCCCTCCCAAAATAAGTTTATAGTTTCCCCATATACAATTTAATTAAGCCTTCGATTTGACCTTTGTATTGAGCAATAAAACTTAACTGGGAAAGATGTGGGTAGAATGAGAGCACAAAGCATGCCCCACGTCAGCCAGTGTGAGAACTGTTTCTGTAACCAAAACTAATGAGATCATCAGGACAAAAGCAACAGCCAAAGCATTTTCAATTATTACTAATATTTTTCTTCCTTGAGCCAGTTTATATTTTTCTTAATTACAGCTTTGAGCTGTGGCGTGATATTTAGCAGATGCCTTCGGCACTTGGCGTGCTGATCACTTGCACACTCCAGACTGGCAGGGGCACCTAATCTTTGAAGTCTAGAGCACACATTCATCTCTAACCATAAAGGTCAATCCTGCATTCCTCGCATCCCCCTAAACTCCCATTAAGTTTAATAGGAGCTTTGAGCATGTGAGGCATGCAGTATCAGGATCGCTCTCAGTCTTCTGGATTTTACCAGTGAGGCATGTACAGAATTTCTAAACTTAACTAATTAATCGCACCATACAGTGATGGAAGAAGGCTGTCACAGAGCTTTTTAGTCGTTTCTTTCATTACATGAAAGTTACAATGAAAGTTCAACAGATTTATGGAGAACATCATGTTTTACAGATACTTCCATGCTGTGTTTCAGGATATCATGTCAGCTGTGCTGCAGTATGTACGAAGTATCTGGCAAACTAAACAAGCTTAAACATGCAACCACAAGCATGTGCCTAGGACTAGACTAAAAACAGATGTTTCCAGGAAATGTAAAAGATGTTTGGCATGTTTTAAGCTTATACTTTCAGCTTCTCTGCATTTGAATAAGTCCCATATTAATATAAACAAAATGACAAAACCTTTTCTTGCAAGTGACCGACTGATTAATGGAACTACTGCTGAATCACACAAGGTTTGTTAGGTTAGGTTATTTCTTCCCAAGGAAAAGATGGATTGCTCTGCCTTGACATTTACCATGGCAGGAGCTGAGGCAGTTATATGTGTGGGTTTATTTTTTAGCCCTCAGAACTAATACAATTTTACTGTGGCTCCTGAATATCATGCAGGGTTTGCTATGGCAGCTGCATATCAAAAGCCAAACAAATACAGTGACAGGTTTTCTTAGAGAAGTACAGCTGAGATAATGTACTATTCTCTCTATATATGTATACATTGCATCAAATGTATATAGACACAGAGATTGTTTGGGAATGGGGGAAGGAGTTGCCATTTCATGTAAGTGTGGCTTCCAGGCACCTGACATCTCAAATTGTCTCATATTTGTTCCTGACTTTTCTTTATTGCATTTTTTTTTCTTTGTTCATCGCACTTTTTTTTTATAACAGTAGTTCCTGGAAGTTCCAGCCAGTGTTATTTCTTGAGGATAGTGGGTATGGTTCTTCTCAGCCTGAAGAATTTACATCCAGAATGCACAAAATGTGTAGGAAATAAAGTAGTTTTGTCGGTGGCCCACAGGGAGAAGTAATCTCCTAAAGCTCCAACAGAGTTTAATGCAGAATTAAAAATTGGACATAGATATTCCTAGGCCCAATTTCTGACTATGCCCCCAAGGCCAACTTCTGTTCAGTCACACATTCCTTAAAAACAGAAATGGAACGATCACAGAACCAAAATGGAACACATCAGTTAACCCTCATAATCCTGTCCCATGAGTCTTCTGGAGAGGCTGGACTAAACCTAACGCAACTCAGTAGTTAGGAGAGTGACATATTCAGTTGTAACTCCTGTAGTTCTTCCCTTTTCTGGTAAAAGATTTTTGCCTCCAAAGGCCAAGTTTCCATAAGAAGTTGTACGGGGAAAAGGTTTGTATGGACACCATATTCTCAGGCTGAAATAGAAAAGGGCAGAACAGTTCATACATGGGAGGCTACAGAGCTGTTAATTACTCCCTCCTCCTGACTCTGAAAGGGTTATATTACACCTGCCTTTTACTGGCTAGTATTATATAGCAGACAGTAACAGAGTCCAGAATTTGGAGAATTGCATCACAAGTTATCACACTTTGGGAGTTCTCCCATTCCCATATCCACAGCATTCCTGTTTCCATTTGTCTGCTGCAGCTGTAACTGGAAATAATTAGTGCTGGTCTTAATGTCAGGATAATAGATTATTTGGAAATTGTTGGTACATTTTATGGCGACAGCATTGTTTTGCAAT
Organism: Ibycter americanus; assembly: GCA_035590275.1. Classification (NCBI taxonomy): domain Eukaryota; kingdom Metazoa; phylum Chordata; class Aves; order Falconiformes; family Falconidae; genus Ibycter; species Ibycter americanus. The sequence goes on along the minus strand of JAVJGI010000003.1, from coordinate 5,317,962 downwards.
TTCAGAGCTCCTTCCTTTGAATATGTAAAAGTAATTTCAGCTTTTGCTACCAGAGGTGATAAAAAGCTAATAATAACACTGCAGCATCTACTGTAATTTAAGAGCCTGTTCCACAAAGTTGCACCTAGCTTTAATTTTCTTATGAAGCTGTCAGCCAAAACCAAGCCTGTGATCGAAGTGAAATTTGTCAAGCAACTGAGCTACAACATGGAGAGTAAATGCAGGTACTGACCAGGTCACTTCAGACCTGTATTATGAGTGTCATTACAGCCATGATGAGGCATTCAAGACCAAGGCATTAATTTGCTATCGTAGATGCTGACATTCTGTCTTTTCAAAGCACAGTGTTTACATGAAGATCTAGGAAGAAATGGACAGGTCTGACTTCATGTAATTAATGTGGTAAGGCAGAAATAAACAATCTCCCCTTCTTTTCTCCTCCGCAACTCTCTCCCCAGATAGCTGGGTTGAAAGTTCCCCTTAGCAGCTCATGGTGTAAAACTGATGGAAACGTGTTCAAAATCTCCACTTTGTTGTGGGAGTGGTGGATTGATGATCACTGATACTCTGCTGTCAGTGCCCCGCGCCATTAGAAACTGGGCTGCTATAATTAACATTTACAGGACTAGCCTGGCAAGTCTCTCTGTTTTGTTTTTATTCAGAATTCCCTCACAGGGGTTGTACACTTGTCTGGTGTGATGATCCATAGCCTCTGGATGTATGCAGGCACCATGGCTGTTGGTTAATCACAGGTATTCCGCCTGAGGAACAGAGGTCCTGAGGCACAAGCACATTGCTTCCCCAAGCACTAGCGCCTTAGCGTTTGCACTGGCATACAAAGCAGAGCCTGCCGGTGGCCCCCTGCTCCGCCGTGACACGTGAAGGGCAACAAGGATTGGATCTGAAAGGTGCTGGGGCAGCTCAAACACAGGCTTCCCCCAAATTAATCCTGCTTCTTTCAATGTGAGATCAGCCCATTCAACTGCCCTTCCCTTCCTGCCTTTTTCCTTTGCTCCAGAAATACTTGCTCTGGCGGTAGCAGCAGCAGCCTGTCTAGGGAGCCTTTGCATTTACCCTTCAGCTCCATGGAGACAGTGCGGAGCATCACTCAGACAGGAGATGGGCAGGGTTCAAGTGGCACTGGCAAATCTTTGCTGGGAAAGACTCCCTATCACACTGATCAGTTGCAATCACAGAGAAAGGACTGAGCTCAAGTCCGGTCAAGAGGACAAAAATGGAAAGGGGTTTCCGTTAAGTAGATGAACTTGTTCATCCCTTGGCAGGACAATAGGAAACCTCAACAGACATTTAAGTAGACCCTGCTGATAGTGTTCATTAGAGAGCAATAGCATGCAAATACACCAATAAATAGTTACATCTTTGATAATCTCTGTCAGTAGCAAACTGCAAATCAGTTAGCCTAGGGAGGGGGAACTAACAGCCAGGGTGCCAGTATGACTTGAACCTGTGTCAGATAAGCTGGTAATAACCTAATAAAGTAATAATTGCATTATTTTGCCCCTGTATCATCACTGGCTCAGATTAAGGCGTGCTTTAATGTGTGACTCACGAAATACATTTGAAAGGCATGCTGAGCCCTCACTATAGGAGAGGTTTCCTGTTCCTAAATTAGATGACAGTGACAGTTTTGACTCCCCCTTTTATCCTAAGCAAGCCTCTCTGTGGAATAGTATTGATCCATATAAGTATTTATGAGAAGTTCAGTGCCGTCTGAGCGGCACATGCATTACTGGGTAGCAATCTGCAGTTAGATCTTGGAGGTGAAGATAATCCTAAATGGTCTAAACATCGAGGTCAAGCAATTTTCATTATGTGCTTTGTTTATATTGTCAAGATGTGAATTTAACAGCAGTTAACACGGATGAAAGTTCAGCTAAGGAAGTGGACTCAGTCCTCTGGACTAACTGAGCTGTTCCCAGCGCTCACCAGTAATCACAGGGCCCAGAGGGTCTCTGAGCCATCTTCACTGACCCTGGCAGACCTCGTCCGCAGCAAGGGTCCCAAAAGGCTGTTCACGAAAGCTGCTCTGGCAGTCGGCTGCCTTCACTAAGTACCCCTTCTGGCAGGGTTTGAATACGCACACCGGGAGCCTGGATAAGGGAACAGCACAGTAGCTACTGCAGTAGATGTATCGCCGTCATGATGCAGCGATAAACAAACAGTGTAGAATAATATTCAAATGTCAGTGTCCAAAAAGACATCACATGTGATTGCCTGAGGTGAGCTGAAGCCTTCAAAGATTTTAACCGCTCCATTTCTGGAAAGGAGAGAGGGACTGATGATGGGAAGAAAGTTTCTAGTGACAGAGAAAGCTTTTAACTGGGAACCATGACGCCTTTAAAATGCAGCAGGTAAATACTAAAACAAACCAAAGCTGTGGGGTTTGGTTGCTTGGTTTTATGAAGTCGTACTCTGGGGGCTTGATTCATGGGTATTGAACATCTGGGGTTTGCTCTGCTGAGACTGGAGTTTCATTTCTGTGCTAGTCTTCACACTGACACTTTTTTTTAGCATGCTCACTATTTCTTTGCATTTTGAATGTCAGTAGTAGACTGAACATACCCATCTCTGACTCTGAGAAAAAGATTTAAGAGGAAAAACTCATTTAACTCTGAGTCTCTCAGCCAAAACCCTGGAGTGAGTAAGCAACAGGAACTCTGAGGAAACTGGAATAAAACATGAAATCTTTACGCTGCTGAAATTGTGCCTTAAAAACTAAATATAGGATTGAAAAAAATCTTGAACTAAATTAGGACTGAGCCTATTTTTATTTATTTTTAAGAAGAGAGAAAACAGAGCATTTTCAATAGAATGCCAGTTTTGCACAATGAAATCCCAAATTAGAATTGGCCATGAATAGCATCAGAAGATACTCTGCTGTCAAGACAGAGAGAGAATTCAGAATGTAGTCCTTTCCATGGAAAGGATAAAGGCAGACTTTTCTAATGTATTATTTAACGCTTGTTATGTAGTGCATTAAGCAGTCACTGAGAGGAAAGCTTTTAAAAACCAACAGCCTCTCTGATAGCATTAAATCTTACCTTAGATTTTTGGTTAAGTCAATATTAAGAAAATAAACGAATTAATACATTTTAGTCTACTCGATTTATAGACGCCAATCAAGTTACAATGCTGGACATGGCCAACTGAAAGAGGGGAATAGATTTACCTGAGTGAGGTCTTAATTTAATCAGCTGGCCCCAGAGAGCTGAAGTCAGCAGGCTGGGATGATATAAGAGGCAGCAGAGAAACAGTGCCTTTACTGCAGTTGAAAAGGAGAATGACAGTGATGGAAAGGAGTCTAGGCAGTGTCAGAACACACCTATTTCCATGATTTATTCTTAATTTACTTTAATGACAGTCTGAAGGTTGTCCATTTTTCTTTAAGTGTCCTCAGAATACTGATATTTTCTAAACATTTAGAGAATGCTTTTTCTCCCCCTCCTTTCTGTTAGCTCCATTGCAAGCTGGAATTGAAGAGGAGCTATGTCTGCATCTTGCCATAATGAATTTTGAGCACATTGTCAGACTAACCTTTTCCCACTGTATACCTTGCCAGGCAGTGTCCCTTCTCTGCATTCACCTTCCAGTCAGGTCTAGGAATCACAGGTTCCCCTGGGATTAATGTTGATATTATGATAAAATGGAGGAATTAATTGCATTTCTTTTACAGTTTATACTGGCAAAAGAACAATGTGTGCTTTCCCAATACAATATCTCATTTTTATTACCAAGTGAGTTTATTGATGGTTGTTCAGAACTACTGACATGCAGACAATGATCTCAGATTGCATTTACATTTCTGGAATACTTTCCATCTTTCCAGATTCTGCCAGGAACTTGCTTCTGTGATTCAGAGTTTTTATTTTAAGATTGGACTGTTGTTTAATCTACATTACAAATCTATGCCTTTTGCTTTCTTGTGTATGTGCACTGCATTCGTTAGTATCACAAATCCTTTAAGCTTGGACCTTGAACAATTACTGTTGATTTATAAATTCTTCCAGGTAGGAATTTGGGTTTTGCCAGGCACTCGGGTATGATTTTATAGATTGACTGTAAAATCATCATCCTATCATCAGATGAAATAGTGATTGATTTTTTTTTCCCCTACAATGCCAGCAAGAGGGTTCAAGGGCAATATAATTTCAGTAATACTTGTAAATAGCTTGTGAACCTCAGGATAACCGCAGACCCTTATCAGTCATTTTCTCATTTCAAAAAATCCCCCCCTTTTTTTTTCCCCCCTTTCAATATAGGAGTACTAGTACTTTCTTATGAATCTAGTCCTTTATATAAAAGATGCCCAGAATTGCCCCAAAATGCATCTGGAGGGAGAAAAAAGCCCCAGTGATATTGTTCCATACTTCAGAAAGAAAAAAAAAAAATCCTTGTACTTGCTGGGAAAAACAACGAAACAAAACTTGACACATTCTCTTTGTAGCCATATTTTGCCCATGTCAATGAACAAGGCATATGAGACACCTATGTATTGCCTCATGTCAGCAATCTTTCTTGCCAGGTTGTCTTACTGTATCGAGGGTCATGTGTTGCCTTAAAGGTAGTGGCAAAGCAGGAAGAAGCTGGGAAGTTGACTGTTACGTTAAGTCAACATGCTCTCCGGTCTCCTGCAGCAACTTGGCAACTTGATGGGTGTTTCACTGGGGCATGTTACAAAACCACTCAATCCTAACATCGTGTTTTAAAGCACAAGCCAGTTCCCATGCCAGGTGAAACTGAAGGTACTTTTCCTGAGAGAAAACTGGGTTCTGAGACCAGCCACTGCAGTGCAGAATACCTGTTGTTCTGCTCAGGCTGTGTCTACGGGTAGACAAGTAGAGCAGGCTGGTCAGAAAAGACTTGTTGAGCAAAACAGTGGGTGCTGAGGACACAGTGGTCACGCTGGGTCCAACTAAAACATTAATACAAGTGCCCCATCACTCTCCATACATAGTTCAGTTATTCAGACTAGCATACAGCACGTGTCTGCAACAGACAGAATTTAAAGCTATTATTTAAAAGATGTGTGATTAATCTTACATTTACTGTCATGTTTTCAGATATACTCAAGGACAAGAAAACCCATCCAGAAAACAGAAACGAACCAAAACCAACTGTGAAAAAGATTGACACCGCAACCACCACAAGCACTGTCAAGTCGTCCTCTAAACACAGTGTAACTGGAAGTGGGAGCAATCCAGCCCTGAGTTCCTCACTTGTGATTTTCACAGCACTAGCAGTTCTGTGGCATTGGCCACTGTAGCTGCATTGCCTTGCAGCCACTGTGCAAGCGTTTCTGTTCACTGTCATTTGTACCTACAGCCTTACCCAACAGAAAACAAATTTAAATGGCTCTCTAGTTTATGTGATATGTTAGAATAAATATTAAATGATATGCTGGAGTTGGCAGATACCAAGTGTCATCACTTACAATGTCTGAAGACAGCCTTTGACAAAGCCCACCCAAGACCCAGAGGGAATGATGACAAAGGTCTGAGTAGCTTAAGTTATGGGGTAGAAGTAATTGAAAACACAGAAATTGTGTATGTGTGTTATTGTTTTTCTCAATTTCATTTGCTGGAATCTGACTGGCTGGTTTTGTTTAATTTTTTTGGTAAATTATATGAATGGTCAGTCTTCAAATTCAAGCCAATACATACTTCATTTTTCTGGTGAACAGCTAACAAGCTGTATCTACAGTTGTAAACCATGTTGAAGTGGAGTACATTCTACCAGCTTGATGAAATTCCTAAGTGGTCAAGAAGATCAAAGCATGTTTGAAACTTTTCACTCTTTCTGTTTAGATTGTAGGAAGCAACACAAAAGCATATGGTGTGTCTAATGTATCAGTATAGTTGCCTTAACTATGGAAAAAATTAGAACCACGTTGTTTACTGAGGGATACAGATAGTGAGTTTCCCTGCCCCACAAAATGCCGTTACCAGATGCTTAAGCATATGCTCAAGGCTTATTGGATGAATGTCCAGCAACGGGAAACTTAAATAAACGTAATGTTTTATCCAGCTGAATGCAGCTCTGTACAGAGAAAAAAAGATAATTCAGTTCAAACTTACTTTGCCTATGTGATGTTATAGAGAAAACCAACTTAAATTTTCCATAAAGGTCCCAGAGATAAAAATCATTGGGAACTCCCATTAGACACTAACTAGATTTTGTGCATTGTGGATCTCTGAAATCAACTCTGTTTCATAAACTGTGTATTATTTAATTACATGTAATGTTTAAAATTTTGTATCATGGTAGGTGTAAATGTAAAACAATCTGAAATCTAGAACATTCTCTGTTACGCCTCATCTTGATTACTACCCCTAGGAAATGTCAAAATGTGTGTTACATTACAAGGCTTTTTTTTTTTTTTTTTAATCAATGATACATTGATGCATTTGAACTTTTTGGATGAAAAAGTACTACAGTAACTTCTAATGGGTTAAGAGTTAATGTGTGTTTTCCAAAAACTGTTTACAGTGCCATTGAATATATATATACAAATACAACTGGATGAATACAGTTATTCATATGATAAATATATAAAGCATTAGAATTGTTATATTTACTACATTTCATAGTATTACAACAGTGTAATGGCCATTTTCATGTTGTAGACTATTATTATGTACAGATTTATAAGATTTAATGTAAAACATTTGCCTTTTTTTTTTTAAAAAAAAACATCTCTTTGATATTTAGAGTTACACAGCCACTGACATAACTCAAAAGAAGAACCCTGTATCTTACTAATCAACTTCAGGCATTTTATTGGCAACTTTGGTTATAAAAGCCTGACACGAAGAAGGTGCCATGTGTCAGTATTGTTGTGGCAATGATACAGAACAAGCATATAATAAGTATGTACAAAACTTGTATGTTTTTAGATAGTATTAGTGAACATGTCTAATTATGTTTACAAAGGTGGGGTTTGAGTTTCGTTTTTAATTTGGGCTTTTAGATCATAGTTACAGACATAAAGGTGTAATCAGAACCATCGACATACCCAGCTGCAAAGGCAGTGTCAGCCGCTAAGTTTTCTAGAAGATAATTCAATTTTAATGCTGAAACAAGGAGATAAAATGGAAAATTACTAACATGCAATGTTTTATATCTGAATTGTGATTTTTCAAAATGGTAAGGATAGTAGTATCCCTAAGTAGTGCTTTCCAATCATAACAGTGAAAATCAGTTTTCCCAAAAGTTCTAAAATAGCTGTCCTGTTTTCCAGGGTTTGTGAGCTGCACCACCAGTGAGCTGAACCATAATTAAAAATGCCACTTCTTGTATTTATTTTCAGTGCCCTTTGGAAGAGTGCGCTTTTACCAGAGGAGGTGTGCAAGTCATGTCATTTACACAGTGAAAGGACACCGTAATTCCTTGCAGTCTTAAAGGATCAGTTGCGATGGCTGCTGTCAGACAGGCTGGTCTCTGTGCACACACAGAAATGTGCATCAGGTGCTAACACCACCAGCTCCTCAGGTAATACCAATCACTGTGGCTTCACTAAGGCAATTCATATCTGTTGCCTGTGAGCCTGACCCCTAATTTAATATTCTCACACTTAAGATGCTCAGTCATCATTCAGGCAAATGCATCCACATTTACACGCTTCAGTCTCCGTCAGGATTCCTATGGATAGAGCTAGGGTTTCAGGACTGGGCTCTGACGCTACCAGATTTCAGCCGTGCAGTTTGGAGTTTTCAGTTCTTCTCACCTGCAGAGAGGGAACTTGAATACCTAGACTTACGTGTCTTTTTGAGGTCTTTTCTGTAAAAGGTTTTTGTGCTTTTAGCTCAGAGCAGTGATCCAGCTAGCCTAGTATTCAGCTGTAGCAGAGGAAGTTGCAGAAGCCCTGCAGGAATAACTCACCCTGGGGATTATTTGTTGTTGCTAAATGTCATAACCTTGCTAAACAAAAACCTCTGAAAAATCAAGTGTTTGAATTTTAGGTTTGGTTGGCAAATATTTATATGTAGGACTCTGAAGCTAAACAAGACAACCCTTTTAAAGTTTCTGTAACAAAACTAGAAGTTCAAACTCTGGAGTGAGATAGAATCAACTCATTTCATTGGATTCAATCAATAGACACAAATTGTTATGAAACGAGGGAAGAGACTTCAGAGGACTCCACACCTATTAATACATTTCACACTAACATACTTTTACACTGTAAGAGCAGCACTGGTCAAGCCAGCATGAAATATGTTCATAATGTGCATCAAAAATGGTGCAGTTTTAAAGGGCAATGCAGTATATTTTTACTGATGCTTTGTGATTTTTTTTTTCTTCAGGATCAGTTGCATTTACATAATAAAAAAAGTGTGTTTTCCATCAAACAACAAAACTATACCAGCAAAGGCAAAAACAACTGGCTCTGTCAGATAAAGAAAGTATTTCTTTTAAGATGAGTAAGATACCTGTTTTACAAAATCTTCTTTTGTTATCCAGGACACTGTAATTACGATGTAATTACGAAGGTCTAAATTCAAAATACTTTTGAACTTGTCTATGTAATCTCAGTGTAAAATAAGGTACCAGTCAAAGAGCATTGCTGTAGCTTTGCCTAACAGTTATGAATTGTATTTAGCCACTGCTTTTTGAATGTTTATTGTTTTGCTATGACTTCTTTTAATATTTTGCTGTGCCAGCATTTGTGAATGTCAGCGTTGGGAAGTAACTGCCATCATACATTTGTGAGTAAAATCAATCTATAATTTTCTCTTGATAGTGATGCAGGCTTCTTACCAAATAAGACAAAATTGCCATGGGCATCCAGTCAGTTATTAGTGTTTCACTGCTATTTGGGCTCCGTGTTCCACCAGGTTCATGTAAGAGGTTCAAGACGTTTATGTGTCACTAGTCCCCTTTCTAGCTATGAAAGTGTCAGGGAGAGGAGTGAACATGGGTGGACAAAAGCATCTGTGGCTGCAGCGTGCCGGTGCATGGCAACTGTCTTTTCTGAGGCCCTGAGCCAAGTGTTCTCAGTAAATTTTCAAGCCGCTTTTCTGCCTCTCCAAATCAACACATGGAGACTGGCCAGGCAAAGAGCAGCAGAGAATCTAGAAACTGCATTTTCAGGCAACTTCACAGACACTTGCTATGAATTGCACCTTTTTTGCAATTTAGATGCTTTACAGAACCTGGCCTCTCTTTCTCAACCTTGCAACTTTTTTGCTGGCTTGCATATTGCCGGTGGTATGCCCTGTGTTCTAGTGCGCAGGGTACTTTGTCATTACGTAAGGAATTGCGATTCTGATCTCTCACTCAGTAATGAACCTTTTGAGGTACAAATATCTGTCTGAGCTTGATAAGGGCAACAGAGATAACATAAGGGCAACACAAATAATACTGTCCAGCGGCACTGACTTCAGAGGCTCTGAGTATGGGTATCTGGCTATGAAATTCACATCTCTTTGATCTCTTAAAAGAGATCTGTATTTAATATATCCCTATTTCCTTTTGTTACCAAGACTGCAACACGTATTATAATTTTAAATTTGATGCTCTAATCCTGTATAGGTCTTCTCAATATTGTTCTAATGGATGTTGCGTGCAGACTTCGTTTTAATGTTACATGAGCCTTTTTGCCCAGATTTACTGAACCATTCTTGTTCTATATTGCACATGATTAGGTTTAAGCAAGATCTGTTCAAGTGAAAGGAGCTGAAACACACATTAAAGTGAGATACTGAGTAGGACAAAGAGATACTGAGTAGGACAAAAATCCAGAAAGTTCCTGTGTTCCTGAATTGGACTATTCACATTAAACAGAATTTAAGGTTTAGCTGTGGTTACAGTCAAAATTTCATAACTAGCATAGTGTTAAGGGGATTTCAGCCTTGTATTGAAAATTGGTAAGGAGTCTACCCATTTTTTAAGTGCGAATTAATTGATACACCTGCTTTCCTCATACCTCTGTGCATGGGTGAATTTAGGTCTGTAGAAATAGGAGACATTCCCTAAAACATATCCTGCACATTGAGCATCACAGCATCATAATCGCTTAATGTTACAACTAGCCAAAAGCATGAGAGATTTATTTTCATTTATAGCATTTCACTACTCACAGTGCTTCTATTACAAGAAGCAAGACATATGGCATGTGTGTTAATGAAAAGTGAAACATCTTACTGTCAATGTCATTATAGCTGTGACATGCATTAGTCAAAAAGAACATGCTATTTTCTTCCCATTGCCTCAGAAGTCCAGAATTATTCCCAATACTGACATATCTTCTGGTTTCCACTGTCATTCTCTCAATAATTACATTTGAATTGTATTAAATATTAAGCCATAAAAAAATAAATACTGGGCAAGAGATTGTAATAAATAGAGAGATGATAAACTCATAAAAGTATCCTGCATTTAAAATAGAGAATACTTCTAAGTAAGAAATCCCTTCTGGACTAGAACAATTCTTCAAGTCCCTCCCCAGATTCATCACCATCCCCCCTTCCACCTCCGAACCGCACAATATGAAGCCTGCATGCAGGAGGCTGGTGCACTGAATTCAGGAAAGTAAATTAAAACTACTGCTGCATAGTGATATTTCCAAGTATCTTGCTTAAAGTGGGCCTCCTTTTGCTGGTTATGAGGAATGTATTCAAAGTGCATGTGCAATTGCTTAAGTTCTTATTCAGTAAATAACCACAGTTGCTGCAGCTTTCAGAAAAGGCTGCTGGACACAGACCATGAAGCAGTATTTTTGTGTTGCTCCCATGTCATTGAGATCAAACTCAGTCCTTAAAATAGGCTGGTTTAGACATTCCAGTTATTATCAACACTACAATGATTTCCCCCCATGAAAATCATGTCATACCCTTTCAAGGGAAGGGCACATGAAAGAGAGGCCACTGATGCGTTCATGAGGTACGTAAAGTACTTCATTAAATAGCCAGTAACAACCACGTTTTTGTTTTGGGGTTTTTTCATTTCTGTGCAGAAAGTATTAATACTACCTTGCAAAATTATGCAGTTTGCACTTAATCATTTCAATTAATCTTTAGTAAATTGCCCAGTACTTTGTAATTATAATATTTGCAGCTAATTTAGTGCCATCCTAAAAATCATTCGTTGCATAATATAAGCGATTAACATTTATTTGATTTTTTTTTTTGTTGCAGGGGGATATATAAATTATCCTCAGTGGCCTTTATGTACACCTAATTAGCACCTGCTTGAATTATTCTACAGGCTATGGACATTTCATTTGAAAAATAAATGTGTTGCTGGTTTTGTGAACTCCTTGCAAATATGTATTTGTAAAAATTACTTTTCAGGGGAATACAGAAACATGTTTTCATATGCCTTCTAGGTTTATGAGCTAGGCTAGGCTTTTAGGCTATTACACGTAGAATAGGTACTGACATTTTTAATGCAGTTAAAATGGAAATAGTCAGATACCTCTTTCCTATAATTAAGTACAGTATCCAAGATTTGTAGCCTGGTTAATTCAGTAATGAAAAAGGAAAGAGGTAAGACATCAAGAATATAGGTCCTAGTCTAACTGTCACATTTGTGTATACACATATAGAATTAAGAAGTTTCAGTAATCAGAGACTATCAAAAGCAGTGCTATGCTGCAGTGTCAAGGACGCTGTGTTAAAGTTGTGGAAATTCAACCAGATTGCTTCAGTCTCATAGCAATTTTCTATTTAAATGCACAGTATATTGAGGAAGATCATTTGATCTTTTTAAAAAGATCTGGAAAAAAAACTTTCTAACAAGAATGCAAATATCAAATATTTACAACCTCCACACATACAAAATTGGGAAATCGAAAAAAGACTTGAGACTTTTCTGTGGGTATGAAATGTTGCAGCAGACCCTCAGCTCCTATAAATCAGTATAGCTCCTTTGATTTCAGTTTAGCTATGTAAATTTACCCCAGCATAGTATCTAGCCCAAGAACGTGAATTGCTTCCCATCTTTTTGCAGGTGCAGAAAATCAAGAGTAACTGCAGTGATTACAAAATTTGCATAACAGTTTTACATTGCCTGGGCTACTGATCAGATACTATCTTCATGCCTGAAAAGAAAATCTGTAACACATGGGATGCCATAAGTCTTCTGGCATTTTCCCTTTTCCAGGGGCATGGCAGGGCCTTTTCCAGAAGCAGCTCGTATGATTCAGGGCTACAAGGAGATACTAATACTGTATCTCCTAGGGTAGAAAATCTTCCTCAGAGAAGGTTTGCTGATACAGATCAGGCCTTGAGGCAGATCAGGTTTGATTTTTCTGTTTCATGTTAAAACATAGAATCTAGGTCTTAAACTAGCCTCAGAAACTGAGACTTAGTGGGGAGAACTGATCATGGCTTTGATGTTTTTGGAGAAGCTTAAGCAGCAGAGAAGGCAAGCAGCCATATTCTGCTTCAGCGGAAGCTTGTACATCTTTGCATTCAGTTTCAAATAAAATTACCCGCGAGTTTCCAAATTAGCGGTGACAAATTTGTGAGTGACTGTAGCCTGATGGTCTTCTATGGAGAAGAAATGAAATTTCCTCCTAAGCAGAAACAAAAAGGCGGCTATTTTATATTATGCTAAATATCCAACTTGGAAGGAAACCAAAACAGGACGCTAGGCCTCACGAAGACATAGACTGCCTTGAGTGGGGTTGTTCTTGGTGCGTGCGGTGATAAGGGTGGCAGAGTCTGTCTGCTTGTCATGAAAGGGGATGTCCACCCTTATGCTCTTTTGGGGGGCCTGACAAAAGCTACAATGTATGGCTCAAAGATGACAAATCATTTATAGGCAAAAGTTGTAGACAAGTCCACAAAGCAGTGAAGAAAGCAGTAAGACATTTGGTGGTGGTCTCGTTGAAAAATGAGAAAATTAATTTAACTGACATACTTGAGCTTTCGCATTAGGGATGGACAACAGAGTTGAAACCTACTCCCAAAAGACTGCAGTGCATATGGGAGCGAGCCAATGTAGCAGCTATTGTATCCCACTTATTATATGGGGCAATATTAGAACAAAAATGGAAGCCAGTACACTAAACCTTGCATAATACAACCACTTACTGTACTTTGGTATCAGGACTAATACAGTATGAATGTTTACAGTACACTGGGTTAGAAATTCTAGTAGAATATGTGCTTTGTCATTTAGCTTTTTAAATAATTAGTTTATGGCCTCCTAGTCTTTTTTAGTTCATTTTATTTTACAGGAATTAATAGGCTGCTTACACTTGTATTTTATGTTAGTTGCATCATGGGTATTTTAAGTTCCAAAATAGATTGATTTTGCCCTAAGCTGTATTCAAGCTCTAATAATTATTTCTGTTCCCCAAATACATGTTTTATTTGCAGTATATCTGCTTATATTTTTATTGAATAAATTTGTCAGTTTTCTTCAGTTTGTTTTCAGTATTGATTATGATAAAGGCAATTTTAAAAAGCAGTCTGAAAACAATGTCCTAAAAGAAGAACAAGGCTACTTTGAAAAGTCAAACAGTGTTTTGTAAAGGACAGTGAACTATGAATGGGAATAAAAATAAATAATCCACAGCAGGAAATTGTTGTTGTCTATTAGAATTTTGGGGTTTTTTTTCTGAATACTTTTCATCATCTTTGTTGTAAGTTACAAAGCTGATAAAATCTTAAAAATATTTTCATCTGTTCAGATGATGCTTTGAATAAAAGATGCAGACCTTGAGAACTGCTGAGGAACTCAATATTTTGGTCATAGTCTGGCAAAGAAAGTTCTGTTTCTTCAGCACATAACTACTTTCTTGGTCTTCTTTTCTTTCTTGCAATAAAGACAGTGAGATGTAAAGGTGCCTACCTGCTCTTCTGGGAGCTCTTAATATTATTGAAGAGACACAATACTTGCAGCGGTCTCCCAGGTCAATGCCAGCATACCTCCACACAACGGGTAGGACTGTTTCATCGAATTTCCACTCCTACATAAACAACCAGATCTGAGTTCTCCATTGACCAAGGTCTTGCAATAACTGTGTGCCATATTAAAAGCCTTACCCTTGGTTTTGATTAGAACCGCATTACTTTTCTGTCTTCATATAGGCCAGCATGCTAGTAAAAGGAAACTCCCTGCTGTTAGTGTAGTGTTTTCATCACTTGTCAGTTATGAAATGTGCAGTTTCTCCTCTTTTGATGGGAAAAAACCCTAATGTGGTATTTTTCTGTCAGTTGCTGATTATTGTGGTTGTACCTCTACCATTTCCTAAAGTGACCCAGCAGAGACCTTTGCTCTTACAAGCATTTGTTAAAGCTACTTTTCATGAGCTTCTCTTCACTGCTCTGTCAAAACAGCTGGTTTTTTCCTGCTTAGAAGTTGGTGGGAAAGACGTTAGCTGGTTTATGTCTTTTATTTCCTGTTTTGGTAGTATTTAGGAGCTCCTCTTGTAGTATTCCTGAATGGGTTCAATGAAAACTATAGGATAGACCACTGAACCACAACAGTATCATGAACAAAATGTTCCTTTCTTGTGTTTAAATGATTGTGTACCCGCTATCTACTTACCTAGTTTTTTCTTCCTTCTTTTGTTTTCTGGTTGCATGATGATTTCAGTATTGCCTCTTACGGCATCCATGATTCCAGTTTTCCTCCACTCTTTCAAAATGCTTCCTATTTAGAGGTCTGGGAATTACATACGGCTCATCTCACCATCTATGGAGAGTGCTTTTTGCTAATATATTCATTTTTGACCCAGCTCCAAAGATAATAGCCAACAGCTCTTCTCTGCCGATGCTAGAGGAATGCTTGTTCTCTGAAGTGCTGCCTCATAAAAGCCTTTTAAGTCTAAGGATTTCACATTCATCCCCTAATTAAGCAGGTGTCTAAATCTGTGAAGCTGCTTCATTCTGAAATCCAACCTGCCTCCACTTCAAAGGATGTTGTTTCTTTTTGCAAATATGTTTTAAAAAGTGCTGCTTTGACGGTTCAGATTTGTAGGGTTATTTAAAGGCTTTGCCTCTCACCTGATCCAGTATTTATTTTCAAAAAATACACAGAATACATCAGATTTGATAAGCTGCCTCAAGGATGTTCCTTAATAGTGGTGCTGGAGTTCATATCTTTGAAAATCTTTAATTGCATTCAGGAACTACCCCTTCTGCTAGCTTAATGACAGAATTGGTTGCAACCGTTTATGATCCATTTGATGCTTCTTCCATCAGAAATCCAAACCTTTCCACATGTTCATTGTTTGGTTTTAAGCAATATGTCAGTTTACTCTAAAACATGTCTAGAATTCCTTATACCCAAACTCTGGAAAAAAGACTGGATTTAGCCTAGCTTGTCCCAGGGGTCCCAATATGGTGCAGCTCCAAATACAACCACTGACTTACCAGAATGATGGCTTGCCTTATGCTGTTGAGAGAGGCAGTGTGACTTTGGTGTAGGAAGTCTTCCTACACTTCAACTTTACATCTGAAAGTAAACAGTCTTTTTTTGGAAAGAATGCTTCTGAAATCATTATTACCTCAGGAACGCATTAACTACCATCATCCGGAATGAGCAAACTGAAAATACTCCTGCTTGCATCAGAAAAAGACAGGTTTTATTGTATTTATTATGTCTTCAAGGAGATTCAGAACTAACTTAGAAGAAAGAAGGAATTCCAAAAGCAACTGAAAACTATGTCCTACAATCACAGATTACTGCTTTTCTGTTGCAGCACTACAAAACTAGCTGGCTGCAACGAGGCTTTCCCACACAAGGTTCCAAAAGTTCATCTACTGTCCATGCTGTTTCTTCATCCTCTTCAGGCCAGTCCA
>JAVJGI010000003.1:5263297-5295131 GCA_035590275.1 Ibycter americanus | reverse complement strand
CGCCGAGGCTGTCTCCGCCGCCGCTGGCCCCAGCTCCGCCTCCCGCCGCTCCGCTCCCTCCTCCCCCACAGCCACCGAGCGGCCCCAGCCCCCCACCTGACAGGGTGCGGCTTCCCGAGGCCGCAGGCCAATAACCGCGCCGCCCATTGGAGGGCGCACGCTCGGCGACCAAGCGGCTCTCCTATTGGCGGGCGGGAGGCGCGTGAGGGGGGCGGCGGGGAGCGGCGCTGCGCCGCGCCGCCTGCGGCCGAGTCTCCGCACCCTCGGCGGTGGTGTGTTGGCCAGGGCTGGTTTGCTGGCGTTGCTTTCCCCCTCCTCACGGCCACCGCGGGTCAGTGGAGGTTTTGTTGTGGAGCAGGACAAGCCCCTCCCCTCCCCGCTGCCCTCAGGCTGGCAGGTCCCTGCGCTCTCAGTCCCCGGCTGCCCACAGGTGTTACCCGTTGTACAAGGCCGGCTGAGCTTGGCACGTACTGTATCGTGCCCCTGGCTGAGCAGGGCTCAGAAATGGGAGTATCGGGGTAACCTCGTTTCTTTCCGCTCACCTCGGCACATTAATCGCCTCCAGCCGGGGGAGGCCTTGCCTGGCAGTTAAGCCGGAAGGATGTGTCCATTTTTCCTCCTAATTACTTAACTGCACTTTGCTGTTTCTTCTACTGGGAAACAATTGTACTTTTTTTAAAAAAAAAAAAAAAAAAGACTGTTGTGCTGGTTTTGCGGTCCTGGAGAGCAAGGTGGTGAGCGGCGGAGGGAGAGGCTGGGCGCGGGGAGCACTGCCGGGCTCCCGCCATCTTGTCCCACAGGCTCCCGCCATCTTGTCCCACGGTCTCGCATTTGGCTCGGAAAGCGTTGATGGTGAAAGTAGCTCCCCCCAGTCCCATGGGCTACAAGATTTGCTGTCGCACTGAGGGGGGTTTCCCCCCACAGTTCACCACGGACAAACTCATTACTTAAACGTGGGTAAAACAGAAGCATGAATAAATGCAAATTACTACACTGTGTGTAGATGAGTTGTAAAAGCACTGTTGGGTATGTGGTGTTCTGGCTCTAAACCTGGCGCGAGGAAAATTCTCATGAATCAAAAGAGGCAATGCTAAATCTCTCATACCACATCTTCTCTCTCTATTTCCTGAGACCTTTGTCATCGTTTGGTATCAGTACGTACTGCTTTGAAATGAGAGACCCACAGTGGTATGTGCTGTGCCTATTCATACAGTCTCTTCCCTAAAGACGGTAAATCCCAAGTAAAAGTAGAAAGGAAGTAAAAGACAGATAAAGCAGCTTGTGCAAGGTCATGCAGAGGTCATTGACAAAATAATTGGCTGTTTAAAAAAAAAAATAATTCTGGCAACTCCGGTGTTTTCCACCTTGATTCACACATCACTGGCAATGATGACACAGCAGCATGTCCGGAGTGGATGTCAGTGATGTAGCGTCTTCATCTAGATCTGGTGTCACAGGCTTGAAGAGCTCTCTGATGTAACTCAAATGATTTTTCAGAAATAAAAGTTTTAGGGAAGAACTACATGTGCTGTGCATCTGTTGGAAAACGTGGAAGAAAAAAAAGATGCTTACGGTTGCGTGTATCAGCGTATTTTTAAACTAATGGTCAGAAAGTGGAAGATAGTTGGGAGAGTGACAGCCAATAGCAATGTACAAGCATGAAATATGCAAGGACGCTGTCAGTCAAGGCAGACTTTTAAGAGACCTTAATGAAAGCTAGAGCTACATTATGGTAGTCCAGACAGTGAACAAGAAGGAACAACTAAATAAGAGTCTGTGAAGTCCCAAGTACAACTCCTATTTATGGCAATTCACAGAATATGCATTTTGAGCTATCTTCATCCCCTGGTTGTTGATTTGCATCTGAGCAAGGCAAAAGAATGAAAATAATTGTATCTCGGACACCCCACTAACAGTGTGGAATGACAGCACTCTTCAGTTTGTCTCTTATTTACAGGTCTTCCTGTTTCTCTTCTCGCCATGCAGACATATACAGAAAAGAAAATTAATCAGAGAATTTGAATTAATCCTTAGCTGCAAAGTTATCTTGACTTTTTGAGGGTTAAATGCAGATTTACTCCTCCACATCCATCTAAATAACGTTCACTCTCTAGTCTTCTGTCTCTTCATTAAAACTTACTTTGTCAGTTCTTTTTAAAATTAGTCTTAGCAACTTGCCAATACATTTTTCAACCGTGGTATAAATTCAGCTGACTTTTAGTAGGAATGGTGTCTAGTTAAAGGCTACAGAGGCAAACCTAGAGCCAAAACCAGCATAAAATCTTAACTAATTGGCTGCTCTGTTAATGCATAACCAGATTCCCTAGCTACAATGATTTTGCCAGTACACCATGCTCACTATATAATGTTATAAATCCATCCCCAAATGCTTCATTCTCACTATTTGACATTCCAAGTACCACTCCTCCCACCCATCTGTCTGACACATGAAATGCCAAATGCCATTCTTTATTTGGGTCTTTGAAAAATTGATGCAAAAAGAGGTGCAAGGTGGTTCTTGCTGAAGTCCTCCACAGACCCCTGGGCAACTGTACTTGAGGAGTAAAATCCTTGGAGCTTGCCTTAGAGTCCAACAAGCAACACAAATTTCAGTTCAGGTGGATCACTGCTGTTGTCTCTCTGGTAGGTCTGGACATTTTTCTGGAAGCAAACAGGGTTGGAACAAAGAACTAGGTACAAAACCAAACGTGGTGTGGACCATCTCTGTGGCCTGATTAGGCAACTTAGTATCTCCTCTTTGCAGTGTTTCAAGATAGAAACATGCCTCCTGACTATTAAGGGTATGTTTATGGTTAGTTTGTATAAGCAACCATAAGGAAATAAGAAGATGATAGACATAAACAATCTGATAGTGCCTTCAGACAAGGGTCATTACAAGAATTTATCTCTCTGAGTACCACAGGAACTACTTGGCTCCAAGAAAAGCTACATCAAATTCTTTCATCAGAAGTTTGTCCAAAAAAAAGTGAGTCCACAAGAAAATTTCGCGAGTACTGTATGAACTTGTTTTATTTCAGTCATTCAAAGAATGTAAAAAATATGTCCCTTTCTAACTTCGAAACATGCTTTTATATATGCTGTTTGATTATAGATTGGATACGTTTTGTTCCAGTGCTTTTAGGTTCCTTGGAAAATAAAACCAAAACTTTTGTAGCTCTCAGAAATTAAATTAAAAATGAAATAGTTTTACTCAACCAGCAAATAGTCAGTGGGCAGGCCAATATGAATAGCTGTTTACACAGCCCTTGTTCAAGTAAAAAGTGGTCCAATTACTCATGATCTTAGCGCCAGTGGCTCATCAGCAATTGGTTCAAGTGGATCAGAAATGGCACATTGAGCCAATCCTTAAATCATCCATAGCTTTACTGCTAGCTTCATACGATGATAAAATGAAGTAAGACAAAAATTATCTAACACTGATGGTTACGTTCTGCTACTCTGCGTAAAAAATGGTGAAACATCAGCTTTTGAAGATGCTGTGTAACTAACCTGGAAATACAAACATGGTCTGGTAGGGGGAGGTTCTACATTTTTAATTTTGCATTGATTCTGTTTGTCAGTGCAAGTACTATTTAAGCAAGAAACTATTCCTCTAGGGCCTTCAAGTTAATACACTTATTGTAGCCTCCTTATCCTGTTAAAATGAAGAGAATCGGATTGCTCTGGGTTGAACAGCTGCTTGAAGTCAATCTCTGCGTCCACTGTTATGGGAAACAATATTAGTGAAGGGAAGCAGAAGGCAGCATATCAAAATGATATCCTCAAAGCGTTTTCTACAGATGTCTCAAAGGTTCGTGGGGTATTATGAAGCATAGAAGACATCTGGTCACGTTTTTATAATCTCATCAGTGTATATAGAAAAATCTTCTCTCTGTTTACCTCTACTTGTCAAGAGCCATGGAAAGGCTTATATATTTTTTTATTTGCTTATTTATCTTATTGCTATGTGAACATAATCACTGATTCTTAACTATCCAAATCAGCTTAATGCATCGTTAAGTCACCAGCTTCTTTCACTGTAACATCTGACTCTCTCCTACTTATTTATAGCTCTTCATTGAATCACTTTGTAAAGTAGGAGATTTGGGGATATTTTTATACTGTATTATGGGGCATGTTGTCTTTCATCTGCAAGTGCTGTGAAATCACTCTTTCCTACTCAAGAGTACTATTGTACTTTTGCTCAGTGTTAATGACACTTCAGTTTGGTCTGTGGAAATACTTTACTTCTCCCCTGAAAGGAGAATACTAAATTGACTCATTCTGCAGGCATCACTGCAGTTCCAAAAATCTCAGCATGTTGAACTTTTCCTGGTGCCCTGTTCCTACAGGTTGACATGGTCTGCCCAGCCAGGTTCACCAGTTACTGTGGAATCCCAGTTAGACCAAGAACATGTTGCACAGCCTAATTTTGATGAACCAACACAGCAGGCTTTATTTGCTGTGATTTGTCATCTTGACCTAGTTTGATGTGGCCGTTTCTTTCCTAAGAAGTAATTAAAGCAGAAACATAGAAAAATATTCTGGCCTTTGTTTTGCCTGGAGGACAACATATTCCACAATGTTGCGACATTAAATTATATTTCTTGATCCAAGGCCTTTCATTTAAATTGCCAACATACTGGACAGTTTATTTCATTCACATGATCATATTTCTGAAGACCGCATAAGCCATGCTGTTATCCATGAGGAGTGTTTTTGTTGCCTGTTTTTTGTTGCCTATTTCACCAGAGGTCTGGATGAAGTGTCTTCATTTATGCTGCATAACTAGTTGAATCTATGGGTTTTTTTTAATTCAGTCTTTCCTTCCAGATCTGGACCAACCCTAGACCTGTATGCAATATGCAGGCTCTGTGCTTTTCCATCTCTGCCAAGAAAATAAGCTATTCCTTTGGAGATTGTTTTTGGAGAAGGTCCCAGTGTTGCAAGTTAGTTCTCACTAACCCTATTTACTGTAATCTGAGGGGGTTTGTCTGCGCAGGGACCAATTTTCTTGCTACCTAAACTCTGCATGTACAAAAGAAGATAAATAATAGTTGTACCGTTACGTTAAAATGTTGGAACTGCCTCACACTTTTCCAGTTGCTCGGTTGTACCCAAATCGCTCTCCCTTCCCACCCCAAACTCTGAATAGGCGGAATTTCCAATGCATTGTATACTTCCTAAAGGAACAGAGGAATTGGATCTACTCGTAGTGGAGGTCACTTCTTTATGTAGGAGACACTGTGTCATTACCTCCATCTGCTGATGGAGTCTTAAGTGGTGATGCACTGATTTCAGGGGCTTTCCCCAGCCTGGCCTGTGGGATGCTTCCAAGTGGTCTGTCCCATTTTCCCTGTAGGAGAGAGCAAGCTGTGCTTGAGCATTCTGTGCAGCAGGAACAGCCAGGAACCTGCCACAGCTCAGTAAAAAGCCTCAAGCTGATGGTGCCCCAGTAAAGGCGTGAGAGTGGACACAGTAGCCAACATCTGCAAGATCCTGCCAGGTGTAACTCTGCCCTGTGTCTCCCTTCAGCAGCAGCTAAACCTCTGGATCAGGCAGCTGCAGCCTGCCTGGCCTGGGACTCTGCACCACTCTCCTGGGCAACAGCCTGCTTCTCTGGGGTGGGTACTGGACAATGGTGGCAACTTGCATAAAGATCTTGGAGAACAGGCTGCTTCTGCAAGAGGTAGATGGGAGTGGCTTGTTTGCTTGTGGAGTGAGGACAGGCACTAATTGGGTGAGTGGAGTTGAACGGTTGCTTGCAGAAGGAGGGATGTTTGGCCACAGTTCATGAGAAAAGCAGGAAGGCAACAAGTGGTGAAAGGGAGAGGAGTCCCCAGAACTCAAGGTTTAGGACCACCGGTTTATTACTGTGCTCTGTCTGCTCTTACCCGGTGAGGTGGGAGCACAGCCCTCCCACTTGTGCTCCTCCATTGGCCCCTAATTCTGGCTATAGATCATGGACTAAAGATGGCAACTCTGCTGTGCCTAAAGTCTGGGATAACAGCTATGGAAAAGCAGGTTGATGCTGACGTGTTGCTGTGCAGTGGGAACACGGATCCTGTTCAAACCTTGCGTTGTTTAAATCATGGTCTAAACTGATCGCATCTGGCATCAAAGCAGCAGCATTAAAATGGCTGTAGTGAGTCTTCTGAGTTGTATGAATTGCAAAAAATCCTGTTGTATCATCTGAGTTAGGGAGTTACTGAGTTAGCTTGAGAAACCACTGAGGTGAATTGAGGAACTGGAGGGAGAAAAGAAATCAAGCTTAAGTAACATTCACCCCTGTGTTGTACTGGGGTTTAGTCTCACAAGAACTTGCAACTTTAATTCTAGGCAGTTCTTTGAAAACGCTTGGTTTCGCATCTTGAAAAGTCAAAAATTTTGTTCTGTATTTCTAGCCTTAATACACCTGTTGTGCCTTGAGTAATGCAAGATCTAAGGTGAAGCTGAGTTTATAGACAATAGTTCTTGCAATCCTCTCACAAAGGCTAAGGTAAAACAACAGCCAAATGACCCAACTTTTCTCTCGGTAGTGAGCAAGGCGCCTCATGTTTAAATAAGAACTATGCTACCCCAGAAATCTTTCATCTCCTCCCCAGGGCACTGGCTCTATAGAGGGCCCTGCAGCACCGACACATAATTTAAATGGTGTCAGAGAGGGTGCCAGAGCAGGTGGTGTGCTCTGATAAAGCGAAGCTCCTAACCATCCAGTGGTGATCAGTTCATGCTATCCATAGTGAGGAGAACGGTTTGCGCCATGTCTCCACAGGTGATGACGGCACCATCTGCAAAGTATTTTGTTACTAAATGAAAAATAATGATCTCTTTTGTCACGGTAGGATTTTTTATTTATTTATTTATTTTTCTTCTTTGTATCTATGCCTTTACTTTTGTTGCAAAGGTATAGTGACCTAGTTTTGTGCCCTATGGGGATAGGTGTCTGTTCCTGGGAGGAGGTACACTGGAGCCAGCCCGAGCAGAGCTATTGATATTAGGCTTATGCTGTATGTGTGTTTTGTCTCAAGGGTTTTCATGTCAGTACTGGAAAACCACGTTATGCTGGAGGGATGCCATCTGCAACTCCCAAAAGAGCAGCTAATGAATGTGCCAGTTCCTTCCTGAAACGGTGCGAGAGCGCCCGTCCCAGCTGCATAAACAGAGCCTGTGCTCCTACCAACAAAGGTCTCTGGCAGCATACAACTCTGACTGTGGAAAACAGGCCTTTTCACCTGCTCGGACAGCGAACGGACCTGGCATGGGAGGACTTTTGAGGAATGTGTTCGTTTCCAGGTTCTAGAAGCTTTATTTTTCCAAGGTTAACACACCCTTACAACTCACCTGAGTTACATATTTGTCAGTATGCGATGGCAATAAATTTCCCTTTCTAGCTTACCTGCAGCAAGAATACTGCTGCATTGACATGAGGTGTGAAATCATATCGGAGGTGCTTTTATTAACACTCACCATAGAACTAAACTATATTTTTCCAGGACTTCAAATGGAGCAATTTTAATCTTGTTCTGATTTGATAAAATAGTCTGTTTTCCATTCCTTTAAATAGGTTTTTCCAGCCCTGTTCTTTGTTTTTCCAACCTTGCTCCCTGCTTAGCCAACAATATGAACTTAGCGCTAGTAGGGAGCCTGTTCTGAAAAAGCAGAAGAGAGTAGGAAATCCAGTACTTCACTGAAAAATGAACAGATAGCATCGCTATCATGTTTTAAGAAAGCAGAGAATTGCATCCTTGCAAGAGGTGACCTACAGGTGAATTTGCTTAGTTCTCGGACCAGCGGGCAAGGAACCACAGGGGAGAGCTCCATTATAAGCAGAGGGTATTTACTCAAGAACTAGTTAAATGGCTTTCTGGAAAAACTGATAAAACTGACATCCCATTTTTCTTTTAAAAGGTTCAAGCTTTCCTTAAAAACAAAGAGAAAAACCAAGTAGTTTTTTAATGCCAGATTTTGGTTGCCAATGCATACTTTTTTCTTTTTTTTCCCCCCATGCATCATATACATGCTTTAAAAAAAAAACCTTGAAGAGATAGTTCAATATTACCTTGTTGTGTCAACATGGTCAGTATTTTTTTAGTGCTAGTATGTCCTAAAGGTCACCTCTTGCATCAACCCCATTAAAAAAATAATAATTTTAACACATGCCCACTCATATATCTTCTGCATACTGAAGTGGCCTGTCAGTTCTGGCCTACGCTCGCTGGAGGACAGCTAGGTGTTGGATACTTTTGGTTTCTTAACAGAGTGCTTCCCATGGAGCTTGATGATGAATTTGATGCACAGTGCAAGTGTGAGAGATTCCCATACCACTTCTAGCTAAAAAGTTTCACAGACGTCAGGTTGGGAATAGAGCTACGCTTTGTTCCCCCTGTGCTGTTCAGTCATCCGATGTGTTTTTCTGGTTGAAGTGTTTTTAAGAGCCGTTGAGGGATTTTGCGGCCATGTTATGTAAAAGAGCTTTAAAGAGCAATCTGTTTCTCTCACTTAAACTTCCACCCAACTCACACACACAGGTGCTGATTTTGTGGCCATAGTGGTTCCCCTTTAGAAAGGGTTATTTAGGGATGCAGTTAAAACATAGGCAATACGTTTTAAAGCTCCCTGGGGTAGTGCCTAGCCTTTGTCAATCCCCTTTTCTCATTATCTCGTATGTGTTCGTTTTGTTCCTCCTGCTTAGATCACGCTTCGTGTTGCAGTGTATTTGGGGGGCAAGGTGTGACGCTGGGTTTCCAAGCACGGCATGCTAGAGGCAAGTACTGATCTGATGCCGCCCTTAGCAAAAGTGTGTATGTTGGCTCTGTGCCCTGGTCATCTTTTTGCTGTGCTTGGTGTGTTGTTATGAATGCTGCCCCTGCAGTTTCAGTGGGATCTGGTGGTGGTCTCTTTCCAGCCCTGTGTGTTGTGCAGACTTGCCATATACTGTGAAGAAGGTGGTGTCTTCCCACATGAGATGCCTGCATTTCAGTGGCTTGTGGAGTTGGTGGACTTTCCCTGTGGAAAGAGGGAGGCACCATCAGGGCTGAGTGGTCCTGTGGTGAATCGGGTGATGTAAGCACAAAGATGGCATAATTCAATGGCCACAGCTGGGGAGCTTTGGTGATTTTGTATGTGCATGTGTGTGTGGGAAGAATGGGATGACATATCTAAGGCATCACTCCCAGGAAAATGTGGCTACAGGATGGCTTTTCATTTGGTTGGAGATGTAGGCAGCATATGTGAAAATTTTGCATTTTTTTTCTCTCTTATTACTGGCATACAAACAGGGGAAGTCAGTATTAAGAATGCCTGGATGCCTGTAATTCCTGCTACCTGATTTAATTCCTTCGTTACTTCTAGGGAGGAAACACTTTCCTGCTCTATAAAATACCATCTAATGCATATATTTAAGCAGTGACTAGGTGGTTCTATGCAGTCTCTCATGTGATGTGCCACATCAATTTACTGGTCTAGCTTTCTGTCTAGCCCAACACAAACTGTCTGGTTCGTAGGTAGTTTAAGCAGTAGAGTGTGGTAAAATCGTTATCTCTACTCTGTTTTGTTTCTGTGCCTAGCTTCTGGCAAGGGACTTTGGGATCTTGTCCCTCCACAGCGTCCCACCCCAGTTAATAGGAAGGTTTCTGATATGAATGCAAAACCTGCAAACTTAAGATTTGCATTCTGGAGGACACCTCTCTGAACTAAAGGTGATTGCTTGTATCTTAACGGAAAGTGAACATCTGGTTTCTTGCTACCTTGTTGATGCTGGGGGACTCAAGGACTCACACAGTTCAAATGCAGGCCCTGGTGTGGGCTGTTGAGAGCTTTGGGATGTTCAGTACTTAACTGGAGAAGGCCTTGAGCAACCAGGTGCTTTGACCGGGGAGCTGGAGAAGATGATCCCCTAAACTATTCTATGAGGTCTGGACTGGGTCTAGACAGTGGGATCCTGCTGAGTGAGGGAAGTTGCGCCGGAATCAGGTATTGGCAGATGGGGCATTAAAGAGCAGAGGCCATTGGACTGGGAGGTTTACAAGACTGGTCTACTCCCAAAGGGTCCAGCTGAGCAGGGAAGGACATCCGCTGCAAAGAGCATAATTCTGATTCTGCAGCTCGCATGATGAGAGCTAAGGATACTGTACCTGCCACTGGTGACTGCGCTTTAATCCATTGCCACTGTCTCTGCTCAAATGCTGGCAAAATCTACTATACTGCTGACCTGTAGCAGTGGATGTTTCATGACCTTTTTTTCAGTGGATGTAATTGCTAGTTCCATCCTACATTTTTAGAAATCATTCTAGTGTTACTAAGACAGTGATCCCACCACTTAAAAATCACGAAGGCTTGTCTAGCCATCACTAGGTTTAAAAACATCACTGCTCAATGACCGGTCGTGATTCTAGGAGGACACTGCACCTTCCCAGGGTGCAGTGGTGTATAAAACTGAAAGAGAGCAAAGTTCATCATCATTTTAGTAATTCTGTTAGTGAACTTCATCAACCTGCGAAGGTGTTTTCTGCTGTTAATCATTAGGTCATTAACCTTAACAGTACTTCTTGGTATGCAGTCTGCCTGAGCAAAATCTGTCAGTGCATTTCTACCTCTAAACTCAGCAGAACTTCACAACTTGCTGACGTTTAGTGAGGAGACATCGGATTTTGAAGATCAGGTAGAAAGCATGTAAGAGTGATTGTGGATGTAGGAGTACTGGGTCTCTTGTGGTGAGCATAATCCTTTTAATACTCAGCTCTTCTGCAGCCATGAGATTCATTCATTTAATCTGAAGCATCTTAAGGGAAATGAATGCAGGCAAGTTCAGATCAATTATCACACCAAAAAAAGAAAAAGCTTGCATTTCTCTGGGCAATCTGTGTGCACTGTAATGTCAAGCTGTGCATAAGAATATGTTACCACAAAGGAAGGTAGTATGCTCTAATTAGCAGTCACAAAAATGAAATACCAAGGTGTTATTTCAGTGACTAAGAGCCAGACATGTACAGATTGTGATACACAAATGTTATGTAGCTGCGGTGTACTCTCTAAGAGGCGCTTTTTCACAGGAGGATATTGCATACTATTAGGCACTCGTCACATCCAATTTTTCTCATTTTTATTTTTTTTTTTTTTTTTTTTTTTTTGTGTAGGGTTCATATACATTAAGCTTGAAAGGGCTTTAAATGCAGTGCTATTTCCGTAGGTGTATATCACAAGTACAGTTGGATGGGAACTTTCCAAGAATGCTTTTTTCCCCTAGGAGAGGGAGTTTGTTGGAAAATGTCAGTAATGTCAAAACCAAAACGTTTGAGGAAACCTGGCTGTTTGACAACTTATTGCTGACATACTTGTGAGTTTCTAATAGAGAGCTGTCTGGTTTCTTGCTGCCTTGTTGATGCTGGGGAGCTGAAGGACTCACAGTTCAAGCGCTGTGTGTGGGCTGTTGAGAGGTTTGGGACTGCAGGCCTTCTGGGCTCTGATATGGAGCCTAGAAATGGAAAGCTCTGGGCCCCTCAGCTTCAATGTGAGATGGCTTTCTCTAGTCTCCTTGGCAGAGAGTCTCAAAGGCCCTTGTTCAAGGTTTTGTCCTTCTCCTCTATGTAGGGACCCACTGACAACTTTCACGGACTTCCTGTGAAGTCCCTCAGAGTAAGAAAACATGCAGAAAATCCTCCAGGGCTGGGAGTAATCAACCGTTCTGTTTCATTCAGAAAAAAAACCCCAACTGTGTTGGCTTCTCTAGGCTTTCCCCCCCCCCCCGCCCTTCCACAATGTCCTTAGTTCTGTATATTTCTAAATGTCTTCTTGTTCTAATTCAGAACAAAGCCTTTCACAAAATATCAGAATTCCCATAAGAAAGAAATCCTGGTTTTTTCCAGTCTATGTACAATGTCTTTGGGTTTGGTCCCTATGGGGATGGTGCTTGCGAAGGAGATAATAAGGCTTCAGAAGGCCACTAACTGGTCCTTTGCTTTTTAAGAACCATTTCTGGATCCACTGGTGAGATGAATTAGAAACATCAGTGTCCCTGCTTTTGCTTAACTCTCTCACAGAGCACACTGAAGTGGTCATTGTAACTGCATCCTGTTACCATTTCATATGTATTTCTTGATGCATGTGCTAGCTTCATTTGACTTTGTTATTCCATCATAGGGATGTCTCGTATTTCTCTTGATTATTTCTTTTTTATTAAACTATTTCTAGAATTAGAGTTCATACAGGAAAAAAAATAAAACACAGAGCAGACACTAAATCCTTTCATCGCATTAGACCCTGTCTAGCTGATTTCCCATTGCCTGCCAGGTCTAGTACTTAATGGTTTTAAATGTTGTTCTGGGCTCAGCTGGCAGCAAACCTTTAGCTAAGGCTACAACATGTAAAGGCACTGGGTAGGATCTCTTCTACAATGAAACTGAGTTGTCTCCTCTGTCCCTGCAATATATTTGCTCTCTGTTTTGCGTGGTCTGCACAGATCTGGACTGCGTCATTTGTGCTGGATTCACAGTATTCTTTGTCACAGGAATGGCTGCTAAATGGAGCTGACATTTGGGAAGGAGGAGCAGAGAGGAAACTGCCCAGGCCACTTTAATTACTCATTGCCTCACTAAATTTTAAAATTTGAAAACAGATTTCTCAATATTTATTATCAAGGCCAACAGTATCAGTTTTCCAAACTATATATACTTTGTGCAACAGAATATGCTAATGTTTTGAAATATTACTGCCTGCCTGCCTGCTTTTACGTGGCCAGTAATATGAAGAGGTAAATAGATAAAACATAGGTTGTATTCACTAAGGGGAACTGTTTATGGCAATTGATGATATCGTGTATGAGGTGTCTGAAATTACTGATAATTACAATTCATCCGCTTTGAAGTCTTACCTGATAAACTGTTTCAAAGGCTACTAAGCTGTGTAATCCAGAAGAAAAGGCAGAGCCACAGAACCAAAATTTATTCCTCAAACGTTCATTTAGCCTCTAGCTGAAGTTTGTAGTGCTAAAAAATAAGGTCCTCCTTATGTAAAGGCTTTTGAGTTGAAGACTGCAGTAGCATCCTTCTGACTTAGACCTCTGCAAAAATGAATGAAACTGTTTGGTCAAATCCATTGGGCTCCTACCCCTATTTTGGGACCAGAGCAAAACATGGGTTTGCACAGGGACAGTCCTAGTGTGGCATCTCTTCAGCAGTGCTGGCTATCACAGGGAAGTGTTGGAGGAGAGTTTCTGTCTGGTGGGCAAGTTCTTGACATAAGCAAGAAGAAGAGGCTACCCTGATTCCTGCTGGGTGCAATGAACAGCATAACTAGAAAAAGGATTGGTTGGTTTGATCTATTACATGAGGCAGGCAGAGATGGCACTGAGGAATGTCAGCTTTCAAATAAGCTGGGGCCATCTAGTGCATCAGAGTCATCTAACGCGTTTATTAACCTTCTGATAGGTTTGGAACAGTCACACACGTGAAAACCGGTATACGATCTGTGCTCAGCAGAGGGAAAAACACTAAAATAGATGCTGATAAGCTCTACTAATAGCTCTAAAGCATCAGTGTCAGACATACTCAGCTGAGTGTAACAGGCTTCAAAATACAAACCCCCTGGAAGTCAGGTAGTAAGCACTGTTCATTTCTGACAGGCTTGCAAAGTCCTTCTGCCCTGGAGAAAATGAGAAGGCTGCCAGCACAGTAGTTTCCTGGGAGACTTCTGCTGCTGCCATCCACTTCTCCAGAGGCTAAACTTTCATCTAAATGGAACAACTAACTTTCAGCCCATGCAAAGAAACCCTTCTGAGCGTAAGTCTTGGCAACTGCTCAACAGCATACAAACAGGTTTCTAAATGTGCCTCAGTTCAGCAACAAGATTAGTAGAAAGGTTTCAGTAGCCACTTCTGCAGGTTTATTTTGAAGAAGCACTCCACAGAGGCAACCACAGAAAGTTGTTTTTTTTTCTCTCTCTCCTTGAAAGCACACATGGGGTTTGCCTGCACCCTTAGCAGCAGCTGGACCTAGAAGGTTTGGTGTTGCCAGCCCAGTCCCTTTCCAGGCTTCTTCTCTGGACTTGGGAGGGATGTATCTTTTCAGGAACAGGCCAAATGACCCGGTGGTTTTGCTGTGCTAAGTAAGCAGGGAAGTGGGGAGTATCTGCTTACTAAGTGCAGGCTCCAGAACAGATTTAGGAAAACAGACAAGTTTGGGAGCAGAGCGCTTTCTGACAGAAAGTGTGCTCTTCAGATTAACAGTGGTTAGAGGCTGTGCAAGGGTGGATGTGTGACCCCCACCTCTCCCAGAGAAAACTGGGGAATCATTTCTAATTACTGTGAATAAATCTCCACTCCGTATGTTGTAATGACTCACTGAGCACATGGAGCTGAGAAAATACTCTGGCATTAGTGAAATGTCATATGTAGACAAAACATGTTTATTGTGTGTTAGGAGCAGAAAAGAAGTAAAATAAGAAAAATACTGCAGTTGTCAAAAAGAAATTGTGGGATCACATGCTGCAACACCTGTTTGTAACCGTAACTTACTGGCTGCTTTTATACTCCCTTTATACTTTCCTCTTCCTGCTTTGCAAATTTTGCTGGTAAAGAGAAACACGCATTGCTTTCTAAGTCCTTAAAAACACAAACATTTTTTCCAGGTGGCATATGGGTTTTCACATCTTGCTTCACAGAATGACTATCAATCATGGCACTTTTTCCTACCTAACTGTGTGTCCACAGCCCTCCATCCCTCTTCTGTTCACAGTTACTTTCTGTGCTAAAATACCAGCCTTTCATTTATACTCTTGCTAACCATTCTGCCCACTAGTAGGAGGATTATAATAATTTATTATTTTTAAACCTGGTATGGGTGTGTTTGACTTTTAGTCATTTGCAACAGGCATCAGAGGGGAATGAAATGAAGCATTAGCGGTGCCGTTTTTCTCTACTCTGCAAACCCTCTGAAGCATTGGGAACAATGGGAATGAGCTCTTGCCAGGTGTGGATTGTTTAACTAGAACAAGTGCATTATTTCATGGAACAAAAGATCTTAATATGCAAGGTACTTCATTTTCTTCCATCTCAAACCCAGGAGGTGGGTGTTTGCCCTGTGGTTATTTCTGTTTGTCTTTTGTGTTTGTTGTGGGGGCTTAACAAATGATTCAGCACTGTCTGTGAGAAGAAGAGTTTTTAATAAGCACACTTCCTAAGGCAGTATCCTTTGTTAGCATCTCAGGATTCAGCATGACAGAGGGCTGTATTTCCTAGGTGCTATCTGTAGGGCTGGTACCCCTCTTCTGTGCTTGGCAGTGATGCTGAGAGTGAGGTGCCCTCCTGCAGGCCTCAACACTCAGCGCTGCTCGCTCACCACTGTTCCAGGGGCCCAGCCTTGTGAGCCTTTGAGCTGCAGTACTGAATGGGTCTAGGTCTTTATTGTTCCTCTTTCCAGCCAAGTGATTTGGTCAGAATAATAATCTATAAAGAGATCATAATTTATGACCACCCTTTGGGTCCAGCTGTCCAGCCAGCTTTTAACCCAGTGTAAAGTACACTGGTACAAGCTATGAGCAGCCAGTTTCTCCAGGAGAATGCTGTGGAAGACAGTGTCAAATGCTTTACTAAGGTCCAGGTAGACAACATCCACAGACTTTCATTCATCCACTAGATGGGTCATGTTATTGTAGGAGGAGATCAGGTTCCTCAAGTTGTTTTAGCATTTTTATTAATGGCATGTGTAGGTGAGAGTACACATATAAAATTGATGCAAAATTTAGAAGACCAAAATAGAGTTCCCTTGGCTTTTCCTGTATAAGGAGAGAACTAACAAAGTGAGCAGAAGTTCTGCAGTGCACAAGGCAAGCCTGTAGTGTTAGGGACTAATAATAATAGTTTCTTATATACTGTTGAAGCTCTGCATCTGAAAAAGAAGAAGGGAGAAGCAAGGCATAAATATTGATCAGAAGATGACTGTCACTGTAAGCAAGATGAATGTGAACCTGAAATGCCAGGCAATATTTTTCCACTGGAGATAGGGCTGTGCACAAGGTCCTGAGTTAACTTTATCTTAAACAGTGTGAGTAAGTCTAGCCATCTGTGTTCAGAAAGGATTAATTCACACTGGAAAAGGTAGAGAAAAAGTCTACTAGGACAGTAGGGGAGTGGAAAACCTGTCTTATGAGTGGAGACTAAGCAGCCTTAGCTGGTTTACTTTGGCAAAATAATCCTTCTTTAAGTATATGCTGTGGTGAAATGTCAGAGTCTGGGTGCAGAACCAGTTCTGTAAAAACAAATAAGCAGGATCTGATGACTGATATCTAGAACTCAGAAGAAAAATCTGGAAGTAGGAGCAATGTAGGCATAATAATACCTAAAACTGAAAGAGAAAGCCTGATTAGTTTGTGAAGAGATTTTGTAATGGGGTCAGATGCTGTAGTCCATACTTCCAACCCTGATATTATTAAAGGCTAAGGGAAGCTCATGGGATTTATTCTTAAATGATTTGAAACTACTGAATTGTCAGGTAGTCCTGTAAGCCCTTAGGTTCATGAGAAGTCTTTGAAATAAAGTTCTGTACTTTGGAGTGAAGTCAGAATTGATTTTAATCAGATTGCTTTTGGCTGTCACCAAAGACCTGCATGCTCGGATCTTAATCTAAAATTCTGTTGCGCTGGGATTAATAGCCGGATCATCTTCTAAAGTCAGTTGGTATAATTCCTCTGATTTCAGTGGAGTTATGCTGATTTCCGATAGCACAGTAGTTTAAAGTAATGGGAATTAATGAATTTTATATTAAGTCAAAGACAAGAATATAGCTGGGGTTCCCTGTGCTATCTAAAGGATTATAGCAAAGAGTACAAATTTATTAAAAAAAAAAGTACCTATCAACCTGTCATTATAGAACTTTATGATATATAGAGACCACTTGAAAACCTTTAGAAGTCTGGGATTTTAAGTTGTCTTACTTGTTCTAGGAGTCTATTGGCAAGAATTACAGCATCAGAAAAGTCTAGAAAAGAAAGCAATAAACAAGGTGGGGAAGGGACAGACCACATAGATCACATCTAACTTCTTACTTGTGTTTATACATACCTTGTGTTCGTAGGAAAAAAAAAAAAAGAAAAAAGAAAAAAGAAAAAAGAAAAAAGAAAAAAAAAAAGCTTTTGGAAGTAAGTAATCTTTAGTATGATAGTCCATAATGCAGCCCTTTCAAATCTAAGGTCTTCAGATTTGAAGATCATCATAGATTTGGAGAGAACTTTCAAATATTGAGAAAGTCTTCTGGAAGAATAAACCCGGGAGAATCTGGTCTGAACTAAAGTGTCCAGGTTTAACACAAAACCAAAATCACAGAATCACGGAGGTTGGAAGGGACCTATATAGAGTAGATTGTTCAAAACAATGTCTGGTGGGGTCTTCAGTATTTGAGAGGGTGGAGATTCCATAACATCTATAAGCAACTTCTCCCAGGATTTCACCATCCTCACAGTAAAAGAATCATTTGGGGGTTTTTTTCCTCATGTTTAATGGAGTTTCTAATGTATTTAGTTTGTGTCTATTACTGCTTGCCCTTTCACTGGGCACCACTGAGAAGCATCTGGCTCATCTTTATACTCTTCCATCAGGTATTTATACACACAGATAAAATCCCTCTGAGCCTTCTCTTCTCCAGGATGAACAATCCCTTTTCTTTCAGCCTCTCCCTACATGGGAGATGTTCCCATCCTTTAATCACCTTTGTGGCCTTTCCCTGGACTTTCTCCTTCCCACAGATTGAGGTGAGGCTGACTGGCCTGTAGATCCCTGGATCCTCTTCATTACTCTTCTTGAAGATAAGAAGATTTTCTTTCTTCCAGTCCTCAGAAAATTCCCCTGATCATTATGACCTTTCAAAGATAATTGAGAGTGGCCTCACAATGACATTGGCCAGCTCCCTCAGTGCTTGAGAATGCATTCCATCAGGTCCCATGGACTTGTATATGTCCTGTTTAAGTATTTCGTAGCCAGCTTCCCCACTGCTGAGCAGAAGTCTCCATTTCAACAGTAAAAAAATAAAGGGAAGCACCAAGTAAGTTGTCCTTGCAGCAAGTTGACCTCACAGCAGTCTTTCTCTGTAACTGTGCTGAATGCTTGTTGGTGTGTGTTACACAGCAGTAGGCAGGCAGCCATAGCGCTCTTGCACAAGGAAATTTCCCAGTACAAACAAGAATCATATATTTCTTACTGCCCATACATTCAACAGTATTCTTTCATGGGTAACTCCACAGCAAGACATTAGCTATGTTTGAAAAATTAAAAAGGAACTTCTCAGTTGAGATATAAATGTGATGAATAAGGGAATGGAACAACATGAAAGCAAAACACTAAATGGATTATTTTCTCACATGCTCTTTTATAATTTTAAATATCTCTATGTAGTCAACGTGCTGTCTGCCATAATCACCAACTAAATTTTCCATCAATCAACCATGTATGTTTTTCCTTCAGGAGAGTCTTTCGATGCCACTTAATATTTCCTAATATCTTTCATTATTTTAATCTCCATTATATCTGGAGATGAAATCCAGTACTCTTAAAGGCTGCCTGTTGTAGGCAAACCTTTGGGAATGCTAGCTGCAGCCTCGCAGCTCGCCAGACATCGACCTGGCAAGGCTTTTTTTCCTCTGCAACTTCTGCTTCTTTCTAAATCATGTTTCAGTGCTGAGGTTTCTGCATGCCTGCTCTGTTTTTCCATTGTTTCATTCAGCATATGTATTTTTTTGGATCAATATTTGAAACAGCCCTGTCAGACTGTTGACTTACACACCTTGTAACAGCCATGGATGGTCAGCCAGAGTGTCTGAAAAGGAAAATAAATAATTAAACTTTTACAGGTTTGGGAGAGTGATTCTTGGTATGATTCACCAATTGTTTTAACCATGAATTCTGACTCACTGTGTAGTGTAGCAGGGAAAAGTAATGACAAATAGCAAAAAATCTTTAACAGTCATACCTAAGGCCTTATATGGTGAATCACTGCATCTGGAGTTCACCCATACCCCAGTGAGACCAACAGATGATTGCTTTTGGAAGCCCGAGGCCCCAGTAGCTCGTATCTGCAACTTATTTTCTCCCCTGAATTTTATGGATAGGGATTTTGGTATGGCCAGGCTGCTTGAAGCTGTGAACCTGTGGGTGGTCAAGGCATCTTTTGCAATGCCTTTTGAGTGGCTGTGGGGATGCCTGCTATAGCAAGGAGGTAATTTTGGGACTACTGTATAAAACCCAGGACTGCTGAAACACAAGGTTCTCCTTTAGCTTCTGCCATGCACTTTTTGTCCTCTCAGGCCATCAGGCAGTCTTTGTTCCACAGGCAAGCAAAAATGATCACTGTGACCCAGTTCACTAATAATAACAGGGGACAAAAGTGATAAAAGAAGGAAGAAAACACTCTACCTCCAGCTTAAGTGTTAGTGCCCTTCTGTTAGGCAGAGGAATGCATACACGGCAAGGATTATTTTGGAGAAAATTATGTACAATTTGTTGTGTCAGTGTGTCTCAGCATCCTACAAAGATAATGCACACAATAAATTTATTTTATCTTCAATGAGAGAAATCCCTTGCTGGCTGTCCAAATCAGTTTCTGACTGTAAGGCTTCATATCCTGATGTTTTGGTCTCATCTAGATGCTGTTTTACTGTTTTCCTTCTTCAGTATCTTAGTTGTGCAAGCTCTTTATGTACTTCAATCTTGCAGTAATCTTCCTGTGTTACCCAGTATCAGAAAACCTGAGCAGACACCACTGCCCTGACTTTTTGGATGAGTGGCCACTTCGTACCACTCCTGTTGGCATTGCCAGAGCGTTTCACGGCGTGCCTTTGGGGTACTGCTTAGACCTCTCGTGTGATCAGCAGTGTCTTTTTGTGTTTCTTTCTCCTGCACCTTCTGGTTTGTACCTCACTGCTCTACCAGCATAAGCCAGCAGGGTAACTTTATGTTTCTGCTACTCTGGTGGAAATAAATGGATACAAATTAATTGTCACTGACACTTTGCCCCAGAGTCTTTAGTCTTTAGTTTTACTGCTTAGGATGTATTCGTTACCTTGACTTTTCTTTCATTCCGTATTTCAATAGATTCTTGGTCTACATGATTCCAGAGGTAATGCAACTGACTTGTACTAACTAAACAATCACTGGTTTGAGGAGATGTTTCCAATACTTTAATAGCCAGTTTGTCAGCTGTGTTCATTGTAATGTAATCCTGCAAGCAAATACTAAGCAGCTTGGTGGTTTGACCACAGTAACAATTAGCTCTGAAGTGACTTTCTGCTATAGGCGGTCACTTCATTAAGTATTTATGAAACTGAAATGATTCTGTTAATAAAACACAACTGTAGATTCTCAGGGAAAGATTGATGTGTAAGTGCTTTGCTTCCCATATGATTTAATGTATTCACTGACTGATAATGTCTTTGACATAAAGAATAAAACAAGGCAAAAATAAGAAATGATGGAAGCAGCAGCTTTGAGCTCAGTGATGCCTCTTAGGAGAAGAACAAGCAATAATTGACAGTCCAGTATTTCAACCTGTGCCCAGTCAGATGTGATCCCATAAGCTAACAGCGCCTGCTACTTTGGCAGCCAGACACATACCCGTTTTGTGAACCTAGCTGCAGCTGGGCTTGTGTTCTTCTGCAAGGAAGACCATGCTGCAGCCACCAGCCAGCATCCTGTACTCAAAAAACCGTGCATCTCGCAGTACCGCCTGGTCCTGAAAAGTCACAGACACCATTTAATGGGCAAGGCCGAGGATTTCCATTAGAATTCAAGTAGTTACATACTGGTGGCAAGGAATGCATGTAACAAATCAAGTCACCTTTGGATTAATACTGAGATGTTGGAGTCACTTCACACCTAGTATTTAGTGTTTAACAAGTGGGGGTTTTTGTATGAACATAAGCAATAGAAGGGACCTAAACACTCAGGCTATCAGCAGACCCCACATTATGGTGAGGTATGGCAGTCGAGGGGGTGAGAGCAGCCAAGAGGCACAAGTCACAGCTGATGGTTTTAAACAGAGACCAGTGGAGAAGGAGAAATAGAGTCATGGAGTGAGTAGTTCACAGAGACCTGGGCACCTGGGACCTTCCCTGGTGGAAGAAGTTCCCCATTTCCCTGAACTAATTAAAAGCACTGCTGCCTAACCTGGAGGAAGAGAGAATGTGTTTTTCTTTCTTCAAAGGCCAAGTTTCTCTGTGTCAATTTTTTGAATAGGGTCTGGCTGTGAGCCTGAGGTGGCTATGGCAGTCAGTGCTTAGGCTGTCAGGAAACAAAACTAGTTTATACAAAACCACAATGGCATGAGATAGTTTTAACTAAAATGAGCTCAAACAAAGCATTAGTATACTCCAACAGCTTCCACCTTCCTGCTGCTTCTACAAAAGAAAAAGCAGATGAATCTGTAGATGTATGATCAGCAGGCATACTGGGCCTTGAATCAGGTAGGGATGCCTGTGCTGAACTTTATGCATTCAATAGGCCCTTTGACTTAAATGTGACTACTGCACAACTACATGCTTGTCTAGCTGGGCAGCTGGGTGACTTTAACTTTGCTTTCACTGTAATCTGTAGAAGTGTTTGCCCTTCACCTCAATGGGAGAAGGGCCAGACATCACTTTAGTCTTCACACCCAATGGCAGTGTAGCCACACCACCAGGAAGAAACAAGGAGGAGAAAAACAAGCCAACAAACCCAAAACTAACAACCCAGCTGGTTACAGCAGTAAAACACCAGGTGGGTAGGTTTATGCTTGTATGAAGATTATAGAGCTAAACATGGACTAGCAAGAAATACTTCACAGGGCAGAATGTCACAGTTTAGTTAGGATCATTTCAGTTACCTGATTTAGTTCCAAATATTTCCTTAAGGAAAAGAGCAGTACCCAAGAAAGAAGAAAATTTGATTCAATTTTTGGTACTCAAACAATGTGATTTGATATTTCCAACATGCCTTGAAACACCAAAGCTATAAAAAGTACTGAATGCAAAGCAGAGGTCTTTGAAGTCATTAAAAATTCTTCTTCCAAAAAGAAGCAAGTAAATGAAATGAGAATTCAACCTGCATTGCATTTTCTCTTTTTTGCTTTAGGTAAATACAGCCAGAAGTTCAGCTCTCTGTTTGCAAACACTGCATAATAAACATAAATGTACTGGTGTTAAGAATAATAATGTGATGCTAATGATTCTGAAAAGCAAGAAGGGAATAAAAGAACTATCTGAAGGAAAGGGACAGGTAATTAGGCAAAGCAGGAAGATGAAAAGGTAGATAAGTACCTAAGAAAATTACACCGTAAAGGTGATTAAGAATAAAGGAACAGAAACTGTACCTTATATACTAGAACAGAAAACATGGAAAGTGCTGACAAGGATGAGCCATGAAAGGTGAACCTAAACTGCAAGTGTTAAGTATCTGAAATTTAGCTATCCCCCAGTTCATCTGATCAGGCAATCCACTGTTTTCAAAATAACTGGGGTGAGACTTTGCATTATAACCAGGAATGTTGACCACAAGTAAAAACAGAGCAAGTATGAAAGATTTGCTTTCCATATCTGGTGTAGAGCCTTTTGCTGTGCTGGCAAGTCTCCAGCTCTCATGGCTCCTCCCTCCCTCCTACCTTTTGCATTATGGCCTCACAGGAACTCCACTATCTGCTGTTCACCGATACTCAGCTTTTATTCTTCACTCGTGGCCCGTTTCCTGCAATGCAGATAGCCAAGAAGGTTACCACCTCCTCCTGGATGGACTCCCAATAAATGGAAATTTAAGGGATGCCACGTAGATCAACACATCTAGGCTAAAAATATAAGGCTTTTGCATATGCGTGAGAGAGGATGGTTCTCAGGCTGACAATTGCAAGAAGTGAACAGTCCCAATGGATCAGTACAGGTGAAGGAAGGTTCCTAACAGGCAGTGAGCAGTAGATTACATAAAACTAATTATGATTTTAAGTGAATGTTTGCTGCTACTTCCCTCTGGTTTTCCCCACTTTTCCCATTGCCTTTGACGGAATGACCTGATTTCTGTTTCCCAGGCCTATAACTGGAAGAGTACAGACAACTACAGGTATTATAGAGATGTTAACAGGAAAAAAATGATGTTGATATTGTATGTGAGGAAAAGAAAGTGCACAGAGTACTCAAACCTTAAAAAAAAAATAATATATTAATTCATTTTATTAGTAACCATAAAATCAAATATTCTAAAAGTTTAATTTTAATGCTTTTTTGTGGTCAGCAATAAAAATTGGATTACTTTCCATTTGCAAGTAGTGAGATTGGGACACTACAATTTGTGATATTATGTCTGCTGAGAACAAACTCCCTTGTAATCAGTTGCTACAGAGATGTTGCTGAGGAGCAACAGTTTTAGTATTGCCAGTGAATGCCTCTGATTGAAGGAAGTTTTAATCAGAAGTTACGTCTTGAAAGGAACAGTAAAACTGCAGAAGTTCAGCTTTTCCCTGGCTCAGCTGCCTGGAGTGGTGACGGGAAGCTCTGACTCCTTGGGTGTATTGCTGTTGTGTGCAGCTACAGGGATTGCCAGATTTTTCCTCCCGAGGAGGGAGGGCGGCATCCAGATGTTCTCAGATACACAGAGGTGCAGAGAGCATACAAAGTACAAAGTAGAGCTGTACAGTGGCACTGTTTCATGTGAAAAAAGCTCCTTTTTGCTACTGCTAATGACAGTAGTCTATCTTTTCTCAGACTTGATTCCCTGGCCAACGGTCTGCTATACGTGCCTTCCAGTTTTTTGGCAGTAAAATGATTCTGACCAGCCACTTTTTTACATAATAAGCACCTCTAAGTATCCTGTACACCCTGATAAGGAACAACTAAATAGCCATACGCACTCAAATGAAGGGGTTCCCTCAAAATGTCAAAAGATTAGATCTCATGAAAGTCATCAGTTGCTTTGGAAGGTGTATGCCACAGTGCATTGGTTTTCCACCTGTTAAGTGGTTAAGGGCACTGTGATATTTATTTAATATTTGTAGAGGGTAAAGTGATCAATATTTTTAAACTGTATGTTTCTCTTCACAGCTGAATGAGTACTTTCCGTTCTGACAATGCAAACTTGACTGCTGTCTAAGATCAACGTCAAGGATACTTTGTGTGTTTTAATACTGCTTCATTTTAGCTCAACCAATCAACTGTTACCATTATTACTTTAACATTTCTAACCAAATGTCACCTGTACTCCTTAAGCATGTCATGGTAATAAAAATTTAGTTGATTTAGTGATTAACTTAGTTGATTTAATTATCTTGGGTAAATAATATTATATGCTAATGTAAGGTAATTTATTTCTTTTTAATCTCTCAAAACGCTATATGCTGCAGTCAGATTCTTTAAATATTACTGAAGCACTTAGATGTAATAAATGTGATAGAATTATTCTTGAGTGACATGATGCTAGCACCAGCATAAGTTCCTTCTCTGAGCATTTATAGAAAAGATGGGGAAAAGCTTCCTACTACACTATAGATGCAGGGAAAATGATTTCTGAGGCGTTCCCAGGCTCTTGTTCATACTCACAGTAATTCATGGGCTGAAGTTGCCTTTGTAGTTGACGGGCTAGGGAAGCAGTCCCTGCTGCAGCTGGCCTCCCTTCTTCCTACCAGCGTTCCCACAGCTCCCCTTGGGCAGAGAGGAAAGTGGGAGCAGGAGAAGCTGGCTCGGGCAAGGGGAGAGTGGTTGGTGATGCAATGGTGGTAGTGGGAGGAGGTCACAGGATGCAGTGGGACAAAGTGTGATGAAGGTTTCCTTTGGGAGGGTCACGTTTGAAGTCAGAGCAGAAGCTCAGCTTCAGTTTTGGCTCTGCTGCTCCACTGACTATTCTGACTTCTGCAGACATGACAGAACAGTGTATGTCTCCAACCAAGTACTATATATTTGAGTCTTACAGCATCTTGCTGCATTTTATTCCTGCTAACATTTATAAAGAAAATGAAAGATTTACTGCTTTAATACATGCAGGCCTTAGAAGTCTCGTAAAAAATCTCTATTGATTCAGTTCTTTACTAAACTGTTATATAAAACTGCTATAAAGATCCAGAACATTTCTAATTACAGGGAAGCTTGTATAAGTCTGTGTCTGCCTTTTGTAGCATTTTGAATATAGTCATTGCAAACCGCATAGGCGTTTTGTTACGCAGAGTCATGCATTTCTCGGACGTGTCCTGAGATAGTGTATTACAATTGGCTTCAGTTACAACTTAAGCTTCTATTTTGCGTAAAATTATGGTAGATACTGCACAAGATCTGAACATGAAGAGTGAGCTGCCGAAGGTTGTAGCAGATGCTGTGTGATGAGCTGTTCTAAAATTCAGACTGTTTCCAGTAGGTACTTGTGTGAGCATCAAGCCTGTTTAAAATGACTGTCCAACTTTTGGGGCTGAAAATTTAAAAATTTGACTCTACATCCACAGATAGTTCATAGAACAGTTTCAGAGTTACTGGGTGATATTCATATTTTGTAAGGGCAGTATTCTCAGAAGCAGCAAAACTTGTATGAATGCATTTAATGGCTCAGGTCAGTAGCAAGTTTGAAAATACACAGACATTTGAATTGTCCCTTTTCTCAAAAAATAGGTAAACATATTAAAAACATTTAGATGCCCTGAAGTCTCCATAATGATGAAGTATGTGTTACCCTTTTTTCTTTCTTTCTTTTTTTTAATGCTGAGATGTCTGTATACTTCATACTGGAAAAAGAATAAATCTGATCTATTCTCTACCATAAGTATTGAGTAACAGGTTAAGCTAACTCAACAGAGAGTAGTCAGATTGCGATTAGTACTAGTGTTTGTCTAAATTAAGTATATAGCCAAAGATTTCATTATCTTTATAGAAATTATAAAGGCTAGAAAAAGGGGGGGAAATAATGATAAAAATTCTTACAATTAATAAAATTACTTGAAAGTAGGACTGCAGATGAGATCCATTAAAAACAAGACATAATATTCTCCCACAGATGAATAGAAGACGACCCAAAGGCAATAGTTACATTACTGAACTCTTCAGATATTTTCAAGGTTTGCCAAATGCAGGAAAACCCCCAAACTGGAGAGTATCAGCAGGATGTGAGACATCCTTAACCGCTGACTAAGTACTGATATGAACAACGCTTACAGTGCAGTAACGCTATCCTTACAACACAATCTTTTAAGCTGCTTATAGCCTGTGCCATAAGACTGACAACTGACATTGTGACCATTGGACACCACCTTCTTGCACTAGCAAAATGTATTCTGTAATTTGTACTCCTGATACCCAGGTTTCATCGGCAGGTGAGATCTGAGAATGGTCAGCCTCTTCAGTAATGGTGTTCACACAAATCGTACCACACTTGGATGTCAGGGCTGGCTGAACATCCTGCTGCTAAAGATAATACATTTTCAGGCATGAGCTCTGAGAAATGTGCAACATGTGATAAAAGAAGTTTAAAAATATTTTGTAATCTGCTACTTTTGAGGCAAAAGGGAGTTCTTTAGCTTACATTAAGCGGTCATTCCCAGGAACTAAGCTGTGACAGCTGTAAGGCCATGGTCATTGCTTACAGCTTTAGCACTATAATGATGGTTTATTGATATTTAGATCACATTTTAAAGCATCAAGGTTCTTCACATTGTTTACAATATATATACACCTCTACAGCTCCATCCAATCATTTTCAGATATAACTGATGCACTGTGAAAACAAAACCTGGTTTCACATATGCGTGGAGGGAGATTAGACTTGTAGTTGCCTATTTTGGGGCCTAACAGCCAATTCACAGTAGCAGATCTTTATAGCTGCCATATATCCCATTATGCTTGGATGTGGCATATTTTTGATTTCTTCAGAGCCAAGCTGGGCAGATTTTGGGCAAGTGTAGCCTGTGTTCAGGTTTTGAAAATATTTGCCAGAAGCAGAAGACAGAACGCCCTTCTGCATGCAAAGTCCTGGGAAGACATGAGCTTGGTTGGCTGGGGTGGGAGGTTAGAGCATGGCCATGAGTGCTGGTGGGAGGCTGGAGCTCAGATAGGGGACAGCAGGGGCCACAAAATCAATAGTCATGTCAGCGTAAGTAGAACAGCTTGGACCCCAGCAGGGCTTGTGGCCCTGAGGTAGGGAGGGGGGAATCTGGCTGGGTAAAGACGGAGCTGTAAAGAGTGAAGAAATAAAGGTGAAGAAGCGTTGTGGTAGGTACAGCGCCAGACAGGAAGGTGTTTGGGAGCGAGGGGAGTGGGAGATGTTGGGACAGAAGCGATGATGGGCTCAGGTGTGGGGGATATGCGAGGCTTTGGGGTAGACAACTGAAAGTCTTCAAAAGTATTGACAAAAAGGATGGAGGTGGACTTGGGCTGGAGTAGATTTGGGACAAGAGCTCCGGCAACAGGAGTTCTGCACTGGGAGGCTGGAGGAACTTCAGGGCTTTGGAGATGATCTCCCAGGGTGAGAGGTCTGAGTGCTGCGGGTTGTGAAGCACCCTAGGACTGGGGGTTGTAGGTATCACAGACTCACTCCACTGGGCATCTTTAACAGGGATACTGGCTTGGGAGCAGGCACAGTTCTCCCTTCCACCCATTCCCCATGCTGCCTTCCCTGCCTGACACATGGTCAGTGTGTGAACTCAAGCC
Organism: Ibycter americanus; assembly: GCA_035590275.1. Taxonomy (NCBI): domain Eukaryota; kingdom Metazoa; phylum Chordata; class Aves; order Falconiformes; family Falconidae; genus Ibycter; species Ibycter americanus. The sequence goes on along the minus strand of JAVJGI010000003.1, from coordinate 5,267,507 downwards.
CCAGGCTGCCTCCAGGTTAGAATTGGGCTGTTTCAGCATTCAGGCTTTTGTTTGACTTTAGGGGCTATTATACATAGGCCTGTCAGGTTAATACGTAGTCCTTTACATCCACATTTCATTTGCTCTGAGCAACAGAGAAAACTGAGTTAATTCACCTTAGCCCTTGGCTACCTAAAGCTTTTCAGGTACAGTATAAAATAACAGCATAAATAAAGCTTTACTTTTATTAGGAATTGAAAGCTGAATTTACAAGATAGTGATGGGAACTGGAAAGCTTTCTCTTATATCAGTGAGAAAACATGTTTATTCAGTCCATGAAACGTATTTTGAATTGAGGGAGACAAAAGCAAATGTGAAAAAAACCAAAAAAGTATCTTTTTTATACATGGAGAAAACACAAAGCAATTCTTTTTGTGACATCCTGCTTATAAAACACCTGACATGAAACACTGAATGGCAGCTAGAAGACAAGGTATGCGGAAAAATGAATTAATTTTCTCTTCCCCTTCCTGTCACTTCAGCCTGTTGAGTCACAATCCAGCCGCAGATCAGAGGTTAGATCAGAGAGGGACTGAGGGGCCTGACCACCACTGAGCTGCTGAAATCCAAAGTGATGAGTACTCTGGGTGCTGAAGCTGTCTCAGCTCTTGCAGACGTGCATTGTTTTGGCAGTTTTGGGGGTAGGTAAGGCACTTCTCTCGCATTTGATCCTCGCCAGGCCTCACAGACTGAAAGTCTGTCTTCCTTTCCTCAAAGGATCTCAAGCCTTAGAGCAAATCTAGTGGTTTGGTCTCAGCACCAAATACAGCTGACAAAAGAGGTAATACTGTTTGTTCCCTGTTACCCAGCAATTTAGCTGTCAGGGCATTTACTTAGGATGCAGAAGATCTGGATTCAGTTATTGCTTTTGTTGTGCCACATGAATTTGTAGGTTTGGGCTGCCCTGGGCTCTGTGAGGACCCTCAAGTCCTTCCACTCAAGCTGTTTCACTTTGCCTGACATAATTAAGTATTAATTGGGCCAGACTGAGAGAGTAAATGACTTTTTATAGCCTGGCAACTAGGCCATTCACCCAGGAGAAGACAATCTCAAGTCCTAGCAATCATATTTTACAACTAGAAGCATAAAGCTATATTTAAACATGTGAATGGTGGTTAGATTTTTTTTAAAACATTTAGATGATGTCTGTTTAAACTTCACTATGCTAGGCCCTTTTGATAACCAATCCACCTTATTTAGATGCCTACTTGTAAGGGCATATGCGTTGAAGCTTACGGCCCCATTGAAAACAAAACCAAAAACCAAACAAAAACCAAAAAGCACCGCCTTACACCTTTCAGCTGACTTTGAAGAATCTGAGAACAAAGTTCAGCTCAGTCTGATGCTGCAGGAGATGATTCACTTTGGAGCTTTTTCAAGAAAATACTGTGAGTTGCTATAAATCACTGCCTTAGTTACCCAGTTTGAAACAAAGGGCTGCTATTTCTGGAAGCCTTGTTGGGAGCACTTACATTTCCAGACAAACCTTTTCTTTCATAAACTTCAACAAATAATAAAAAAAAAAATATTGTTTCTTACAAGGCTCAAGCCTACATTTCCTACTAGTATAATTAATTGATGGATTAAGGTAGGCTTTCCAAGGTGTATGCTTGTGCCAAGGCATTGGTAGAACTTAACCCACAAGCCACAAAACACACAGAAAGCCCTTGTCCGGGTGTAAGACCACAGCTGTCTCTGGAGTTGTGTTTGGGAGGAGTTTGTGTCGCATGCGAATGCCTCCCATCTTGTCTCCTGCACGCGTGTGATGAAGCAGTGTGAGCCGGCACAGGTAGTTGCAATGTTCAGGTTTATTACGGTTAAACCACATGCCTGCTGAGCACATACTTCTGATTCCTTGAAAGTTGCAAGCACAAGCTTTAGCTTTACAGAGGCGAGGTCGCATGGGCAGACACAGTGAGCACTCCTCCAGTACTTCACACCCCTACTATTTCAATGTCGATTGGGACGAAATGACACCATCACCTCTGTTAGTGACCCTGGAGGTGTCTGGCCTGGAGCAGCTGCAGCGCAGGCGGTGGGAGATTGCCTCGCACGCAGGGACCTCCGCCTTCGTGGTGGGAATCAGCGCTCTGGGCACGGGCCATGTGATTTGAATTCAGGGTGTGAAAGAGCAGCCGGCCCTGTGTGGGGCTCCCAGACCCCTACTGTGGGACTGATCGGCCAGCTGGGAGGGGACATAGTTTAAATAATTGAACCAGCAGTGTTAAATGATAAATTTTTTTAAACATTTCATAAAATTTAGTTATTAAACGCTATTTTTTTAAACTTTCAATATCTTTCATCTCCAAAGTGTTTATATTCGCTGGTTTGCTCTAAAAGCACAATATCAGTTATCTCTTCCCTGAAAAATACTTTTAACTCAAATGAAATATATAAAAACATAACTTCTATTTATCTGAAGGTGCTTACAGTAGATGAAAGAAGGTAATATTTTTGTTTGTGGAATCAGATGCTACAACGTCTGCCTGTCTTTTTAAATTGAAAAACTGTGATCCTTGAAAGGGAAGGGATCTTGTTCTTCACTCTCACAAATTAACTGCTGTTCATACACAATTTCTAAGCGTTTTCAAGCACTCTGTGAAGGTATCATGCACTTCAGATTCCTCATGAAAAAATATCTGACAGTAAAAATAATGCTTAGTCCAAGTTATTCTTAGTATTTGAGAAATGTACAGACCAGAAACAAATGAGATGTTGATTTTATGATTTCTGTCTTTAATAAAATGTACTGTATTTTAACAGAATTATGGAAGGCCTTCACAGATAGACAAAATTGCAAGTCCAGTTTTGTTTTTTTTCCTTTGCTACAGAGGTCCTTCATTAAAGATTCACAACAAGACATACCTGAATAATTTACATTGCCTTAATTCACTGGGCACGATAGTTAAGGTAAAAAAGACCACAAGTCATTCAGGCCACAGAAAGAATATGTTCCAGAAAAAGAGCTTTATTGAAGCCACTCTCTTTGAATAGCAGACATTCTGTGTGTATGTATCTGCATTTTAATGTTGGCTTATACTTGTCTGTTCTCTGTAGGTGGTTTCCAGTTTTAAGATGCTAGATTGATAGTGGAATTATTTGCTGTTTAATAAAACCTGGACCACTTCCACTCAAGTCAATTGAAAAAAGAGCCTTTGGTATTTTACATCTTTGCCTCATGTTAAAGTGAAAGGTCACAGAGGAATGTACTCTTGACCCTGAAGGAGAGAAGCCTGTACATTTTCTCAGCAATTCTCACAGTGATTCATGGCAATGCGGAGTACTTAATACAATATGGTTTTCAGACAGTCATATAATAAAATATATAGCTCATAATCTTCAGCTCTATAAACATAGGTCATACCTCATGGGAACTCCCACGATTTACGTCTCTGAAAATACTGCTGTATGTTGTAGATCTGACATAGCCCTTACTAGGACTTTTTCCAGAGGACAGTCCCCATCCACAGAAATGGAAAGCTTAAAGAGTGAGATTATCTGTACAGTTATATCCAAATAGTGGAAGACAGTTTTGAAACCCCATGAGAAAGCTCACTGCATGGTTTACAGCTAACACGGGTATATGGATGATAGTGTACATGCATACATGCTCAGCCATTGACTTCTTTGCAGCTCTGGTCATCAAAATGTTGGCTGCTGCTGCAAAAAAGCAGAGAGCAATGCTGAAGTCTGAAATTTTAAACTGAGACCTTAAAAATTAAACTTTATGATGCCTAATTGCTTTCCAAGCTTAGAGGTGAGGACACAAGACTGGAAACTTCTCCATGTGCTAAAATATTGTGATTTTCTCCACCAAATGCTTACTTTAATGTTGTAGCCCATGCTTCCCAGTGCAATCACGTCTACAAAGTAATTTCTCAAAGTTGATATTTGATGTTCAAAGTGAAAACAGTGGCTAGCACAATCTCTTTAAAGCCAGTGAAATCATTATAAATGCCTTGAGAGACAGAATTTTCTGTGTGGATGTAATCATCACTAAGGTACTTGGGAATATGTTGATGTATTCCAAGAAAGAGTGATAATGTTTTGCCTAAAATATGAGCTCTGAAATAAAAATATAGCAAAGTTGTTACTTGTTGCAGCACTACCAAACTATCAAGCTGCAACAAGGCTTTTACTGTCCCATACCAGCCCTCTCACGCCTCGGCAC
>JAVJGI010000003.1:5251395-5263197 GCA_035590275.1 Ibycter americanus | reverse complement strand
TGTTTCTTCATCCTCTTCAGGCCAGTCCACCCTGCTTCTTGCCTCTCTCCTACATCCAGGGCTCCTCTTCATCTGCTCACTCTCTTCACCCAGTGCTCCTCTTCCACCAGTGCTTCTTCCCTTCTAGGCTTCTCAGTGCTATTCAGCTACTTAGCAGGAACAAGCCACAGCTGTACGCTACGCACATCAGCCAACCTACCGCCCCAGAGGCAAACCCACAACTGTATATTATCAATGTTAATTAACCCTCTACAATTCCCCCCTTTTTTTTTTCTTAACTTTTCATACCTTGTGTATTTAACAATCATCACAACTTTTTCAGAAACAAACTTCTACAATTTCCCCCCCTTTTTTTTTCCTTCTTAACATTTCACACCTTATGTATTTAACAATCATTACAACCTTTTTACAAATAAACTTCTCATACAGTCTGGACAACCTGTCCCTGAACTCATACACATATTCCTCTACTGCATTCTTTGCATCATATCTTTCTTTTTCCAGTTTATCTTGCATAGTCCTCTTTCCCTGTGTTTCAATATACATATTGAGGGGATCCTTTCCTGACTGCCAAACCAAGTTAGCTTCAATAAGTAGTTCCACATTCTTTACGTTTATCGTGGACTTTTTAGCTTCTGGGGGCTGATCACCTTTCTTCTCATTTGCTTTCTTGAGATCTGGGATTTTGTCTTCTTCTAAACCAGGATCTACTTCCATCTTTTTGCATAATTTTCAGCTTTCAGTATCACCACAGTCTATCCAGCTTATAGTTCCTCACCCTTTCACCTCCTGGGACCACACCAGACAGTAACCTGAGTGAGCTTTCAGCAGCGGATTTAGAATACAGCACTAATACATTATTCTGTGTCCTGAAAAGCTTCTTAACATCCTTGTGGTCGCCCCTTTCTTCTACGAGTGGAGACACCTTCAACGAGCACACAAAGAATACCGCCAGGCTGAGCAGCAGTAGCAACAGCAGTGGGAGCCGCCTGTGACACCACGCTGCTCCCGCACCTTCCCCCAGCACAGCCATCACCGCTGTCTAGCCGGACCCGCTCTGGACCCACTGCTGCAGGCTGTGGCCATGTCTGGTTGTGTACTCCACCGCTAGTGCCCATTACCCTCAGTCTCTTAGGCTCCACGGCGGTCAGGCTTCCTTCTCTTTGATCCCAACGGCTCACCTCTACCGGTGTCTGATCCGGATCCCCAGGCTCTCCCCACTTATCTCAACGTGATCCAGGTCGCAGGCTATCCCCACCTATCTCTGCTACACTGGGCACCAGTTGTTGCAGTTTGAGTTATGGCGGTCAGGCTTCCTTCTCTGTATCCCCAATGGCTCGCCTTTACCCGTGTCTGATCCGGATCCCCAGACTGTCCCCGCCTATCTCGACGTGATCCGGATTGCAGGCTATCCCAGCCTGTCTTTGCTATGTTGGGCACCACCATTACTGCTCAAAACTTCAAATGTCCCCTAGTACAGCCATTACCACTGTCGCTGCTCATTACACTTAATCTGAAGGTTGTGAGTTCGTGCCTTACACAGGGCACCAATTGTTGCAGCACTACCAAACTATCAAGCTGCAACAAGGCTTTTACTGTCCCATACCAGCCCTCTCACGCCTCGGCACCACCATCAGTCTCACACAATGTCTCAATGGTTCATCTACTCTCTGTACTGTTTCTTCATCCTCTTCAGGCCAGTCCACCCTGCTCCTTGACTCTCTCCTACATCCAGGGCTCCTCTTCATCTGCTCACTCTCTTCACCCAGTGCTCCTCTTCCACCAGTGCTCCTTCCCTTCTAGGCTCCTCAGTGCTATTCAGCTACTTAGCAGGAACAAGCCACAGCTGTACACTACGCACATCAGCCAACCCACCACCCCTGAAGCAAGCCCACAACTGTATATTATCAGTGTTAATTAACCCCCTACAGTTACTGGTACAACAGTTTTGTTGTCAGCTTCATACTGGTGATAGTGAATATAGCCAGGTGAAAAATCAACACAGGAACAGGTTTCTCTTTAGTAAAATTCTAATGTTATTGTGAACATGTCTACAGACAATATTATGGCATTGAATGAAGGCTAAATTCTCTTTATATTATGTTGGTTCAAGTGTTATCTCTCAGATAAGCAAAGCTTATTAAAAATATCCTTTGTTAACTCCATCAGAATAATTACAGAGGAAAACAATAACAACTGCATTGTAATTTCTCTGAAAAGTAATAACCCAGAACTTTGTCTGACATCTAAATTAGGTTATTGCAAGAAACTGCAAATGAATTAAAGTCAGCCCTTCAGGCTTCCTACTCTGAGAAGTCTGCAACAAAAAATTTCTTTCATAAGTGATAGGTACTTTAAAGACTAGTAAAAGCTTCAGTCCATCTCCCATGTTCTTTAGGTCCTTTCAGCTTTCCAAAAAATAATGTCTGGATTTCCAGAAGATGATTCTTAGATTCTTAATCACATCAGATGGGGAACTGAATCAGCTTCAGCTGAAATGCCTCCCCACCCCCGCATGTAACTTCTGTGTCAGCATGTTTTGGAAGGAAATAATGTGCCAGATCTGTAGTGGCTGAAATTGTTGTTTTCCATTGACTCATGTGAAATATTCCTCTTTAAAGTGGAAGGTCAAGGCTAATGACTTCACAACTCAGTACCTCAATACTGTATTTGTGATGCTTAGGGCTGAATCCACACACAGGATTTAAACTCCATAAATCTGTGTGCAGCAGCATGTAAACAATGTGCCTGTGTTCCTTGTGCAATGTGTGGGGAGATGCTAGGAAGCAGGGTTTGTAGGCAAGGGGCTACCTTGTACCAAATAACCTGATGTAGTTGGCCAGTGGGCAAGTCATGCAACCTCTTCTGCAGGGTATCACAGCTGGGTTCAGAGAAGTCTGCTGTCAATATAGCCACAGAAAAGGCCAAACCCAGTAGCATTTGCTGAACAGGGGCTGCCTGCTGAATGGGAACAGGTGAAGATTTTGCCACCTCCCCAGTATTCCATGCCTCCTGCTGAGCTGCCACAGTCATGCTGGCATCATTCATCTGTTCCAAGATCAGGCATCCTGCTCTTCAAAATTGCTGAGCTTCCAGAAATTCTTACTCATCACAGTGGGAGCTGTGGGATAAGTGGTCTGGAAAATCAAGTGATATGTCTCTACTTGAAATAGCATCTCAGGAACTAGTTTTGAAATGCTTGTCTGAAATCCTTTTCTTTCTCCTTGAGTGTGTCTGAAGTGCTCATCAGTTTAGGAACTTCTGATTCAGTTGATCAGTGTACTGACAATAATCCTACTCAGAGCACCATGTGAATCTTCCAGTGGACTGCTCCTCAGTCAGAAAGTAAAGGTATGCAGTGAAATAAAGATAGTTACAGGAATGCATTGGGGCCTTTTATTCACAATTCTCTAATGGGAACAGCTTCTTGTCAATTCACTTGCCTTCCCAGCAGCCTGCTGCTGGATTGGCAGCCTGTCGGAGGGCATCTCAAAGCAGACAGAAGCACTTACAGCAGTGGCCACGCACCTCAGTGGGTCTGACTGGTGTTCCCAGGGCTTCCCCACTCCTGGCTGCCAGACTGGGATCTTAAAAACTGTTCCCAAGGCATGACTTTGGAAAACACTCCTTAGTGTGCTAGTCAGTGATATGTTTGGAGTTTTCATCAATTCAAATCTCTTTCTGTGGTAAAATGTAAGAATTATTTAAATAGGAGGAGTAACTTTTTTCCAATGACATTGTGTCTGTCTGTTTGTTTTGGTGCAGTGGGAATTCTGAGCTCCTGTGGGTTGTAGGCCTGTTTCTTGTGCTTTCTCCAGCAAGTTGTGATTGCTGTTGCTGTAATTGCTTGTTTCTCCAGGCAAAGAGTTGATCTTCCTTCAGTTCTCCCACTAACCAAGAAAAGTCTCTCCCGTCCACTAGCAGCAGAAAATACCACTTTTCCTACTTCCTGGCTTTTCTGGCAGCTACAGGCAAGTGACTGTCCTGCTAGTAGGCCCTCTGTTCCAGAGATTAGTGCTTTAAGCATGTGAAAACTATTTCTCAATTTATTTTGATGGGGTTTGTTTGTCAAGTTTATGAAAAGTTTAGCCAAGTCATGCTGTGACACTCCTTCCAAAATCTTCTTTAACTGGTTCCAGTGAAGAAGCTAGGATTTGCTCACCACTCACAGTGTTCTTTCTCCCCATGCATCCATCCTTGCTGGTATTTTACCCTTCCACCCAACACCAAGAACATTGTAGATAAAAATATTGGTTTAATCTCTTTCTTCTGTGATACAGCTATCTCATTCTATTAGAAAAAAGATTAACTACTGGTATATATCTGACCCGCAGCACAATTATATAGTACCAGAGGTGACTTGGGCAAGGAAATGTTAGGAAGTTCTCCTTCTTAATGATTTAAACCTAATTTTTTTGTGCCTAAGGGACAGAAACAAATGGGCATTAACCAAATATAAATTCTGGAGAATAGGAGGAAGCTTTCACCATAAAGGTAATGAGCTTTGGGGCAGCTCCTAGTAGGACTAGTGAGGGGGATCTAATTTTCAGGTGGGAAGAGATCACTTCATGAACAACATTCTGTGGTGTGGTTGCCTGCAGAAGTGGGCCAGACATGATGACGCTCAGTGATAATGGCAGTTCTGTTCTGCGAAGCCTCTGTCGATGGAGAGGTACTATGAGAACTTCCTCTAAAAGCCATATTGCTTAACTGGCTGACATGCTTCACTTCAAGGAAGATTTATGGGGAGGGTGGTGAAGAGAAAAGGTGACTGTGATTACAGTTGGTACTGTGGATTCCTGTGTGTGCGTTCAGGCTCATCTGGGAAGACAACAGGTATTCCTCTAACGTTAAGCTTGCCAGTAGCTTTTTTGAAAGCAAAATCCAAACCCTCTGGAAATTGGTTGTATCCTTTAGATTTATGTAAGCACCCAGGAGCTCTGTTCAAACCTATCCGAAAGCAAGAAATATCCTTCAGGGAAAGAGCTGCAGGAGAAGAGAAACACTGAGGCCTACAGCAGTGAGTGCAACAAACCAACAAACTATGCACCATCCTCCCATGCATCGTCTCTCTGGAGTACGTGATGCTGATCCCCTGCGGTGCTTAGTGATGAGCAGTGACAGCCTGAGGAATGAGATGTCTTCCCATGGCAGCAGAAAAACCGGGCTCTGTGCATAAAGACTAATGCTGGCACCCTCCCCAAAACAGGGCAGGCAAAGCAGTGAGGGGCTTACTACAGGGAACAATACTACGTGCAGACTAGATGGAGCAGGTCATTAGAGGTAGCTGTGGAGTATATAATAGCAAAAAGCATTCACAAACACTTAATTAAAATTAATTTAATGGCTGGATTTAAGCTGTTATTCCAGAAGTTAAATGCCAGTTACCAATGTGTTAAAATGCACAATAATCACTGCATAAATAAATATTTTCATTGTTATAATGTGTAACTATAGTAATGTTGCGCATCCAGTAGAATTGTGCTGGGGGCCCTAGCTTTCAACGGCTATTGCAAGAGCTGTCATCTATCACATTTTCTTGTCATGTTCATATTTTTGCTATTGTTCACTGGTTAAGAAGGAGGGGCCTTTTGTTTTCAGAGCAACTGTGGGAAGCAGGGAGATGGAGAAAGTAGAAGCCAAAATTTTAATAGTCTAGTTGATAATCCTTGTTAGGCTAAAAAGACAAATCTCTGGATTTTTCAGTTTGGGAAGTTAATTTAGACTCTGGAGTTTTGATTTAAAAAGGAAAGCAAAACCATTTGGAGTCATTGTGGAGCCCACTGCAGGCTCCAAGACTTTGCAGGAATTCCTTCATGTTTGTTGGTACTGTAGAAACCACCTTAGTAGACCAGATGTCATGTCTGTCCAGTCTGGCATGTCCAAGAGGGGCTAACACTGTATGTGTCAGAAAATACATGTGGTGTACTTCTTAGTTAAAAAGATTTAATTTTCAAGGTACAGAGTAAGTTACATGAAACTTACCTGCAGATGTTCTGAGCATGTTATCATACAGAACTGAATTTTTAATGGGAAGACATCTCAAGTTTTTATGAAATATTTGTCAGAAAAAGCCACGTTTAAGAAAGCAATTCAATGAATAAGTACTTCTGAATAAAGACCTGAACTCCATAAACAGTGTTAAAGCTGCCAAAATTCTTGGGACGGTGCTGAGGAGTCCTCCCTGCTTGCCAGTCTCTTACATCAGGTGCACATTTTTCCAAGGTTTCTTTCTTCCTTTGGGATGTAAAATTTATTATGAAATGAAATCGCTGTGAAACATTACATTATCAAAACTGAAATGAGTTGCTTCCTGTTACTCATTAACCTTGCAGGTTTCTCTTTAACTCTGAACTAAGCAGTAGGCACAACACTGTTCTGTTGATTCAAGATGCTGTAACATCTTGACATGGGTGAAAATTAATCTGGTAAGCTTCACTTGCGTCAGAAAATGTTGCTGCTTTTAATCCAGTGAACCTTCAGTGAGAAACTCTCCTGTGGGCATCAAGCAATAAATGATAATGAATAAAATGTTCACTGTGGAAAAAAAAAAAAAAAGGAGCAACTCGAAGTACATAATATGAAATATTAAAGAAATGCAAAGCCACATTAGCGAATGTTTTTTGTTCAGTGGCTGAGTGGCATTTCGCTAGTTGAGATGCTTTCCTTGAGGAATCTAATGAGACTGTCCCCATGAATGCATGGTGCCACTGCTGAGGCTGGGGTCCTACTTCAGTGCTGGGAATCACCCCCTCTTTTCCGCTTCCCACCACCACTGCCTATGGGCCACTGGCCATACTGGGGAATTAGGCTCTGAGTAACACTGAGTTACTTCAGGTAACCTGGAGCTGCCTCTGTCAGTACCTCCCATCCCTATTCACTATGCCCAGGGAGGGAATGTTGTTTGTTTGGGGGCCCCACACCCCAAAGACAAAGCTGTCCCAGAAAGCAGTTGGAACGTTCAGAAATAGACCCAGCTGCAGGGAAAATTAGAACAAGAAGTGGCCTTGAGTGATGGCTACCTATCTCAAAGTAGAGATGTAGTTTTTTAAAGCATATTGGTGTGAGAACTCTGCCAGACATAGGTATGAGAAGAGTGAGTGAGCACATTTTATGCATCCAGAAAAAAATGGGGTCACTCAGCAATTTTGGCTATGTGAGCTCTTTCAGCATATCTTTCAGCTGTACTGTTTGTGTTTTGTTTCTTCCCATGCTTAAGTGTTTGCTGATATGCTCTTTGAAATTAATTTGAGAAATGGGCTGAAGACATCAGATACTGTACACCTTTGCCTTTGACACGAACGAACAGCATGTTTGACATACAGATACACTGCATGTGCTCTAATCTGAGTAATTTTCTGTATTATAATTATTACATAGCAAAAGATCTTATGGAGGTCATTTCAACCTCTGAGCATTGCCTGTTAAACAGGGGACAGAAGGGAGGATAAACATAAACAGTGTTCATCTGTGCATCAGAAGGTTACTTAGACAAATAGAGTCAAAGGCTTTATCTGGAGTTAAGAGCTGTTCTGTTACTGAGTTCTTAAAAAGAAAGAGCATAAATGGGCATCCTAGTTAGCAAAGTGTGAGGATCCAGGCGGTCACCTTACCTGCACACATCCCCCTGGAAGAATTGTGGCACTGAGCTGTGGCCACTGATGCCACCCTCCAGCATCTGGCATTTCCCTCTCCACTGTGGGCTTTCTAGCCCCAGATCCATGGCAGTGCTCTGAGCAGGTTAAATGAGAGAGGGGAAGGTGACAGTATGTTATCCCCAGACACTCCTGAGGTGTGCACCTCAGAACAGTCTGTCAGGGAGGTGGGAATGAAGATTTTGATCATGTGTATCCAAAGGGCCTTGTAATTGATTGTGAGCGAGGCTGCAAGAGCATCCCAAATCCAATTCCAGTTACTGCACTGTGCCCACCTAAATCCCCTCGACATGTTATTTGGATATTGTGCTCCCTTATAGATTCTCCATAAACTGCCAGGCAGGACTGCTGTGTGCAGTTAAATTATTGCTGTGCTGTAACGCAGAAACTGCCCAGAAACTGCATGTGCACAGCAATATACAATTCTATACAGAGTTTGTTTTTTAACAAGAGGGGTTGTCTACATCTTTATGATCATATATGGGTGCCAGGTCTGGGCATCTTCATTAATTTTACTCTGTCTTCTACTGAAGATAGCATATATTGCATTTATTGGTTGTCTGTTGTGATTGATTGTGACTGTGACTCCAAGTGATGTAGAAATTTTTTTATTTTAATTCTGTGCAAGTCTTCATCCAAGAGCAGATTAGTTTTGAAGAACAGGTGTGCTTGAAGTGAAGCACTTGAATTTTAGGAGATTGGGAAATTGTGCTTTATTGTTGGAGCTCTTCTATGTCTCTTCCCATCTCCACCTTGGCAGCATGCTACAACTTGAAGGCACGTCAGCATCATAACAAATTTGTATCCTCATGCCTTGCTCCAGACCAGTTTCTTTCCAGTTACTGATATTGATCTGATAAGTGCTGAGGAGAGATTTCAGAATTGTATTACAGTATGTAGTGACTGTCTGTTTTGAAATCTTTTGTCCTGCCTTAGGTGAGGAAGATTTCACCAAAATAGATATCACGTCATCATAGTTATAGATGATATATTGTATATTATGTTGTTCTAAATGGTTGTGACTAATCAACAAAATCTGCCACATAGACTTTAATCTAGGCCAGGAAAGACAAGACCTCATCTGGCAAGAAGAAAACAATCAAATTCCTTAGGATATCCTTGAGAAGGCAAGAAGCAAGAGACCAAATGAAGAAGCTGAACAGCTTTAATAAAATTCAGTATTATTCCTTTGGTTTGCTCAAGACTTTGCAAGTCACTATCCAGGCTTAATGGCATTCACTGACATTATGACAACAGGGGATGCTCCACAGACAGAAAGGGGAATTAGAACTGGGCAAGGTTAAATGAAACAATGCTGCTAGTAATAAGCCACTGGAACTATGTTGTCACTCATCCTCTCCTCCTGCTTCTGGATCATCATTATCCTGTCAGTTGTTCATAGGTTTCTCCCATCAGCTTCAGCAAGAGGAAGGTGTGAAAAAGATGGACAAGATGGTCATATATTTAAATGAAATATACTAAATACTGTAAATATAAGGTGTGACATGCCCCAGATCATGTATATGTCATGGCATATCATTTTACTGCCAAATGATATGACAAGATATAGGCTAATGCAGTGTGAAATGACAAAGCCTAACTACAAGTGCCATTCGATGCAGAAAGATGCATTTAAAGAGCAATGTGATGAATCCACTGTGTATGATGACTTTTTAACAGGGTAGCTATCCAGCCTGCTTGTGCTTGGAGTTGTGGAGTTGTTGGACTTTCCTGCTTTGGATTTCCTGAGGCGCTTTGCTTCACAACCTGTCTTGGTCTGGCTTATGGCTGGAAGTTGGTGCTTCATCTCACTGGTCTTTGACAGGGTGACATGTTTTAACCGAGTGCCAGAAGCCACTTGTGATCCATTACCATAATTAAGGTTGGATGTACAGACTTTTTCCTGTGTAATTTTTTTTTCTTTCCCTGGTTCTTAAAACTCTTGAAAAATAAGACGGTAGCTGATGTTTGCTGGGGGGTCATTCCCACTTCTTCCCAGCCAGAAATGTGACTATCCATCTTCATTTGACACATCCCCTCCATGTTTTCTTTCCATCCCATAACTGCAGGCAGCTGTGTTCTCCAAAAAGCAGCAGTGGAAACAGAGCAGAAGAGAGATGATACAGCTTTGCATGCAGAGGTAAAGTCCATCTCATGGAGCACTTCTAGAAACACGTAGGACCACACACACAAAAAAAATATTGGAAGTGTGTGCAGGATTCTGAACTGGTTTAACAGCAGCAAAAAGCACACAAAATGTCATGTGCTACTTTGTAGTCAGCTGACTTCATTGCCAGTCTGTTTTTCTTGGTCTGGTACTTGGGGAGGAGAACTGCATGCACTGCAGATGTTGTGTCACGTCATGTCTCTCTTGGGCAGCCATGGTAACTGGAAGGAAAAAGATCATAGTGACATGTCCCAAAACAAACTTAACCAAATTCTCTAAAGCCAAGTGAGAGCGGCATTCAAACTGGGTTTTTCTTCTCTGTATTTCAGGCCAGTAGCTAGAACAAGATTCCACATAGCATAGGGGAAGGCTAAGCATTTGGGCGGATTAGCAGAAACTGAAGAGTAGAAGAGTTACGTGTATTTTTATTTTTTTTTAATGCAGGTTTGATATTGTTGTACAAAATTTTGGATTTGAGGAGGGTCAGTGGGGCAAATAGGAAGTCTTAACAGAGTTTTGAACACTCATATTTTTTTAAGTGCTAACCACCAGACAGCTTGGAAGAGGAATACTTGGTGGTACATGCTAACTGTGAGACCTAAGAGTCTTACAGTTCTGCTGCTGTATTCCACCAAAACTGTTACGTGTAAGTTTACGCCTATGAAAGTTAAAATTGTCAGCACACGTCTGCAAAAGGAATAGGAGCAAGCAAATTGCCATTCTGGGTCTGGCTGGCTGACTGAATATACATTGCTTTCCAGTAGTTCTCAATCATCTGCTGTGATGTTTTCATGCAGTTACTGTTAGTCATATGAATGCTGGTACATAATAATGACCTAGGCCAGAACAATAATGGTTAAAGAACCATATGGAGAAAGTAAAAAGTAATCTTTGCCTTGAAAATTTGTATAACAGGGCTGGAGACGATGGCCACCGCTCTGTCTGCCTCTTTCCTGCTCCTTTGTCTCCTGTGCTTAGGCCTGACACAATGCAGAATCACAAACAAATGTCTGCTTTTCCAGAACCTCTCAGAAGGCATTATGCAGAACTAAATAAACATCAGTGCTGGTTTTATATAAATTAACTGTATGTGGAAGAAAGGAACATGATCCCTGTTCTCAGGGACTAGCCTGGTTTCCGAAGCAATATAGCTTCAGAATATAGCCTTGGTTGGGACAACTGACCTGCGGGAGCCTGGGGCAGCCACCCTGCCAGACCCGGCTGCCTGGCTCTCGTGTCTCCACACGCAGAGCCGGTGTGCGGGTCCGGGCTGGGGGTGCTGCGGAACGCGCTGTAGCCGGCGCACCTCTGGGCATCTCTAGCTGAAGCCCAGCTGCTACATTCAGGCCTGAGGCAGAGCCAGTGGGAGCTGCAAGGCTGAGCTGACTCTGAGAGCGCTCCTGGGGTGTCCTTGCATCGCTGTCTAGAGCACCGATGGTGAGCAGAGAGCTGCCAACAGCACTGACCTAAGCCTGGAAACTGAAGATACTTAGCTGTCTATAATAATGTATCAAGGGAAGAGAATAATGGAGACTGCCATTACCAGCAGTGCTTTGCCCTTCCTCCTTCAAATGTCTTTGGCTTTGTCTATCATCTGCCTGTAGGAAATGGGACACAATGAAGCCTTGGTGGTATTTTCTTCACACACCAGGTTTGTTTATGTCATGGTTTAACCCCAGCTGGCAACTGCGCCCCACACAGCTGCTCGCTCGCTCCCCATTGATGGGATGAGGGAGAATTGGAAGGTAAAAGTGAGAAAACTCGTGGGTTGAGATGAAGACAGTTTAATAGGTAAAGCAAAAGCCATGCACACAAGCAAAGCCAAACAAGGAATTCAATCACTACTTCCCATGGGCAGGCAGGTGTTCAGCCATCTCCAGGAAAGCAGGGCTCCATCACATGTAACGGTTACTTGGAAAGACAAACGCCATCACTCCAAATGTCCCCCCCCCTTCCTCCTTCTTCCCCCAGCTTTATATG
>JAVJGI010000003.1:5227907-5251238 GCA_035590275.1 Ibycter americanus | reverse complement strand
GTGAGGAAAACATCCCTGTGTTATCAACGCTGTTTCCAGCACAAATCCAAAACACAGCCCCACACCAGCTACGAGGAGGGAAGTTAACTCTACCCCAGCAAAAACCAGCACAGTTTATCAGAGGCTTTTTGTTTCCAGTGATTTCCAGGAGAGTGCTTCTGCCTGCTGAAGTGTGGGAGCAGCCCTGCAGCTCCCCGCCGCCGCTGAGCGGCAGGGGCATGGTGTGGGTCTTTGGCCAGCAGTGCGGAGGGGTTCAGGGGCCGTGGAGGCTGCTCCTGCAGCCTCCCTTAGCTTAGGTGCATCGGAGCTGTGACACCAGGCAGTAGCTTGAGTCTGACTTGTGTAATGGGCTTTTTGGCTGCGATTGTTGCTTCTAAGATGTTAAATTAAGCCTTTTTTCATGCTACTGATATGACAGTGCTACTGACCTTCCATTTTTCTGTAAGCATGTCCTATACTTCCTGCTTTGCTACTGGGGTGTGCCTAAATCTGTGGCTCATGTTGGGGGGCGGGGGGGGTGCTTAAGTATGTCTTTTAGTGGATTTAGTGTCATTTACTTACACAGTCCAGAGTTGCTGTAGACATCAACAGCACTCATCTGTATACGCAACATTCGGCTTTCACCAAAAGGTACAGCTGTCTCCGAGTCTCCGTAAACACCGCATTAGACAATTTCTACTTGAGGGTAGTTTTAGTTGGAGCATTGGAGGGGAGTAAGTCTTGTTGCTTAAAGAATGAGTTCAAAGAAGTTTGGGGAAGTGTCTCTGAATTATTAATTCCTGTTCCGAGTAGGGAAAATTTATGTGCTGCTTATGACTTATAAAAAATGTGTTTCCTTGGCTAATGGTGAAATCCAGTAAGATAGAGCCTAGCCGCTGTTGGCATGACAATGGGAGGTTTCCTTCGTACCTGACTCTTCCCTTAAATTTTGTTGTTAAACTCCTCCATCATTAGCAGGCAGTTAATCATTTGGCAATTGATTTAGCAGCCATCTGTCATTTTGCATATTTTGTAATCTAATAACAGTTGCAGCCATTGGAAGAGACCATTTGCCAATGAGTCTGAGATAATATGGTGGTGTCAGTTCATTTCAGGCACAAAACAAACAGACACTGCACTTTCATCCTTGAGAGGAACCTTTCAAGTGCATCCAAGAATTCCACAGGGCAAATGCCAAGTCCTTGCATTTGTGTCTCCAAGCTATACTCAGACTTTCTTCCATTTCTTTTTGCCTCTAGGGATCCACCAGCCACAGTGTGTCTGAACTGATCGCTTACCACCAGAATCATCTGTGTTTTGGATATCTTTGATATCTTCTGCTCATCCCTCACAACAACATCTGAGGTAAGACTCTAATTAAGGACTGTTGTTTCTTCTCTTGGAGAGTATTCTTGTACTTCTGTGGCCTCTGCTTTGAGACTTCCTGACTAATGTCAAGGACTGAGCAAATTACTCAGAACTTCTTGTCAGCTACCTTCCTATTCAAAAGTTTAATTAGCAGAGAATAACGCAGTTTGAAATAAATGTAGCCAAACCAAAAGCCAGCTTCTGTAGTGTGCTTAGCTTGTTAGCAGTAAGGCTCTTAGGACTATAACTCTTTTGGAATGGTACAAGCTTAAGACAGTTAGCAGAACTCCACAATCAATGAGTCCCAAACCTGCTTTTACACACACCTGCAGACAAGCTAAAAATATAGAACATCTGGGGGGTGGGTGTGTGTTTATGTATATATAAAATGAGCTTTTTTAATTTTTCCTTTGCTTTGGGTGCTGTTATGTGGGCTAAACCAACATAATGTTGCTAGTGTACTTTAGAATTAAATCAGTCCAAAAGTATGATCATTTCTTTGTTCCTGAAGACTTACAAGCCATTCTGTAGGACTTTGGAACTCTCGTGTCTGGAGCAGTGACCACATATGTATTTTTATTGTTATCTTGCGATGCGGCAGGAGTTACTGTTTCAGTCACTGCAGCTGTTCACAAACCTCAGTGAAGCTGTTAGGAAAAGTTTAAAATAGGTGAAAGAAAGTGCTTCATTATGCAGTGGGTGGTGAACTTCTGGAGCTTGCTGCCATAGGAGTTTGTAGAGGCAGACAGTATGAGCAGGTCCTAAAAGTGATTAGACATTCGTGGACCAACAGTCTATAAATGGATACTAAGAGGACTGAGCAATATACCCTATAACACCCTTGATAAAACAGCTTTGGGGGAGTAAAAAGTAAATGGAGATCAGAGAGTGACTAGGCTGACATGCTCCCTTTAAATAGTTTATCCTGTTGCCACTGAGTCAGGATCCTGGGCCAGATGAACCATCAATCTGACCCAGGAGACAGTTCCTGCATGCTCACGTTGTTCATATAACTTGCACTTGAGCGGTGCAGGCTGTCAGTTTCAGCCTTGGCTTTAGAGGTCCAGTCCTTGTCAAATCCGCAGTCAGAAGTGGGCTCTTTCTGGAGCCCTCTTGCTATCACAAGTAACACAGGCTTTTTCAGAACAGAGCTAAGACATATTGGCTAGTCTCTACAGGGAAAATGGTTACCTTGAGTTTTCCAAAGGAGCTATACTTCATAATGCAAATAGCAAGAATCATTTCTCACTGAGCCTCTTACTTTCAGAGGTAATATATCTCTAGCCGTTTCCATTAGTTCATTGTCCTTCCCCAGCACTGTCCTTTGGCTCAGTCACTTGGCTTCAGTGTGAGGCGAAAATGGATCTGAGTGGCATCTGGCTAACATGCTCTGAAACACTCAGTTCATCTGAAAGTCTCTGCAAGTACCACCTATTGCTACTGCCACCGTTTTTTGGAATTAACAGGACAAATCAAGGACAGTAAATACCAAGCAAAAGGCTTTTTTTCCCTCATGTAGATACAATTCATGTGTAATTTTATGAGACCTGCGCATCTTGGATTTTATTTTCCCACTCAAATCCCTTCAGTGCTGCAAAATACTGCTTGCTTTGGATGGGAATTTTCTTTTGGCATTCCCATTGCTTCATACTGCGCATAATGCGATATCCATCTCTGCTGTCTTTTTCACAGAGCTTATGCAGTCAGGAATCTCTGTTTAGAGTCAGATCATCAGCTGACAGACACGTGCTGCTCAGGCTCCAGTGAAGCTGTATTGACATTTTTTGGCTAAAGAGAGCTGGGGCAGTATCTCTGAGAACACAATGTAAAGTGCTTCATATTTCTTTTGCTGGTTCAATGCTTGGAAGAAGTCCAGCAAAACCCAATGTGAATTAAAAATGGAAACTACTTCTCCAGGCCTCTCCGTATGCTGGCTTAGTGATTACGTGGATTCACCGGGCAGTCCTTTTTCTTAGTACAGTGCAAACATCTCCCCAGAAGCAACTTGGTATTAAAATGTGAAAAATCAGTGTTAATCTTGCCTTCTTATGACCCTGTCACCATTAGCTGAATTTACTTTATCAGAGAGAGTACCTTCTAGATGACTGTACCCCAATAAAACTCTCACAGCCTTTTGGTTCTTTCCATTAGCTTGCTTACTGATTGAATTGATTTCATCATTTGTAAGGTACAGATCGAAGGCATCTCAGCACATCTAACACACCATGCAGACCATTAAGAAGTGCGAAAGAGAAGCCAGCCAGTTCATACACAAACTCAGTACAATACACCTAAGAACCTGGCACAAAAGCAAACCCAGTAACTGCCAGAGAAACTACTTTGGTAGTAAAAGGGAGCTTCAGTTATTTAGAAAGTACTGTTCCTAAAGCCTATTTAGGTACAAAGCATTCTTGTCACACTTTGCAACAGCCATGATTAAAAACTATTTGAGGGTAAAAGTGTTTTCTGGTATTTCAGTGGGTCATTAACCTTAACAATATCAACATTTCAATTGTCAGCAAGATTAAAAAAGCCCATTATAGCAAAATGAGCACATTGTACATAGAGATATTGGAGTGCTGATGAATTACCAGCTTTGCTCAGATACAGACTTCAATATGGTACAGCCTTCAGTGTACTGAGAAATAGAGGATGAATTAATTGCTGTGTGAAATGTAATGCTGAAGAGTTAGAGGCAAGCTAAATGAGATGGTTTAGCACATGGAGAGACTTACAGGTTTTATCTACAAGAGAAAGAATATACATCAGCTTTTAGTTTCTGTAGGTGATGCCAGTAATGATGGTGCAGAGAAAAGCAGACCTGAGTAATGAAGTCTGTGGATCCAGGCCCTTATTTAGATACAGATGAGAGGAATCCAGGCAGGAAACAGGCTGATTCCATGCATAGGACCAAGCAGAGGGACACAGAGACAGGGCAGTGGGTATGAAAGAGGAGAGGACCTGGCAAGCAACACCCTCCTGTATCTACCTGGTCCCTTGTTTGTGTGATTCCAGATGAAGATAACCCAAAGGACCATCTGGGCCTCTAAATTTTGGGGTTGGAATTGAGTGCATGACGTGCAGAATTTAGGGCCCATATGGCAGGCATCGCTAATTGTTACCAGGCAATGCATTGTATGTGTAATGTGCTGAAACCTGCTGTATAGAGAGCCGTAGGCGCAAAACTCCTCTCAGAGGAACACTCTTCTCATTGCAAAGCCAGTGCCAGTGCTTTTGGGTGCCCACAGTGTACTGGAAAGCTCAGTGGGGAGTAGGCTGTAGAAAGAGAGGTGGTTTGGACAGGAAAGATAAAGACTTACAGTGTATTTCCATGGTATGTTGAGGTAGAAGGAGGGACCCGAACCTTGCAGTGACAGGATCTTTACCACCCTCTCAGCAGCAGAGCCAGGGAGAGTTTGGTTGGAAGGAAAGCCTCAGGAAGGAGCTCTTTTCTGCATCACAGACCACATCCCCACTTGTCGCTTGCTTTCTCCAGAGGCCTCCTACATGAGGGACTGTGCGGGATGCAGAGGCACCAGACCACTGGTGCGCTGCAAGGTAAAAAGGACCAGGAAGCAAAGTCCATGCTGGCAGCCCTGCTGGCTACAGTTCAGGACTACCAACTGTCTTGCTCTCTAGTACAGCTTTTCAGCTATAGAAGTAAAGATATCACAGGAGCCTTTGAGAAAGGATTTTTGTTGCTCTCTTTCCCTCTGCTGGTTATTTTTCTAAGTGAGTGTGTACATGAGAAAGCTGTTAGGGGTTCATTTATTCTTGTCAGATAACTTTCATTACTGTAATAAAATTCTACCGACAGCTTTTATTTCTGGATTCTGAATTTTCATGCTTTTCTGGGGTTTCCTTCTGACCTCTAGGATGTATAAGATAGGTGAGAGACATGTCTAGCATTTGTGAATGTCTTAGAAATACCAGAATTCAAAAACCCTAGCAGTTTCTGTCTGGTAGATCTAATTTCAAGCTCTCATAAGACCATGGAAAGACACTGCAGATCAGCCCAGAAGGCAGCACTAAGAGCAGGAGGATGCTCTCTTTTAAAGCGAAGCATCAGTGCAGAGATGACCAGAAAGGTCAGCCACAGCTGACAAATACAGATTGTCCAAAAACATATGGAGGTCTGAGACCCACCAGCCTCCTCTTCCTTTTTATATTTTCTTTTGGTTTGATACCAACATAGGTCCCCACTCCTTTCTGCAATAACAGATACAAAGGCATGGTCTGCTAAGGAAGCTTCAGGAAAAGAGATCCCTTGGCACAAAGTTCTCTTCAGAAAAGCTCTTGTACGGGGAGGGCCGACATACCTATTTTTGGATTTCCCAAATGAAAACAAAAGCCTATGCAGACCCCCTGCAAGGGGTACTGCAGATGTGTAGTAGGTCTGACACTTTTTGAATGGTTACAGTGTAGGATTTACTCTACCATAATCTGGGTACATGTTCAACACATTCATGGCAGTTCCAATGAGCCCCAGGAGAGGACTGTGCATATATGCAAGGGCACATGGCTCTTGTGTGGCAACTGTTCGTGCCATCCAGCCAGCTGGAACTATAGCGCCGATTGAGCTGCTGCCTCTGCTCCTGCCATGCTTGGAAACCTCAAACAAATAGCCAGCGCTCAGAGGGACTGTACTAAAGTGTCCCCACATACAGTGACACCTGCCTCTCCTTTTCTGTTATATGCCCTCCTCCTGTCACAGGCCCCTGTTGGAAAAGGACTAGCGATGTCTCCTTTTCAAGTACCAGAGGTTTCCATATGAGACTGCACAGGTATGCTGAAGTACATCACCCACTGCAGAATCATAAACACATGCTTTAATTTGGGCTTTAAGAATGAAACCTGTCTTGAAAACTGGATTGTTGTGAATGAAGTCTTGGCTTGATATTAATGTGGTTTCTGTGATATTTTACCCATAAAATCTAATTCTGAAACGTTTGGGAAGTTGTAAGTGTCTTTTGGCTGCTAACTGGCAGAAGGGAAAGAAACAATTAGAAAAAAAAAGCAGGGGGTTGATGAAGATGATGTGTAGTGGAAATTACCACATTGAGATGAGATCCATTCTTGCCTAACATGTTTTCTAGAAATCTGAAAGAGCACTTAGTGGTATGTGAAATCATATATGATGCCAGAGTAGCCTTGATATGGATGCTACTCAAGATAAAGGAAACATACAGCAACAAGTATAGGTACTAGAAATATGACCTAGATGCCACTGAATAGGAACCTATTTGGATAAAAGCCATGGAGGGCATCTAGGTAGGAGGAAAAATAACTCCAGACCTAGAGATTCAGTGGCATGGAGGGAAATAGATGTGCAACCCAAAAATGATAGTGGACAGCAAGTTAACTTGTAGTGCAATCAAAGTGGCAGGTAGAAAGGTCAAGGCAATTGTCAGCTCTGGAAGCACAGATGACACGTCAGAGCACGGAGGCAATAGCCTTTCTCTGTGTATGTCCAGGAGGAAGAACAGTAGCTATAGGAATGTTAACAGGAGAAAGCGTAGGCAACTCTGAGTAATGCCAAAGACAGGAACAACAATTAATGGGATAGAAATATATGTTTATAGTTAAAGAAAAAAGATAGTAAAATGCTGTGTGGCTTTAGCACTAATTTTCAAATAGTAAAGAGAACAATTTAGTAGATTCTCCTGCCTTACACCTTTGTAATTAATAAGATAAAGTTTGGAGCTTGTGCATATCCATAGAGTCTCTAAAAAGACATGGTATCAGTGCCAGCACCTGCTGTAAATGAAGCTGGAGGACACAACACCTTAGGTTAAAAGAAATCCATTGTTTCCAAAGATTGTAGGCCAAATTCTACTCTCTTTGCATCTGTGCACTTCCACTAAGGTAAATTGATTTGCCCAAGGGGTATTAAATGAACCATTCTGATTTATAGCAGACAAAACCCTTGATGAAGGTACCATTTACAGCAATTAAAAAGATTGAACAGTTAACAGTATGGATAATTGGAAGTGTAGTGTCTGATTGATTTATATATGACTATATTGTTATGTGTCAAAACGTTTATTGTTAGCAATACAATATTCATGGCATAGCATTGATAACGTCCTGCAAACTATCTGCTATTCAAACAGTGGCCATTTATCACCCAGCAAGATGCATTGAATCATATCTCATTAAATAGTTTGAAGATACTGTTCAGTGTTCTCCAAGATGTCTGAATATTTATTGTCAAATACTTCACTAGCTTTGTTCTTTGCACATCTACTAAAATTAGATTGCTTTAACTTAGTGACTGCTAGATTCACCAGTGGAATGACTGAGTGGATTTGATATATGCAGATGTGAACACTCTGAACAGTTTTCTGAAACAAAAACTATTTTAAAGAATACATTTAACAAGTGTCTTGGGAAAAGTCATCTTCTCGGATTTCTCTTGCTATTTTTGGTTGACTTGAAACAGAGAGGAAGAAATACAAGAACAAAAGATAATCAGGAGGTGTGAAACTGAGTTCCTGTGTGACTGTTTTATAAATATTTGATATTACCCTCTGCCTGAATGGAGCTTTGTTTGGGGGAATCAGGCAGCAGATGTTTGGCTTTACCTGATATCTACTTTGGCAGTACATTTTACTTCCCCGTTTTGCATGACATGGTGCTGAAGCCATGTTTTGTGTTTATAGTCTTTTGGGGATACCAGGCCAGATCCAAAAGCTGCAGAAGTGACGGGAGGACTTGCATTGACACAGTTGGCTTTGGACCAGGTTCGGGTTCGCTGTTTCTCTGAGTAAGGAAGGGACAAATCCTGTGGTTTGCCATGTGGCTATTTAATGAAAAATACCACTTCTCATCTTTATCATCTTTCAAATTGCTGAATGCCATCCCTACCATAATATCACATTTTTATATTATTAAAAACTTATAAAAAAATTGTACTTACACCTGTTTGTTTTCAAAGTAAACATGGAAATCTGATCATTTTAACTAGAATGTAGTTTCTGTACCAGCTACTGAAATATTTGTATTGCTTTTGCATTCCTACTTTTGGACTAATACTGCTTTAAGTACTCGTGTTCATAATGGACATGGTCATTCTTGCAAAGAGCTATGCAGTGCCAAAGAACATTTCTTAGTGCCATTTGTTAGTGTCTGCTGGCTAGTTAAGCACCACTGCAGATGTACGATAGCCTGAATTTGCTAGAACTTAACCTCCAGAAATACATCCCTGTTACTATAAGCAAAACTGGACCAAAATATTGTTGCTCTAATGAGCTATAAGCCAGTGAGGAGAGCCATAATGAGAGGAGAGATTTCAATATCACAAGTGCGGAGTGGAAGTGCTTGTTCCACCAGTGTCAAGTACCTTGGAACAAGAATTATCATTTGACAACAATGACCTTATCTGTCATGCTTACACTCCTGTGTGCCATACTGTACCCTAGCAAAAGACAAAAACACAAGAGCACTTCTGTGGCCATTCCTCCTGGAGTCTTAGCCTGCTTATGGTCTTGTGTGGGTTGTAACTTTAAAACGAAGAGCTGGCAGCAAATGAGCCGGAGTCACTTGCAGGTTTTTTTCCTCACAAAGCCTTCTGACCTTGAAAAGCCTTAAAGCTGCATTCCCCATGAAAAATAACTTCTACTTAGTGCTGTGCACGTGTATTGTTGCACAGACAAATAGACAAATAACAATGTGAGTACATGCCTTGATCATTTATCCTCCTCTGAGGGCCATAAACCATGAGTAAATGCAACAAAAGCAGAAGATTAATAGTAGCTGCAGAATGCTTTGCATTTTTCATAATGATTCTCTACAGATAGAATCAGTAAGTGTCACTAATTGGTAGGCGCTTGTTCTGCATGGGGGCCCAATCCTCCCTCCGGTAGAGTTGGAGGCCAGTCTCTGGTTCTCATGTGGGGGAGAGCAGGAGCAGGCTCCTCAGGAACTGCAAAGGCTGCTTTTTAACAGACGCCATAATTCAGGCAAAGGCTGTGTGCAATGCAGAGAAAACCCCAGTAGCCTGCAAAGACGGTACCAGCCAGCCTGTCTGGTGCACGGGCGATTGTTTGCAAACCCACTGGTGGCTATTCAGGCTGGAGGAGAAATAGAAGGTTGGCCACAAGCCAGCTGCTGAATGTAACATGTATTCAGCTGAGTGACTGGGCTGGCATAGTAATATAATCCTGTGGTGTCCTGCTGATCTCCTTCAGATCTTGTTGGCTTGTTGGCAGCCGCTGATGCTTGTCCCCTGTGGATGCAAGGGTGCTGTGCAGGAAACTGCTGGAAAGACTGCCTACCCAGCGTTGCCCAAATATTGTCCAAAACAGCAAGTATGTGCAGGAGTACCCCGTGTGATTGTTGTGGAGGGCTGTACAGGCCTGGGAAAAAACGCTTCCATCAAACTTTTATCGAATTTACTTTCTTGCTTAAACTGACTTTTTTTTAAGTCTCCCATAAAAAATAAGAGCATAGTGTGTCTTTTCTAGTGCTCTAACTCTGACATTACAGATCTGCTTATATCCAGTATTATGCCTGGTGGAGGTACCCAAGCTACCTTCCTGGAACAGCACTGTGTTCAAGAATGAAGCTATGCCAATGCAGCTGTGCTGCTCCCAGTGCCCAAGCAAATTTGGCTCTTTATGTGCCATCTGGGTGTAGCGTATGGGCTCAGAGACCGACCATGCAATTGGGTGCTCCGAGAGGCGATCTGGTACCACACCCAGCACTTTAGAGTCCTCTGTCAGACCTCCCATGCTGAGATGATGATGGGCCCAAAAGCTATGAGCTCTGGTTTGAGCTGGACGCTTGACTTTTGAAATTGCCACACACACACACTGCAAGACTGTTCCTGTTGCCAGCTCTCTGAAATGTAAAGCTTAAATTGATTTGGGCTGTGCTGCCAGAATTCCCCAAGTGAACTCAAGAGAAGGTCATCTTACCACAGATTTATCTAAAAAGCTGCCTGGTGGTGTGGATCTTTTTCCAGTTCCCCAAATCCAGAGTATCCTCATCGTATATCCCTGCATACCTTCTCCATAGCATCATTTAGTGTCTCTGTGCTCATGTGCAACTCCAGGGATCTGACCTGTTCCAGTCTGAGAATGACACTGGAATGGCATCTCCTCTGCAAAAGGGACAGATGGAGACATGGGAGAGGGAGAGCCTATGGGGCTTTCCAGCCTCTTTCTGTCTGCACCCCTCTTAGGTAAGTGGACTTTGTCCTTTTCTCTTCTCCCCAGTCCTAGTTAAAACCTCTTCTTAGCTTCCTATAGTGTCCTATAGAAATCTTGCTTGTCCTTCCCAAGGAGGCAGGAAAATAGGGAAGGCAGCTTGTTCAGCTAGGTAAGGCTCAGAGGAACATCACTCCACAAATGGCCCTGGCGGAGAACAAGCCCATTAGGGAAAAGCTGTCAGTGCTTTAAGTGCCTCTGCTGACCAGGCATGTGCTCTTTTACTAGTTGCTTTACGTATTGCTAATTCTCATCGTCTCTCCCCCTTTTTCTGGCTATTTGTACTCGTCTCTGTGCAGTGTCTTGAACACTGTATGGTTTCAGTCTGGCTTCTCGTCACTCCTGTAATAGAGGTATTTCTGTTACTAAGAGCAGTCAAAGTCCAGCAGGCCTGGTATGTGAACATTTGTGGTCAGTCTCAAAACCAAAACCAAAGCAGCAGCTTTGTTCTTTTTAGACAGATCATCAATTAGGGCCAAAATCAGTAACGTGTCAGTATGATTTACTGACTCTAGGCTGCTTTTTAATAAGCATCCAAGATACAGACTATTAGTTGACATGATATGGATATTCATGCAACGTTTACCCTGCAGTTTTTGAGAAACTTCTGAACTCTCCAGAATGACTAACTTCAGAGCTCTCTCTCTGTACTATTTATTTAGTGGTTGCAGCAATCAAACCAATATTCCTATGTGAGACAAAGATTTGAAAGAAAAGAATGCAGAGTATCACAAAACCCCATCCACTTAAACTAAGGAGAGTCATAGCCTATTCAGGGAATAACCTGATTGTTCATTGCTAAACTGCAACATCAGGTACTTCTGGGGTAATCGGAGATACTGCCTCCAGAAAAACTGCATCTGAAAAGAGAGACTGGCTGCCAGACAGGCATCTCTAAAGGGAAAGGAGCTTCTCTGCTGCAGACCAAGGAACATATGCTCTTCCCTCCATGCTGCACTATATGGTAAAGAAAAGGAGCAGGGCTTTTAGCAGCACTGTCCTGACACACCAAACATACATTTGATGTTCAATGGCTTGGCACAAGTGGAAGAGCAGGACCTGGATGGCAAACATCTGAAAAGGTGTTGACTGAGACCACCAATGCACTATGGATCAGAGCCTGAGTATACTGCTAGAAAAAAGAATCCCATGCAAACCCCTATTCCCTCTGTATTCAACATCTCATGTTCTGTTCATTACTTATGCTTTCTATAATTTGCCCCACTGCATGTTGGGACTTGCTGAAAATGAAAGGAGGACTTGAGAGAGCAGATTTCAACTTCTATGTCATATCCAGGCAGGTTCCCTCAGTATGAACTTTTCAAAATTTCCGGGCCTGACTGTTCCACTCATTTACCTTGGCAACAGTTTACTAGTGCCCATGTCTCCCATGCAGATCCAGGGGACTAAGAACCTTCCTCTGCTTGTTGCTACTTAAAACTGTACCTCTGTGAGCTGACAGTGACATCTTTACAGTTAAAGATAGCATTTTGCCAGTGGAGTTTCTGTACTCTTTCTAAAAATCCCTGCCTATAAACATGAATCCATAAAAAGGGAGTATTTGAATCCTCTTCTAGGCATAAGCATAGAAGGCTCTTTTTCAGGTAATATGTTGTCAAGGTCAGGGAAACAGCCATTACCCCATGGTTTTAATTTGCAATGTGCCAAAGCTCTGCAGAGTCAAGTTGGCTGTTGCTGTCATTAATGGAAAAGATTTTCAGACATTGCCGGGTTGTAAATCAGAAGTGATACCCAATAGGTAAATGAGTCCCTGAAACTATGTGAACCAGCAGATGGAGGGAGGTGGGGGCCGGGGGGAAGTGCAGGGAAGACTTAGCTGGTCTTGCAAATGCAACTGAAATCAGCTTGGTAGGATTGGCCTGACATTTGCCTTCTGAGGGTTTGTGGGGGTTTTTTTATTGCTGCATGATAGAGTGCACCTGGAGCAGGAAAGGGTTTTGTCTGGCAATGAGGAGCATGGGTCACACCTGAAAACTCTGGCTTAAATATGCAGCTAGAATGGCGGTGCAATATAGTAGATCAAAAATGAAGGTGAGGTGTGAGGCTGTGATTCCAAGTTCCCAGGAATTTGGGGTGAGGATTTTCTGCAATCTGTCCCTGTCTACCTCAAAGAGACATGATTTATAATAGCAAGCATCATGGAGATTTTTGTGGCAAAGCATGCACTGTATTCTGAAGGTGTTTTGTTGTCTGAAGAGGGCTTTTTGAAAGTATTTTTTACATCTCTAACTAATTAAAATGTGGCTGAAAGTAAATCACTAGAAGTACCAGTAGGATTAAAACTTAGTGAAATTTTATGAAGTAATTAGAATGGCATTTGTACAGCCAGTGGCCAGATCAAAAATGCAGTTTTATCCAAAACCCATCTGCTATACTTTTCTCTTAATAAGCACTTTGACCTTCTACTGTGAACAACAGAAGGTTTGGCGGGTGATAAGATGTGCTCTAGTCACAAAAAGAGTAGGAGAGAGTTGCTATAACCCTGGAGTTCATGGAATTTTGCTTCCAGAGAGCTTGTTATGATTTTTCACTTGTCCCTATGAAAACTTTGCACTGAGGTCAGTTTTTATGTGAGCTCAGAAAGAAAACAACCTCAATGGTCATGTATGCATATCCTTTCCTTCCATGGTTAACCTGGGTTCAGGCTTGTCCTAAACTTACCTGTGTTCTTTTATCTAGGTCAGACACAAAGAAAACCTTATGTGCTTGAAGACTTGGTTGGGGGGTTTTTTTGTGATCAAAGATAGTACCTTTTTCCACAAACTTTGCTTCATTAAGATCCCCACTAAAGATAACAAAATGGCTGTGAACACTGTTATTTCATGCTATCTGTGAGCTAACCAAAGTCAGCATTAGCTTGTTGCTAAATGATGCTATAGGTTGTCCGTGTGTCTCTTTGTCTTTGCAATGCCATCTCAAAATACAATTCTCTGCAGAAGGTGGAAATTTGTCACCTTGATCTGTGAGGGCAGTGGCTGGCATCACAGGAGCTGGAAGGGCACCAGTTGTATTAGATGGTGGAAAGGCTCCTGCGAGTTTTCTTTGGAGCCTGTGAAGAAGAGGAGATATCGCAGCGGGGGTGGAATGAAATCTCTGACTCTGGTCAGAAAAGGGTGACGTTGCTAGAAAAACACAGATTTTCTGTGTTTGGGTTTTAACATCAAAGCTTGGTGGATGGCAGGGTTGTCTTTGGCTGTCTCCAACATGCTCATGCTGACTCTCCTCTCTGCCACTGTTCTAATACGTAGACCAACTGCGGACAAAACTAGAAATTGCTTCCTCAAGTTAGACAATGAAATACTTCAAGTAAAGCATAGGAAAATGATGTAGAGACAGGTCTTCCTGAGGGATTTGTGAGCAGGAGAATAGTCACAGGTGAGGCAGCCTGTGCCAGGGCATGGGGCTCTTTTCCACTCTGTTCTCTCTGTGCGTTGCACAGTCAGTATTAACATGGGAATGGATTAGATCTCCTTTCCCTTACAGTTCAGATGTTTACTAGTGACAACTCTCTGCTCCATGGACACCCCTAAAATTCTTATCTGATACACCTTACAGAGACTCTCTGAAAGCAATGAAAACCTATCCTGAAAATCAGATCCTTGTTAGAATATTTCCAATTGGAAACCTCAGACTAAGCCACATCTGTAGAAAATATGATTTCCAAAAGAAGCCATGGATTTTATTTTCTTTCTTTAAAGATAAGACATTGAACTAAGTAGTACCCTGTATAATATGGTATATTTGTGTTAAGTCATTGCAATAGGAAAACATACTGATTTTTTTTTTTTTTCCTTTTATATTCTCTGTGCACAGCTTCTACGAGAGCTTTGCTTGGCAGCTTAGCTTTCTGTGGAAATGGGGTGCAGTGACACTACAAAGTTTCCTTTTCTTTTCCAAGTATTTATCTGGCCCAGGGAGACAAGTGCAATCCTCGGACAAAAACACATACCCACCCCTGTGAAGCTGTCAAGGGATGGAAACCAGCCCTGTGTGGGGGGGTTGCTTCTGCTGCAGAATCCTCTGCTAAAGGTAAGGGAGAGGGACTGCTGCTGGTCAATGGCTTCAAAAATAACAAAAAATTTGGGTTTCTTTAAAACACTTGAGTCTGATTTGATTACCATTACATTTTCATTCATTACCTTATGATGCAGAAAATGGCATGTCTTGCATTCATACTTGAGCAAATATCTTGCTGCTCTGTGTAGAGATGCCTTGAGAAGGGTCTTGAATGCAGCTATATTAATCTGAAACAGAAATATGCTTTCAGTTAGTGTCCTGCAAGTACAGGCTAGTCAAAACACACCTTTCTAGGTCTTTGCTTGAACAGGTTGAGCAGAGGATCAACCTGTTTAGGGTTAATCTGTTGTTAGTCATGCTGTAGGACTGCTTGATAATAGCTTTGACTCCTATGACAACAATGGGAAATTGGAGGAACCAAGTGTGTTTCAGTGTGTGGGGTTTGTTTTGTTTTGTTTTTCATCATCTGCTTGATTCCTGTTGTAACCCAGCCTCCTGTCACTTCTTCCTGACGTGTCAGAAGCACTTGTGGCTTTTTTTGGTAGTTACAGAATCAAGCAAAATGGGACCCCCTCCTCTGCTGGTGTTTGTAGGCGTCGGAGTAGCAGGGATAACTGTGCTGCACAGGGACGTGTCTCTGCCGTGCAGGTTGGTGCCATGTTGGGGGTGTCAGCTCCTGAAAGTGGAGTCGCCATGTCAGCACAGTCCTGTGTTTGGGCCAGCCAGTCTGTGTACATACGGGTGCAGTGTGGCCATAGCTGTGTTGCTGTCGGGCTGTACATGAGCAGGAGCACCACTGAGCAGCACCCTGGTATGTGGTGGTGCCAATTCCCAAAAGCTATGCTAGTGTGTAGTGGTTGCCTCTTAAAGGATGTTAGCTAGGCAGCAGTATCAGCATCTTAACAGAGCTTAGCAACTTTGCTACCCTGAGAAACTGCATGCATCCAGCAATGGGATGAGTAAACACAGGGTTTACTGGGCTGTCAAATAGCTCTTGTAAATGAAGCAGCCTGGCAGAGATCTTAAAATTCAGGTCCTTGTATTTAAAAGAATTTTTTTTCATTATATTCTTCCACAGTCAAGAAAGTCAAAGTAGTCTCCCCGCTGTTCTCTGCCTTCCAGGCTCTGTATGAATGGAGATGGTAGGACAGAAGCTGTTTGAAACAAAGACGCTAATGGTTCCAAAATGTGACTGAATTGACTCTGCTTGAATCCTGTTTCGAAGTCCTTCAGATCTGTCATTGGTATGGCTTTCTATCATCTTCAGTCAGATCTAGCTCTAAGCGCTATTTTCCAACCCTCATCTGCAATTTAGGCACCACCACAAAGGATGTATGAAGGGAAAATAGGAGGAAGAGGATAACTATGACTATCCTTCTTCCAGAAATTATTTCATATGTGTTTCATTACTGTAAGGCATCAGGGAAACAGGGAGAAGTATGGCTTCAATACGAAGTACATTCCAAACACATCACGGGTCTTTGTTAACGGGTGACCACAGCGATACTGATCAGTGATTGATTTGTTTTGCTGTTGTAGCAATGCTTTTCTGTGCTTTCCTGAACACATTGTTTTTCCATTTTACTTTTTTTAAGATTACAGAATCATTTTAGGTATAGAGTCCCGAGTTACTAACATCTTTCCAGATCCCAACCCCTTCCTATTAGTATTAGATGGTGAATTAACCAGGACTGTGCTTGCTTTTTTGCTAAAGCAGTATCTTATGAGTTGCTTTATTTCTACCAATATATATTTCTCTCTTTGGAAGGGAACATAGTGACTTTTTATATTTTTTTATTCATTTATTTACAAAGAAAGAAGACTAAAAAGATGTAATCTGATTTGGCATCTTTCTCTGGCTTCATCAAAGAAATTATGGCTATAATATTTAGATGGTGAAATGACAAGGACTAGCCATCGCTCTTGAGATTACCATATTCTTTCAACAGCAAGACTCTCCCAGAATTTATTTTCATTCTATATATTGTGGCAGGTGCATAGGTGTGAAACAAACAAATAATCTGGAAGAAATCTTCTGTATACACAGAGAATACATTCTGAAACAGTTATTTTGGAAAAAGTGAAAACTGCACAGTCTCTGCAACTGCTGAACAAAGCCAGGGGCAGAACCTCATGGAAGCTGCTAGTCTCTCATTCTGTTTGTGCTTTGATCAAAGACTTTCACTGCATATTCGGAGGTAGTATCTTCTATACCAGTGATGCCAAATGTATGGCACTGCATGTTAAGTCATTCATACAGGTGTAGAGATAGTTACCTCTAAGGATAATCTGGGTATATTAAAGCTTTGTTTAGCATCTGGAAGCAGCTCAGGGTGAAGGTAGCTTGTTTTGCCAGCAGCAGTGTCATTAACGTACAATCTGTTGGAAAATGTTTATCAGCTGAAAAATAAACTACATTTTATAGTTGTTGTGAAGTGGACCTGCATAATTTGTATGCATTCAAAGCTGCTGTCATGATTATTGATTAAGGCACTGCTCTGTGAAAGTCAAGTATTCAAGAGAGAACAGTTGGAGATGTGCTAAGGATTTTTTCCCCAAATTTACAAAGGTGAAGCAAAGGTAGAATGTGTTTGGTGTCATGTTGACAGGGATACCATGGGTGGCCAGTGGGATCTAGAGAAGAACCAAGTTAGATGAGACACCTAATTCTGTAAAAGCCAGAGAGAACCAGGAAGACATTTGAAGGCCTTTTCTAAAGGTGTTAAAAAAAAACCCCTTTCTGAGTGACTGCAATTTTTATAAACATATCTGAGCTAGCTTGCAGAAAAAGCATTTCCAGCTCAGACTGACAATACTACCCAAGAACCTAGACTTAGGCTCGGGGTCTCATCCCAGCCAGTGCCTAAACAGGTAATGAAATCAGCATAAAATGCTGATGACAGTGCTGAGGAGCATGGTTCAGACATATTTCCTGCTGTAAATGACTTGTCTAAATGTCCTTGCTGCGGGCAGAGATGCAGGCCAGGTGACTGCTGCTGACCTGACTCGTCCCGCAGTACCGCGTGTGTTTCAGACCCACTGCACACAACGGCTCCTGCAGGCTGCTGTCACCGGCTGTTGCAAACGCTCATCCTGCATGAAAGTGAGCAGCCCAATTTCCCCGTTACTCTGTATTCCAAGTGTTCCAAAGTCTTGGGAAAAATGGGGTGGAAATCTTTTCCCCCATTTCCTCTCTTTTCCTTTCTCTGTGCTACTGAAAAGGAAGGGAACATTCCAAAAGCATTTTTCATTTTGGGAGGGTCAAAATTACTTTTAAAAGTAATTGCAAAGAGTATTTCACATATTTGCCTAAAAAGTTAATCTTCTGTCTCTTCTTGCTTTTTAAAGTGTAAAGTACACATCATTGCATGGGCCAAGATAACAAAAAAACTTAGGTTTTTTTTTACCAAAGCTTCTTATTTTTAAACAAATGAAGTTTTGCTTATACTTAACTGGTAACCACCCAGTTTGCTGAGAGTTCAAATAATGAGCCAGAAACGCCCCAAATCTCTTTACTTTGTCTTCCAGCAGTCTTATCTATTCATGTGAACAAACTCACTGGAGTTACAGAGTCCTCAGCGATCAGGAAGGTCTCCTCCCTCTCATCTCCATGTGTGGATGGGGAAGCAGTGACTGGGAGAGGACTGAGGGGATTCGACATGTCTGCTGTGTCTCAGAAACATAGTTTTCCTTGAAGGGAAGTATACCTGTTGCTTGTCTTGCAAAGGATGTGCATCCATTTAGTAAATCACGCTGAATCCTCAATGTCTTGCACTGTTGATAGCAGTTAAAACAGACTAAAATCAGCAAATGCTCAAAAATCCAAGATGACAGTTAGCCATGTCATATAGCCTAGATGATAGCTAGTTTGTTGGTACACAACAAAGATGACGTGCTTGCGTAACCTGAGCACATGAGCCCCTAGTTCTTCGGCTGTGCAGTGAATTTCCTGGTCACCACACATAGCTCCCCACATGTTATTTATCCTTCCCCCTCATCCATGGATGGGGCTGTCTCGTAATCAGTGGCAGACATGGGGATGGTTTTCTGTCTCTTGATCTCAGGAGGGAACTGCAATGGAAGGAGAGTGCATAATTTCTGGCTTTAGACAGAGAATGATTAAGTTGGATGGCTAAAATAAGATCCAGCCTAGGCATACTGTTGACAGCACTCAGAAAAATTCCCAGGGATGGATTCAAGCTAACCCTGGTGCAGCCTAACCACCATAACTGCAAATCTAGCTGTTAGCAACTCGAGGTGTGTGCAAAACACGAAGCTCTCCTGTCTCCTTCATTTTTCCCTAGATGTTTATTTTGAGTAGCCTTTTCTTCTTCTACATGTCTGGTTCCACATGTTCCCGTGTTAAAAGCCAATGTAAGGTTCCAAATAAATCCCTGATGCAACTGTGACAGCTTCATTAAACTTAGTGACAACTGTGGTGAGCTATAGAGGGTTGTGACTTCATTGGAAACTACAGCAGGAGAGGGAAGCTGTGAAGGAAAAAGAAGATCTAGTTTTGAATTCCTCTCACTGTGTACTTAGGACATACGTATGTAGAGATACCAGGGAAAGTTAATCCACATTGATTTCTAATGTGAATTACTTCAAATGCAAGAACCTAAACTTTGGAAGTGAAGTTTCCTAAAATTAATGTTGTGACATTTCAGGGTAGTTTTGGTTTTGTTTTTTATTTTATTTTATTTTTAAAATTGTTTAGACAGTGTGCTTAATGTAGTTTGACTGAGCAACTAAGCACCCATATCATTGTCTACCATGGACTCTCAAGTTAGTATAAGACCTTAGAAACAATACAAGTACATGTATAAGTAAACATTAGACGTGACATTACTGTCACTAGGGACTAGGCATAAAAACATGTGTGTTTGGTTTGTTTAGGTATGATTTTTATCCATAGGAGATATGGAATTTTTTCTAGGTGTTGGTCCTCCCTGAGCTTACAGTTGTTGAATTTCAAATATTGGCAATCAATGACAGAGCCTTTAATTTCTTTTCAAGGTCAATCTGTGTTCTTTCTCTTGGGAAATCCTTGCAAACAGTTTTAGGGCTATAATCTCCAATGATGAAAGTCCATGGGTTTTAATGGAGTTGTGTCAGCAGGGAACTTGCCTGTTGGATTTGACAGAGCAATGGAGACGGGCTGATGGCAGTAGCTTCTGTTGTTGTCCCTGCAGAGGGGAATGAGGACATGGATAATCCTCTTCAAAAAGGATTGGGACTCCCCACACAGTCTCAGAATGAATTTCACACTGCTTCTGTATTTTGCTGCAGCAACAAAAAAGTATCTGAAGTCCAGATAAGTCAGTTTGAAAAATTAAGGCATATATATATATTCCAGAACTGAACCCGAGTATGAAATCAGGTATCGGCAGTAACATGCTATACTAGAACATGCATCACATGGGGTGGAACGCTGTCTTGGCTTTCCTATGAGAAGGAGAAGCAAGAGGGTTGGGTTTCTGTTTGAGAAGCCCAACAGTAAACACTGTCCTGTATCATGTGTGCTTTGGTGTTGAACTATATGCTCTGACTTCAGATATGTCTCCAAAGCAGACTGCTGTACAGTACAGAGGTACTACACACAGACTAATTACAGCAGCACCCTTCTTGGTAGGAAGAGGCCTACAATGCATCTAAGCGCACACTGTGCTTGCTGCTACTGCATCAATGCTGCCTCTGGTTCCCACTTAGGTTATTTAAAATGGCTCAGGTATATTTACAGTACACTGCAGTCTGCAGCACTGATACATTCTCATCCTCCTGGCCCTTACCAGCCTGGGGTTTGCATACTGGGATTAATCAAAGCCTTGGGATCCTGTGTTGCAGAATCGTTCTCTCAGTCCTCACTGTAGAAACTCTGTAGATCAACCCTCTGGGAAACAGCACTCTAAATACCTGTCTTTCCGCCTTAACCCTGACAGGTTTTTACAGCCTTCTGAATATCTACATCGTCCTGTTGCTTAGATTGGTGCCTTATACCTTGAAATACAGTAGGCTTTATTGTATCTCTTTAAGTACTCCAACTTAATCCTATCTAATTTTTATGAAATAAAACTAACAACTAGACTACAGTCCTATTTAATATATCTGCATATTTATATGTAACTTTGTATTTGTAGGTGTGTCTATTCTAATTTAAACCCAAATACAGGTTTTGCATATAGTTTACATGTAGGCATATGTACATAAAATCATATATGCATCTTGCATGGAGAGTATGTGGAGATATCCACACTGCGGATGTTTGCCTGTATAAAATATTTCTTAAAAAAATTAGAATGTATTTCTCTGTATATTTATATTTAGTAATAGTGGTAGGTTCTAAGAAGGATATACCCTGCCAAAGTTATCTCACAAGAATTTTAAAAGATCATATTTCCTAGACCGCTTAAATGTTCCACTGTATTTGCAGAAAAGCTAAATGAAGTGGTGACCTCACACCAACACCAATGATCTAGAAAGCATGAGGTACGAGGTATAATCTCCATATGCTTTAAGTTAATACAGTTACAATCGCACCTGCTTTTCATGCACATGTCTGTGTGTGCTCATCTAAACTTCATTCTGAAAACCTAGCCATGGCTGCGTGAAACTTCAGGTTTAGTTTTTTCCTGAATACTGAGGGGGTCTAAATGATTATTTGTTGTGTTAATTGAAATAAATAGTACTTTTCCTCAGGCTCTAGATGGCTTTAGGCAACAAACTGATATCCCTTCCTGCATAAGGGATAGTGTGGAAGGGAAAACAATGTTTGCATCGTTTTCGCGTGAAATAACTTCAGCTGACGTAGAAGCCCATGAATCCTCTCAAGCCAAGTAACCCCCACCCCTATCAGTCTTTCACGCAACCAGCAACAGAAAGGTGCAGCAAATAAACAACTGCAACCTGAGGGAATAGCAGGTGGCTTTATGTGGGTGAAAGGAGCTAGATTCAGTAAGGTTTCTGCTGCCATGTCCTAGACATTATTTGTGCCAAATATATTTGTATTAATGTTTATTTTTATTTTAAAAAAACATGGTCCAGATAAAATTAAGAGTTTGGGCCTTTCAAAAAGCTGCCTTCACTGCTTCTTTTTATTCCAGCTGAAAAACATTGATTTGGTCCAGTCAGAGGCTGGGAACAGTGTATGATTTTTGCAGCATTTTCTGATAAGCTAAATCTGCTAATGGTAAGTAACACGGGGAGAAAATTAAACAGTACTTCTGCGAGAAATATAAACCCTAGCCACTGACTATATTAGCAAACACTGAATGATAATAGGTTCCAGTGTTAAAGTATCAATTAAGCTTGCTGTAATGAGTGTTTATTGCAAATCAGGATCACAGTCTTGTCATGGAAAAGTACATGAGGATGTTTTTAATTAATAGAATACTATCGTTGTGCCTTAAATGAAAAAACATATTTGCATATGTTTACTTTTACAGGAATAACTAAGTGCAAAATAAGCTTGAACGAGTATGTTCAAGAGGCAAGGAGGCTTTTGTATGAACTGTCAAACAAAATTCCTCTAAAAAATTCTTATTTGTTGAGTTACTGAATGACTGTTAGAGAGCAGAGCCTGGTAAGCACTTAGCTGAAACATTCC
The DNA here is from genome assembly GCA_035590275.1 of Ibycter americanus. Classification (NCBI taxonomy): domain Eukaryota; kingdom Metazoa; phylum Chordata; class Aves; order Falconiformes; family Falconidae; genus Ibycter; species Ibycter americanus. The sequence goes on along the minus strand of JAVJGI010000003.1, from coordinate 5,229,041 downwards.
CATAAGGAGGAAGGAGGAGAAAACAGATGCCCATTTAACTAGAAGCGTGAAAAGGGTGTACAGAGGGTCAAAGTCTGTCAGGACAGAGAAGAGAAGATGCGTGGTCTACCAAAAAAGACCACCTGTCTGAAGTGGCAGAACAGATTGTAAAGCACTGGCAAAAATGAAGACGTGCTAATACTTTTTACTTTAAACAAAGAGTATGCTGTAAGGAGCCAAAATAATGGGGAATTGAAGTAAATAGGAGAGAGAACGTGGAGTATTTGACAGCTATTTTGTTCAGCTTAACAGAGACAGAGGGTGAGAGTTTGGCATGGAGAGAGCCGCTGGGCTCAGAAGGCTGCTTCACGGGCCGGCAGTTGCCCATACTGCAAAGGTAGATCAGTGACTCAACATGATCCCTCAAGGACACTGGTCCTGCCATGAAATCAGCATCTTATAAAAGACTGTATTTTGGGATCTCTGTCTTCAGGCTTTGGTTCAAACCATTAAAACATGTGACTCTAGGTGTTTGGAAGGCCTCAGTTTCTCTTGATTGGTACAGGGACTATCTCAAGCAAGCTGGGGTATATTCAAGTTACATTAATGAGTACAGCCCTAAAGCAGGAGATTTACATTTTAGCCCATGTGCTGAGAAGTAAAGAGTATCAGATCGATAGCTGAGCAGCCTTGCTGAGCTCGTGTGGAGACCTGCCTCCAGCATGAGCTGTGCTAGGCAGGAGGAAGAGCAAGCTCCAGCCAGGTCTCCACTGCTGAGGAAACACTGATCATTTGCTGCACAAACCACACTGACAGCACTGCTAGAGGGATGGGGAGAGGATTTTAGGGGTATTGCTTCTCCTTTTCTGATCTTCTAAATGTATCAGTTAGCGTGGTAAGTTTAATTGTACTAAGAAGATCCTGGTTTGTGGTTGACCGCTAGCTCTTGAAAAGTTCTTTTCACTGAAATTTGTAGTGCTTGCTCTTTACTCTGACTCCAGTTTAAAAATCACAGAATCGTAGAATGGTTTACATTAGATGAGACCTTAGAGATCATCTAGTCCCAGCCCCCTGCCACGGGCAGGGACACCTTCCACCAGCCCAGGTTGCTCCCAGCCCCATCCAGCCTGGCCCTGAGCACTGCCAGGGATGGGG
>JAVJGI010000003.1:5208587-5227222 GCA_035590275.1 Ibycter americanus | reverse complement strand
ACATCCCTTCCCTCCAGCGTGTCGACCGCACCACACAGCTTGGTGTCACCGGCAAACTTGCTGAGTGTGCCCTCAATCCCACTGTCCATGTCATTGACAAAGATGTTGAACTGTGCTGGTCCCAGTACCACCCCTTGAGGAACGCCCCTCATCACTGGTCTCCACTTGGACATTAAGCCGCTGATGGCAGCTGTTTCAGCAAAACCATCCAGCCAGTTCCTTATCCACCGAGTGGTCCATCCATCAAACCCATGCCTCTTCAATGTAGAGACAAGGGTTTTGTGAGAGACGGTGTCAGATGCTTTGCACAAGTCCAGGTAGGTGACATCGGTTGCTCTTCCTTTATCCGCCAGTGCTGCTGCTCCATCATGGAAGGCCACCACATTTGTCAGTCAGGACTTGCCTTTAGCAAAGCCATGTTGGCTGTCACCTTACTTTCCAAGTGCTTTAGCATAGTTTCCAGGAGGATCTGCTCCATGATCTTGCCAGGCACAGAGGTGAGACTGGCCGGCCTGTAGTTTACTTGGTCTTCCTTTTTTCCCTTTTTAAAAAAGGGAGTTATATTTCTCCTTTTTCTGCTCAGTTTAACAGCCTTGCCTGAATGACTGAATAACTAGCTAATAGCCAGGATGAACTTTATGTCTGTTTAAATGCTTGTGGCTTTGGTGTATAATGTAATATGATGCTGTCCTCTGGGACAACGTGGGAAAATGTAAAAACCAGTTCCATACGCATGTTTGCAATATTAGAAAGGCAGCTTCATCAGGTTGGGCAGGCTCGGAATCTTTTTATAGCAGAACAAGTAAAACAAGACTGTTTCTCAAACTCTTTGGATTAAGAATTTTTTCACAGGAGTAAATATTTATAGAAGTTATATTTAATCATTTCTTCACTGTAGAAGGATAGCTCACTTTATTTTTTTAATGAGCCTTCTACAAACTGAGACAGTTTAGTAGACCCACCTTTCTCCTAATTCAACCATGTATACCAGGGTAAACAAAGTTCCAAAATCAACTTTCATTCTAGCATTCTCAATCACCTAATTAGAGGTTTATATGGATACTTAGTCTTCAGTAGATATTCATTTAATTACACACCTGACTTTCGCTGCTTAGGGTAAAACTGCACGCTTCCTGTGCGCAACAGAAAATAGTTTCCCAGAACTTCCCCAGACAAGGCCAACTTCTGTCTTACTGTTCTGACAGAAAGCAAGGCACTCAAGCGTTTCTTTTGCCAGGTTATTAGCAATTTATAGTGGAAAATGTGGCTTCAAGCACCTGAACTGTAATTAAAGTTCAGCCGTGGTGCTAGAGGGTCACGTGCCTTTGGCCCCGCAGAGGCAGCGGCAGTGGGGCTGGTCCCTGAGCCCGTACCGTGGCTCTGAGAGTCTCCTCCACAGGAGGACCTGGCTCAGCCTCCAGTTCTTGCTGCGTGTCAGGAAGCAGTTTGCTGAGCAGCACAATCTTGATCCTGCAAGATGTCTGAAGCTACAAGAGAAGAACAAGCACATGGACCCTGTCCCAGTGCAAGTATGAAGAAAAGTGACACGTGGAGGAAATACAGCAAAGCCTGGGCTACGCACTTTCAGATTGAACAGAAGTTACAGGATCCTCACACGCTCACTTCCCTAGTCATAAATAGTGAAATTAAACATCTGTCTGGAGACAAGAATGTAAAAACAAACCTCAGTGCCCTGGGCCTGAGATCGTTCAGGTCCTGAAAAGCTTTAAAAGGTTCCTCTTCATTCAGTCCCAGTTACTTCTGCCTATCTGAACACAAACTTCTGCAGCCTCTTCCCAGGCTTCTTGTTTCTGAAACAAAGCCATTTCCATTTAGAGCCCTCCAAGCCCCATCCACCATAAGCTTTTCTTTGACCTGCTGGGTGTGGACAGTTTCCCCAGAGCACACTGTCCTGCCCACGCTCCCTTTACCAGACGTGGTCAACAATTAAGCTAATTAAGCTATATGCAGGATTAAGTCTATAGGGCCAGATTCACAAAGGGACTTAGGTGTTTGAAATGGGAATTAAGCTGATTATCAGCATATCACTCTCATTATACAGTCTTTGAAACTTTCATAGCCTTGTGCTTGTGCGCATTTCCTCTCGGAGAGTTCCTGTGTGCACAGGGAGGGAACAGAATTCCCTTTATGCTGTTCCCTCAGTGAGAACTGCCCCAGGGCGAGTCCTGGGCCAGGGGTAGCCAGCCCCCACCTCACCCATCCAGTGCTCAGAATCTGTGAAAAGCTATCTTCCCCACATCCCTGCAATAGGCTTTGCTTGCTCCATATAGTAGGAAAGCCTGTTTGAACCGTCTTGTTTCACACCTTTATGTACAAAATTGTCAGGGAACAAAAGACATTTTTGTTAGCAAAGGCTCACAGAGCTTTTCTTTCATGTGTGACAGATGCTTTCAGAATCCATTTGAGAGAATCTGCATAATTGATACGCAACACCAATGACCCAGCCTGAATGACTTAAAGTCTTTATTTTCATCTCGTGTGGATCAGAAGCAGCCAGTGGAATTTGTAAGGCTCCATTAAGATGTTCAGGTCTTCAGGCTCTCTAGCAATGGGGGCCATGTGAATACCTGAGGACAAATAACCTAGGTTTCATTAGCAAGATAAAATCCGCAGGGTGAAACATGGGAAATCAAATGCGATAAGGAAGTGATTGTGAGCTGGTTATGCATAGTGTCAGCCGCAGCAGGCTGAAGAATAATAAAAGGAGGGAGAATGATGAGCTCTAAACTGCAACAATTGCCCTACAAGCCTTCACTGCTGCAAGACATTTCCTTCTCTCTGTCAGTCCCAGCAAGGGTTAGTAAGCGTTTTAATAAAAAGCCAACATGGAAATTTTTTTGACAGTGTACGCTCTTCAAAGCGTTGTTTCTGTCAGTAGCATGTTGTACTACTAGTCCCATTTCAGATTTTCATTTTCATCCAGGCATAAAGGCTCATCCCAAAATGAGAACTCAGGTGGATTACTTTCCTCTGATTGAATAGAAAGTATTTGAACTGCCCAGGCTGTGGGCTTGGTGATTCTGGTTGAAGCTTTTGGAGGCGCTGTAAGTTTCCCAAGGATGAGATATGCATAAACGCTACAGGTGTAATTTTAAAAACATTTTGCAAATCATTACTTTGCTCATTAATGGTTCTCTCTTTCATTCTCTGATTCTTCTCATTCCCTAAACCCTGTGGATCACCACAGCGTCCATGCCTTGGTTTCCAGGGTATGTGGTTTTGCAGCCTTTACAGGCTGATGGAGTTCTGCTTGGGGTTGACAGCAAGACCTGGCCTTCCAGAAGGTCCCCATAGTAAAGACTTCAGCAATATTCAGGTGGGACTGAGTGTTCTGAAAGTAATACATCCAGAGTCATGCAATACTCATTTCCAGTAAAGTGGAGAGAGTCATATTACCAGATTTATCCCATGTTCAGCGCTCTGAGTCACCGCAAATCGTTGGATGAGTTGCTTATCCTCTCCCTGTCACCGTGCTCCGTTTAAATTGGGGATGAAGTGTAGTATTTCTTCACCTGCCAGGCACACTGGCTTTGCACTGATGACTTTATGTTCTAAAATAGTGATCAATATAAGCACTTCGTTTCTTCCACCTTCCTGTGCAGTTCCTGGTGTCTGCGCGAGTGGCTTGTGCCGGGCGCCCTTGGGAGGTGGGCTGCGAGACCCCTGGGTTGGATCCAGTACGGCAGGTCCCCAGTTGCTGAGTGCTCTGCAGCAGCGCAGCAATCATACTTCTCTGTCAAGTGTTAGCGTGGTAAGCAGTGCCAGTCTGGAAGACAGTATTTGTTCCCTTTCCCACTCGAGTTTCAATAAGGTTTCTAAACATATTCACAGGTACTCTTCTCTTCCAGCTTTCTGTGTAACTACAGAGCGAAGCAGCATGGCTTACAGAGAGAATGCACTTTAGGGGCGGGGGGGGAAGCTTGATGAAGTATGGAAATCACATTAAAAATGATCATATCAGTAACCATGAATAAATTGTCAGCACAATTCAGCTTAGCACTGTAATCACTGTAAGCATTTTAAGACACATTTATATTTAGTGGCCAGTAAGAATGAGAAGCTTATAATTTAGCTCTCATAGATGTGCTAGTAAATGCCTCTTTAATAAGTGCCTTGGCTACACAGGGCTCTGCATTGCTTGTATACTTACTCCGTTGCCTAAGAAGGCGCTAACATACACAGTGTATAGCTGCTTTGACAAGCCAGATAGGTTTTGTACAAGTGAATCCAACATGAAACAGTTACAAATCAGATGCCAGAAACAAACCAACAAGGAAAATGCAAAGCCTGAGCTCTTGAGTTGCAAATGCTCACCTTACTCTTCCCATCAGTGAAAAGACTCAAGCCCCCCTTCTCCGCAAATAGGCAAGGGGTGTTAAACTCCTACAAACAAATTTTGCAGCTCTGGGACAGGCTCCGCCAGATATTTAGAAACCTCCTGACCCCATACCCAGTGGGATGATGCACTCAGCAGTTTGCCAGTGCCCCCTTAAGTAACGCACTTGCGTTGGCCTGAAGGAGCAGAGCATTGCTGTGCTATCTGTAGGTTAATAGAGAATCGGCTTTATCGCTTGCTAAGGGAACACAGATTTGCAATAACAGAACTAAGTTACAAAGCAAAAAACCAACAAAGCACATTATCAAAGTTAGTACTGAATAAGAGAGATCCTCTATAACTTCTGCAGCCTTTCAGTTGCTTGTAAGGAGGCTAATTAGCTATTTGAACCTAGTCCAGGGTTAATGTGTCCTGGAGAATTCTTGAAGGAGCGTCTTTCCTACTTTGGTTTGAAGCTGGGTCTGTGCTACCCAGACTACAAGATTATTTGCTCTTTTCTATAAACCAAATGGAAAGATCTAGTTTTGTTTTCTTGCCCATTCATGACTCTTGTATTTAGAAAGTTAGGTCATCATATGGCCATGAAGATGTTTGGGTCCTTTTGTCTCCTCCCCTAACATTTTGATTAATATACCTATTTCTGTTCTCTTACTATATTACATATTAGCTTCATCTTTGTGCTTTTTCTTGCTTGCTGCTGGAGCCTTAAGACATAGTAACAAGATTTTATAAATCGTGTATCACAACCGTTTGTAATTCTACCTGCATTTTAACAGGACAAGTAAAATTTACTACTAGCAATCCACAGAGTTCAAAAACACTATTGAAATATGAAGGAATTAAAAAATGGAGGCTACACCTCTTATAATTGTCACAAGATCACATTTAGAGTCACCATCACATGTAGTGTACAGGAAAATGTGTTACTTTGGCTAGGAGACACTGAACCTGTATAATTCATTGTTCAAATCTACTGCAATATTAATCTAGGTCCTTGTATTAACAAAAAAAAAATTCACTGTGATTAAATGGAATTAGTGGATGATACAGTACTTAATGCAGAGGTAATAATATGACTTCCCTCATTAGTGCAAGACTGCTATAGCTTCTTAATTGATTTTAATCGGCATTTAATTAGAAAATGTGAATCCCCTGTGGCTAATTCATATTTTACACTATTCCAAGGTAGACTATTATTTCTTTTCTACAAGTGGCATCCCAGTTTCAGGTTAGGAAAAGTATGAAATCTTGTCTTTGACTCGTGACCTTTGAGGGTCTCGCATATAGACATTGTATGTCATAGACTTGGTCTGTTTATCAGCTCTAAGCCTCTAAAGGTTACAGTCACCTGTTTCAGGAAAAAGTACCTTTTTCTATCTCAGCTTTTACTCTTGAGTGGAGTTTGCTAGTGCCTAAGTACCTCACAGACTGTTGTACTTATACAGCACATATCCAAGTATTTCTTGGGGAAATAATCCAAGGACTCTGTGTTCAGAATTTGTGGTAAGATGTGGACAAAAGTTTTATCATTTATGAAAGACTGAGATTACCTGTAAGTCCATATATTGAAAGGGTGGTGAAAGGTACTCGGTGAAATACGATACTGTTTCAGCTCCAGAAAGAATGACTTGAAATGGAGAGGGAGAATATCCTACTCTTTGAATGAATAACACAAAGAAATCCCTGTGCTAGCATGATATGAAAGTTTTATTGCATTCTGGATTTTCAATTGTGCTGTATTAAACCATATTAATATTTGGTTTTTCTAGGGCAGTCAAAAATCATCAGTAATGATGAATTTTTCATTTACACTAGTGCCAAATGATCAGCCTTAGTGCTCCAAGGTCAGTCAATCATTCCACTCTGGTGGAACATTTCTGCCTTTAAGGCAAATGAAACTTTTTTTCTGTCTTATCTCAAGTGCAGATAACTTATGGGACAAACTCACTAACAGCTCATCTTGTGTGCCACAGCCGTTGCCCTATGATCCATCAACATACCTAAAATGAAAAGTGATTTCCCTGGAGGCAAGGAGTAGAGCTGCTCATAGCTTTTTTGTGTACCTGAATTTAGATTCTCTAATAAGCAGCCAGATCGAGTGAAGTCTCTCTATCCAGCCATGCTGTGACTTACTAAAAAGCAAAAAAACCCACCCCTAGAGTCTTATCCAAATCTGGGTATAATTTCATGGACATCTTGATTCCAATGGGCTTCAAAACAGCAATTTCATAGAATCCAATAGACAACCAGACTGTGAAGTCAGCTATTCAGATAAAAAGTTAGTAGCCTGTCTTTCTTGCTTCTATCCCAAGCTCAGATGTCTGGCCACATCTTACTACAGGTGGTTTTTAGCAGTTCCTTATGGCTTGCATGTAAAAGCATTCAAAATAGTCATCATTCCCACCACGGGAACAACATGAGCTCACACTGAAGCAAAATAGCATTTAAACAAAGTGACCTCTGAAAACATTAATCCTAATAGTCCATTTTGTAATGGAAACCTACAGGATTATTGCCTGAATTGTGGTTTTGCTGCAAACTTGATGTGTGGTGCAGATTTCTTACAAGCATTTGCCTCAGTACAGCGAAGGACAAGGCAGATGTGGCTGGCCTTAAGCTCTCTTACAACATCACAACTTTACAACAACAAAAGCATCTGGCCCTTTGGTTTCTAGCTCTGTTTGGCACAGAAGTGTAACTACAGAGATCTTCCAGTGACATTAACTGATTTTTTTCTTTCTTTTAATGTTGTTGTTCTGAGATTGGTCATATATTGAAACCTGAGTCATTATATCTGTCTGCATGGTGTGTTTAGCTTTACAACACAATATTCCTTTCTTTGCTATATGTCATTTTTTATTGCTTGTGTTCTGAAGCCTTTGAATTCAGCTCAGACCTTAAGGCTGAAAGCTGTTGATTTCTGAAAGGTAAAAATGAACAAACAAATACTCATCTGAAGCTCGCTAAATCAACGTATTTGTTTGCAAACCAGCACTAACAAAAAGGCTGCTGAAGAGACCTGCTTCTTCTTGACTTCTTGCTTTGTGCCGCATGCCAGTGATGCTTTCCCCCCTTTTAAATCCTTTTTTAATAATACATCTTTGGTTTTTCTTTTCCACCTGCTATTGCACTTTACATCTGCTTTCTGTCTTTGCCTAAGTCTCCTGTACCGCCTTCAAGTTTCTCTTCCAAGGCACCTTCCGTCCTGAAGGTAGTATTTTTGACAGAACATCTTCCAGTAAAATATCAGCAGACCAAGTTCTTCTGTGCCCTGTAATGGTGGAAATCAGGCATCCTACACAGTGAGCAGGATTTACCAGAAGCTGTATTCTTTTTCAACTAGCATTTTACTTTTGTACTAACCCACTTAAGCTGCCAGGAATAATTAAAGTGTAAGGCACGACATGAAGCATAGCTGGATCTCAGGCTGGTTTGGTGAGGGAAATACTATAAATCCACTCCAACAGGTTGGTTGTTTTGGACATTCGTGGAGAGAACATGACACCCTTTTGTGTCCATCTCCATGATGCTTCGATGAGCCGAGGTACCCAAATCTGAGTTAAATGTAATGTGCGGTTGGCAGTTGTTGGTGTCTGGGTAGGCAGTCTTCATTTTGCATCTATATTAATCATTGTGTGTGGACATCATTAGGCATTTGAAAGCACTTTAGCACTGGTCTAATTATGCTTTTACTAGGGGCAATGTTAAAACTGCTGTTGACCTCACTGGAAAGAAGTTTGACAAATGTCAAGTGGCTTTGAAAATCCCATTCAACTTTTCTACAGTTGTCCTGCTATTCTGGAGCCTTAATAAACAAGGATGCCAAGAGCCCTACTTAACAGCCATTTTCAGGCACCTCCTGCAGTGATGGCTGCTGCTTTTGCCAAAGCAAAGTTGGAGAGTGAGTGTTATACAGGAGTTGCGCTAAATGACCGACACCTGTTCACGCTCAGATTCTATTTAACATGAGACACTTAAGATGTACTTTTAAAAGTGCTTATAAATGTAGTTTTGCAGTATGCATGTCTAAGGCAAAGTTAGAACTGCACATCAGTAGTATGTTCTGCATCAAACAGGCATGAGGAGCATATGTGAAGTTGAATAAAAATACAGTGACTGAATCTGATCTTGTGACAAACTTGTAAAGTGGTTGTTCTTAAAAATGAGAATCTCTGACTAGCCCGAAGTGGAAAGATGCGTTATGTTTGTATGCAATACAATGTGTTTGTCTTTGAAAAATCTATTTATAGGCATTGTCAATGGTAACGGTTCTGCCCACTGTTTAACTGCTACCTGCCAATTTGCTCTTTATGCCTTTATTAACTGGAGCTTTGGGATTCACAGTTTATTCCACTTCATTCTTAATGATAGTAAGTCAGAGTCTCTTGTGTCAGTACTTGTGAGTTACACAGAAGCACTGGAGTCAAACTTCTTATGGAGAGGGAATTTTTTTCTTTTTTTTTTTATACTTACAGATTATTTTTGCAGTGGTATGTTCTGAATATTAGGATCAAGACTGGTTTCAGAACAGAATGTGTCAGTAAAAATAAAATGAAGTTCTGCAGTCTGCATTGTTTTAAAGGACATTGGCCCTGTCCATCTATGAATAATTTCTTGGTCTCAGGAATATTCCTTTAGTCTTTTTAGGTGAGGGCTAAACAAAGGTTACTGTCACTTTTACTGAGGCAAACCTGTGTATTTCTGAGATGGCTATTTGTGATTCTTTTGAAGGGTTATCTCAGAGATGTTGTTTAGCACTGTTAGAGAAATGCTTGCTTTTGTAATGCATATTTTTAAGCAGAGTTAGTTGTCACTTCTCCATTCATTCTCTCTCAGACTGTGTACACCCACACTGACTTGGCTTTAAACACACCACTGGGAAGACTCTGAGCAAGTTCAGTACACTTAGGGCAGGCGTAACAAGTTCATGTAGGTCAGGAAAAACCTTATTTGTGAAATACCATTTTCCATTACGTGCTGTGGTAGCTAGTGCTAATGCCTGTTCTGTGTGTGAGAGGGGGTAGAGGTGAGTGCATATTCGGGATATTTAGTCAATTCATTTCAAGAAATTTGACTGCATTTCCTCCACACGGACAGCAAGGCAAAGGAAGATGTATTTAGTGAGAGGCATCCTCCTTAAATTAAAATTAAAAACTATAACAAGAGTTAAAACTTCGAGTAAGGCTGGAGAAACAATCCTTCATTGTCCCAATGAGGTTGAATGAAAGAAATGAAGGCTCAGTATGAATGAATTTATAAAAAGATCTAGCACCTTGCCATATTCTTAGAGCTGTTTGAGGGTGTTGAAGGAGAAACTGTAGTCTCAGGTCATGTCATACGATATTGCTGGGCACCATATGCATTAGTGTCCAAGGGAATTGTGCTGTTTCTGCCAGGACTGAACTGAACGCTTCGTGGGGTTTTTTTCATTGCTCAGATGTGCAGATAAATGCAATAACAGAAGACTGTCAGAAAATTTACAGTGAAATTATCAGTGAATATCGAGACTACAAAACTTCTCCTGTTCAGATTGTAGCAGCCAGGAAAGCTATAAAAGAAAACAAATGCCTACTATAGCAAACTGACTGCTCTAATTTCTACTTTCATCTAGTGATAGTTATTTAAAAATTACTATACGTTCCTAAGCTGTAGAAAAACACCACTCCAGTTAACCCTGAAAGAAGAGAATGAACCATAGGTGAAAACACAGCGGACTCAAACAGAGAAATTAATTTGATGTCCTGGAAAATAAACACAGATCACAGAATCATCTCACTGATGGGTACCCCAGAAAGCACAAGTGCATAAAATGCTCAGATATTCCTCTACCCCTTTCCCCTTTTCTAACCTGAATTTAGAGATTAGTTTTCTTCTTTCTCTGTGCTGAGGGTCTTTGTAGAAGCATCATAAAAATACAGAAAGGAAATGGAGAGTCTGCTGAGGACAGGTGACCTAATTTATGGCTTTATATCCCAAGTCTCACCAGAGTGTCCAAGGATAACATCAGCTAGCTCGCTCACATACTGATATTCTCATACTAATTATGAGAAAGCTTGGCAGAGAGACCTGAAGTCTTTTTATTAGACCAAGTAATATAGCTTTGGGGGAAAGGAAGAGATCTGGAGTAAATAAGACTTTCTAGAAGTTCATTAAAAATATATGTTTTGGACTGTTGGAAGATGCGTGTCTTCCTGGCAAGGCCATGTGGGTTACCACGTGAACCTTCCTAATTACTATTAATGTATGCACAGCAGCTTTGGATGAGTTATTTTTCTCATGTTCTAAATGCAGGGCCTTGAGTAGACCTGACTTCCAGAAGGTGGGTACCTGATAATTTGGGGGAACATATGCTAAGATCTGGGTGAGACAATTTGGAGTGGGTTCATCAGAGTCGATGGACTTAGGTCCGTGTATGCTGGTTGAGGAGCTGGCCAATGCACCAGTCCAGGGGAGAAATAAGCGAAAGGTGCACGTGTGAGTTAAGCTGTCGTGAAAATGAGTAGTTATATAATTTACAATTATCTGAGGGGAAGGAGAAGGCAATGCGTCCTTTTAACAAAAAAGAAAACTCCAAATCAATGCTGAAAAAACAAATGGCAAGGTCATTACATTGACAATGAATAATAGACCAGCTAAGAAAGGCAATTGTGTGCTTCCATTCCTAAGAAAGCCATTTCTTCTGGCAATCAACCATCCCAACCAGAGACTAGTCTTATTCCAGTAGGAAATGAGTTGTTCTGCTGACTTCACGTGCATAATGAATTGGCTGCAGAACTTCTACAACAAAGTTCTTTTAAAACAAGTAGCAAATTGCAGATGAGATTTGTTAATGTGCCTCACAGCGTTCAGCTGTGCTAATACTGGCAGGATGCACACAAGGTATGGAGTTTAGGTATAGTTCTAAACATGTTAAATTTCACTCTCAAATTAGATCAATTATGTTAGTGTTAGACAAACATTATCAGAAAGGACACAAATACAGTAGTTATCAAAATAAGGCACCAACCAGAAAGATTGATGTAGCATGCCCAGGCTATATGTACTGAACTTCATCAGGATATACCCCATGCTGGTTTCTCACTTGTATGAAGTGATTGCGCTGCGTGATGGCAGCAAAAGTCCCAGAGATCTGATTGCAAAGATTAGTAAAGGGCTCTGTATTATTAAACTGCTGTCATTCTTCCTTCTTTTTCCACAAACACGAAGGAAATATATGTTGAGATGTAAGAAACAACACTTAAAACTTCTGTGTTCTTTTGCGGGGAAGTCACAGGATATGCCATCGCTCTCGGTGTATCAGACGAACGCTGAGGCAATCCGCGCAGCAATGCAGAATGCCTGCTGAGAGAGCTAACAATAGTCCATTCACTAAAAAAGCACCAGTAATTAATACTAGAGTTACACGGGGTTATAAGCTAGTTAGAGGCCTGGTGTAAATGAGTATAGCTCTAATGGTACCCTAATTGACACCCGTGTTATATGGTATTTAAAGCTATTTACAGTATAAGCATTAGTTTTTATAACTTGTCCTGTCAGAGAAGAGATTGTCTCCTACTTTGGAATGTGTGAGTGCTGGTTTCAGCATTTGCCGAGAGAACAGTCAGGTCAGCTTTTCTGGTTGGAAACTTGTTCTATTGAAAGTAATTTCAGTTTTCATGATGAAATATTGTATGTATCCTATTAAATGTATTCCTATCCTCTTGTATTGAGCAGAGGTGTAGTAAAGGATGTACCAGGGATTTCCACTGTGGAAACCAACCACCTATTCTGAAGACTTTAATATAGCTGTAAAAGCAGATTATGTTAGAGCGTGAGTGTAAAGATCTTGGACAAAGAGCTCTAACACACATAAAAGATGTCTCTATATAATGGCTTATAAACATCTTGCCTCAAAACCTGACAATATTGAAGGGAGATGATGAAGAGCTACTCAAAAACCCATTTAACTGATAAGCTGAATGCTCCTAATAACCGAATTTCAGGCATCACAGTGAAATAAGTGAGAACAAGGTCTGAAGCAAGCATCTCAACCGTAAGAAATCCTGCCCTTTTAGGACAGTTTCTGCACAAAGTGTGTTTTTTAGAGCTCATTTAATAATGATAATGTCAGCCCTTTAGGTACCCACAATTGGCACCTCCTGCCTGTCCCTCAGTGCCAGGTACGGTAGGAGTAGGAGCCGTGTAGCCGAGACTCCTGGGCAGCAGATCCCATCGGTCACTGAGAGATCGTTCATCAGAACGGCACAACTCAATTTAATTTCTGGACAGGAGCTGTACCTGCTGCCTGTTGGACAAGTGCACGACCTAACAGACCATGATGCTGAGGGTCTGTCTGTGCCCACAGAGAGATCAGATCTAAGCTTGCTGTGCTGCATCAAAAGACAGAAGCGCCTGTGCTGGTGGCTGGGCGCGAGCAGGGTCCTGCCTGGACACGGGTGCTGGTTAGGCACTATCGTAGAGGTAAAAGGTCTGCTGGGAGAATGAGCTGACAATGACACAGCCCAAGGGCAGTGCAGTTAAACCAAGCTGAGGAGCCACCAGAGAACTTCACCATGAGTTTCTTTCTTGCCTTGAGCTTTCACTAACTCAGGGATCTCTGTGTTGCGCTCCATTTCATGCAGGAAAGATGTCCCAAGTCCTACAGAACTGCAGATTACACACCAGGGTTGCTCTCATGATCTCATCTCTTTGCAGTCATCTCTGATTTTCTTCCAATACATCCACTGGCCCTTAAACATTTGAGCTCATGAGACTTGGAGGATACGAGCAAAACTTGGTACAAGATATTTACGGAAAGATGGCTACAGGAAACACAACTAAAACTTCGGTATTTGGGAGTGTATGCATCCTGCACTGACATATACAGAACAGACATAGCTTATACTGTACAGTTGACTGCTTTTCTAATGGGAGAAGCATCCCCCAGGATAGTCCTGTCTGGACCTTGCTATGAAAGAAAAGCTTTAACCCTGGAACTGGGGCTAGTATGTAGATACTAGGGCTCATGAACAAATACATGACAGTCCCTACCAGCAATGATGGTTCAGAAGGGCTGTCTTTCCTCCAAATAAAGAAAATTAAGAGGACAGCACTCAAATGGGAAAAAAAAAAAACCAATAGAAAATGGAAGGTGTGTAAGAAGAGCTTTTTAGGAAGCTACAGGGAAGGAAGATTGCAATTTTAGATTCAAGGTTTTTTTGGTTCTGCGGTGAAGACAGCAATTAGAGATAAGTATGTATATATGAGAATTCAGTGTATTTAGCTTATCAAAAAGAGGAGAGGGGAGAGTTTTTTAACGAATAGTGTCGTCATGGAGGAGGAATACCATCAAGTAAAGATTTCTTTAAACCAGCAAAGAAGGACATAATGGAAACCTACTGCTGGAAGCCAATGGTAGACAAGTTTAGAATTTGAATCAAATTTAGAAACGAAGAATGCATTTTTAGCAGGTGAGAAATGAGAAACATTGCTAAGGACATTGGTGTTTATGTCCTCAGATCAAGAGTTTCTTAAAGATATGCTGCATTCAACAGCAGAATTTTGGATGTAAAACGCACCTAACTGGCTATTGCTAGACCAAACACAAGGCATGAACTACAAGTGGGTGGAAGGAGTGGAAACCACTAAGTGCAAAATTAAATTAATTGCACCCTTAGAATGGGCATGGGGAATGTAGGGGTGTGTGTGACCCCATGAGCTATGACTTACAGCTTCCCCGGAGAGCTGTGAAGGACTTTCCTTCTAACCACACCAGTGGGAAACTGCACTGAGTTTCTCTGGACTGGAAGTTGCTCTTTGCCTATCACACAGCAAGCTCATCGCTCTTCAGTGTATCCTTTAGAGATTTTTTGGCAGTAGTTTATTCAGTAACTAAAATTTTCTGCTTACCAATTCAGTTTCAGAACATGAACAGAAAACCAAACAGAGGGTACAGATGGGAACAGCAGCTGAACAGGGCAGGGTGAACCTCAAGTGAGTGACAGTTCCTAAGCAAAACGCTCTACATTTCTTAAACTCTTGGATTTTTGCTATTCTGGCACAGCCTGTCTAGAAATAACACTGCCGGGGATAAGCTCTCCTTGTAGCAGTTGGTTGTGTTGCAGAGAAGGAGCACTTTGGCAGTAAAGGTCAGCGTGAGCGCTCTTGCTTGCACGCTGCAGTGTGGTCTGGTCACCTGTGGCTCTCTCCATAACCAGCTAATTGCTGTGGTCGGAGTTCAGTGATGTTGTGTGTGAGCCCAGGGAGTCCCTGTAACCTGCAAGATCAGAGCCCATGTTTAAATGTGCCGTAACCAGACTTTGTTTTCAAAATAAGGGGCTCTGCTTTGCCACAAGGCTGAGCTTTGTGCTTCTCTGAATTTGAAACTGCTTATTACTCTCAAGTCCTACAACAGCTTCTTCTTGCTCCTGCCTCTTTCAGGGCTGGCCCTCGGGGCTTAATTTGCATACATGGTTGAAATAATTATGCATGTAAATTAGACATGCTCTTTTAACTTCATCGCGTACCTGACTACCCCATTAAAGAGATTTAGGGGCACCTCTGGTCAGTGAAGGTGACTTAAAACTAGTTTGTTTCACATCATGTGAGTATACTTTGTCTGTTTTAGCTGGGTCCTGACCAGCAGAAATGTCTTAAACCATTCCAGGTTTGTTCTCAGCTCATGTCTGACGGCTCCCTTAGGGCCATTATATTTATATATACGTATATATCCATATCCATGTCTATATATACATTCATTTCTAATCTAGGTTCACTTAGATAAAATAAAACATTTCAAATATTTAGAAGAGAAGGGAAAGGACAAGTTTCTTTCTTGTGAGGAGAACTGAGTCTTTCCTGAAGACTGAGCACTTTGATAATTTTCTGCAGCAGTTATCTTCAACACCAGATTTTGGCAGAACATGATTGAATTAGGGCCTGAGGGTACAAATTCCATTTCAGCAGTGTGTTGGAAGATGGAGTCTGCCAGCACAGAGAGAGAGAGTACCTGCAATGTAAAAGCTTGGGAACAGAAGGGGCATCGTGGTGTTCATGACTGGAGACGGAGCAGCAAACAGAAAGCCTTGGCCAAAGTCCCCTTTGAAGTCTGCGGCAGAGCCAGGCTGGGGCCAAGGCAGCCGCAGTATGGATGAGGGAGGCTGCAGGCAGTGATGCGCTTACCTTGCCTGGTGGGAAAACGCACTCTGCACAGGCTGAGGGTAAGATGGATTTTTCTGATCCTAGCCCAGTATTTCAACAGTCTTTTTCTGTCCCCGTACATTTTTTTTTAAATATGACTTTATTTTACCCTAGCTATGGGATTTGAACATTGGCAGTAAGTGCAAATGAGCATTTTCTTCCATGGGGTTGAAGACCACCCAATCAAAAACAGCACCACGGAGCTGGTGATATGTGCGTGCTTAACTTAATCTGCCACTAAACTTCATCTCTTTGCATTGTGCCTTTTTTGTTTGTTTTTAATCAGCATCACTTATGTTATTATTTGGAGGTGACAGCATTTTATTTAATTGAGAGCGTTCACTGAAGTCATTCTCAGTTTCTACAGTGCCTGTCTCTGACAGTGTAGGAACAAGTTACAAATAGCATCATTTATAGTGAGTGGCCCAACTCCTCATACCCAGAGCGGCAAAGTTAAACCTTATGAAAACCCTGGAGCAAACTCCGGAAAAGGTCAACATCTGCTCGGTTGGAATTGCCTATAAATCCCAGGGACGATGGCACCCTGCAGCACAGTGCAGTGCTCCAGAAGAAACCTTATGCACAAGCCGTTAGAAAGGGAAGAAGGGGTCAGAACAACTGGTAGTTTTAAGTAACTGGAGGACTTTTTGGAAAAGAATAATTTTTCTAACTAAATTAAATATGAAACTTGCTGTGTCGATATAGAGGCAGTAAGAAAATAAGGTAGTGGTTTACACTGGTTTCTCTTTAAACCAGTGTAAGCATCTTGCTTTAAGGACAGGCGTTGTGGGGAACTGCAAATTCAGGTCTTCGCTGTGCAATCGGCTTCTTCGGGCCCTGTGACTATCGACTCCAGTAAGCCTGCTGGGTTGGGCTGCAGGGGCTGGCTGGCTGCTGAGCAAAATGTGCAGGAGAATGAACAGGTATTAACCTTTTTCGCAGGGGTCAGAGCGCAGTCAAAATGCCCTTCCACAGAAAGGAACAGAATGAGATTAATTTTACATGCTACAGCTACGATTGTCTGAGCATTATGGTGAAGGCAGGATAAATTCAGGCAGACAAAGTTTCATTAATTGAGGGAATTTCCAGGCTAATTTACAGGTGTTCAGGGACCTGACCTATTTCAATTTGAATAATAACTGATGACAGAGATCGATATACACCAACCTTCTATTTAAAAAGAGGGGAGGAGAGAATTGTTTTGGGTTGGGGCTTCTTAATTAGTATTCCACAAATATGGAATTGTTTTGCCAAGTCCAGCTAGCACTTGCTTCCTTGTGAGATTTAAACTTCAAATCAGTGCATTTAACTTTGCTCTATGTAAAAGAATCACTGTAACATGAAGTTACTTGCCGATTTTTAAAATTTCAGCTATAATTTTTAACAGTAGATTTTTTTAGACTATTTAGAAAGAAATAATATCAAGCCCTCTGGGGAATCAGTTAATATTTAATGCTTTTGTACTCTGACGTCAAAATTTCATGAGTAGGCAATCAAGAAATGGGTTTAGCTCACAAATTCCTTGAAGTGCAGTGCAGTGTGGAATACACACCTCTAATAGTGGATTAATTCAGCTGTTTTCAATGTCACTTTTCTCTTCCGTTAATGATAAACATCATGCTTGCCTAAGGTAACAGTGGCACTGAGCATCTACCTCCTGGTAACTGTTGTTTGTATTTCATTATAGTCCTGAGTTCCCAACAAAGATAGTTCTTGCCCTGCATGCTGTGCGAATACTTAGAAGAGTAAAGACCCCGTCTCTGGGATGTTTGCAGTCTCCTAGATGTAATGGAAAGGCAATCCACTGACTTCGCAGATCTCGGTAATAAGCTCTAAGTAGAAGGAGGTGTTTTGAATGTATAGTCTGTCATTTAAAACTAGGCTTAACCTTTAGCATGGTACTGCCTGGCAGAGCCATCTGTCCATTAATCATTTAGATTCCCTGCTGACTGTTTTCCATCCATTTCCATCTCTCTCCTCTGGCTTCTCCTGGCTGTAGGGGGAATACAGTATTTCTCACTGTCTGGCCCAAAATCTTGGCATAAATCTTCCTCAGAGTATGGGATTCAGCATAGACCAACCTTAAGAAGTAAACTTGCGCTAATGGCAGTCTTACTCCTAACAATCAGAGTAGTAGTAAAATAGCCCCAAGTGTTCCCGTCAGGTTAAAGACAGATATCCACTATGCAAAACAATGCAAACAGGTTCCTGAGAATAGCTTCTGTTCTCTGTACCATAATTTAAGGAACTGTTAAACATAGACAGCTCCTGTGAATGACGCTTCTCCATCTCCTGGCAGAACATGCACATTCATGCCCAGCTCTAATGTATTGCATCACAGTATCTATGACTAGGAGTGCAGTTTCTGTGGTGCTAACTAGATCCCACGATTCTTCCCAAGGTACATAATATTGGCATTTGTGAAATATGAAGTTTATAAAGAATAGTGACTTCTTTTTGTTCAAGAAATAAGAGTTGAGCTCTCCCATGTCATTTTTATTCGTGAAGTGTTCATTCTCATAAAGGCTAATAACCTTATTTAGTTCCTTGTCTCCACTGTGAAGTACATTTGCAGCTTCTTTAATCTTTTCAGGATAAGCAAGCCAGCCAGAGGCTAAATAATTACTGACAGCTGTTAGGTACTGTCTGTCCTATTAGATGTGTTAATCAAATTTTGTAACTGCTTAGAAACTTCAACATTAGCAGAACAAGGTACTTTGGTGGTTTTTTTCACCAGATTTATCCAGAACTATGTGTTCTGCATGGTTTTTTCTACAAAGTTTCCCAGAAATAATGTAAATTCTTGATCCTTCTCTTTCTTATACAATCATAGAAAAGACTAAGTTGGAAGGGACCTCATCTGCTCCAACCTTCTGTGGAAAGCAGGGCGTACATTAAAGAAACATGAAATGATATGGGTTGGAAGCGACCTTATAGATCATCTAGTCCCAGCCCCCTGCCACGGGCAGAGACACCTTCCACCAGCCCAGGTTGCTCCCCGCCCCATCCAGCCTGGCCCTGAGCACTGCCAGGGATGGGGCACCCACAGCTGCTCTGGGCAGCCTCTGCCAGCGCCTCGCCACCCTCACAGGGAAGAATT
>JAVJGI010000003.1:5191428-5207691 GCA_035590275.1 Ibycter americanus | reverse complement strand
CAAGGGTTTTGTGAGAGACGGTGTCAGATGCTTTGCACAAGTCCAGGTAGGTGACATCGGTTGCTCTTCCTTTATCCACCAGTGCTGCTGGTCCATCATGGAAGGCCACCAGATTTGTCAGTCACAACTTGCCCTTAGTGAAGCCATACTGGCTGTCACCAATCGCCTCATTTTCCATGTGCCTTAGCATAGTTTCCAGGAGGATCTGCTCCATGATCTTGCCGTGCACAGTGGTACACTAGCTATCAGCTTTCCTTCTGATGTTGCAGGTACACATGGAGAATTGGGAGGGAGTGATCTCCATGCCAGATAAGGGTGGACTGCACAGTTAAACAAGTTCAATACAGGGTGACAACAACAACAAATGTATCCTCAGTATTTATGCATATGTGGTGAGTCCAGCTGCAGCATGCTGCCATTCATACCGGCTAGCGGAGGCACCGATAGCTTTACAGTCTTGACACAAAATCTTTCTCTGTAGTGGTTATTGCCAAATTAACATCCAGATGAAAGAGTTTTATAAGCTGGACACTTATTTTGGGAGCTTGTGGTTAAGCATAAAGCTCCAATGCAAGCACAGCTTGCAGTATTACCTCTTTGCATCGGTTTCCATGTCCATGTATGCTGTTTATGAAAGTGAGTACAGACGTGGCTAAGAAGAGCCTTCTAAGTGCACACATATATGTGTATGTGTGCAACTTGGTGTGGTAACAAACTTCTCATAGCTGATCTTCATTACAGTAGCCTTCTAGCACCCCCTTTCACCTTCCTCATCCCAAAACTACTGCTGTTGCTTTCTGTGTTCCTTTTGTCTTGCTGCCTATCCATCCTTACCCTCACCAGTGCTTTTGGTCTTCTGTGGTCCCCTCAGTCTCCACATCATGCCCAAACTCACCTGTGGGTCCTGCAGCACTAGAGCGGAGCCCAGAGTGGCTCCATCTGCAAAAGAAGTGAGAATGACATATCCCTTTATTCATGCAGCATCTCCCAGAACGGTAGGTGTAAAATCAGATTTTGAATTTAGGACACAGCAGAGATTAATATTATGGGTCCTGGCCAGGAAAAAAATGTACTCTAGGCAGATGCAGTGCTCTAATGGATTTAGTAGAAGCATGCTGTGCATATGTAGGTACATCACCAGGCCAAGTCCCTTGTGCTGTAACTGCTGCTTTCAAAAGCTAATGAGACAAAAATGCTAATTTCATGACCCATCTCCTGGAGTCCTCACAGAGCTCCTCTCCCTTGGGATTTGGGAGTGAATTGAGATTTAAGGTCAGACTGCTGTGGAAGTGTTATGTGTTGGGCTGGGGTAGGGAAGAACAAAGACAGTGCTTACAGTGAGTGGCTACTATTTATATACAGTGACAAAACCAGGTCCTCTGTGCATTTGTTCAGGTGTCCCCAGGCAGGTAGAGCACAAGCAGCCTGGGCCCTGAGCTGTGCCCATAGTCAGATTCCTCTGCAGTGAGTGAGATGCCCCAACGAACCCGCAGCCCTGCCACTTTGCCAGCCCAGTGTGCCAGTGGGGCAGGCACTGGGGGCTTGGTGCCAACGCCTTGCACTGTTCCTGGCACACTCGTGAGCCTCCAGTGGGCCAGAAAAACTGATCTTCTGCTGTCTCTGCCTGGTCCCTCATTACCATCACATCAAGTCAGATTTTATCAGGCCAACTGGCCTTCCTCTGGCTCCAGAAAATAAGAGCGAGCCTAGGGTCTATCAAATAATCCCAACCAAACTGAGATTCCTCTGAGCAACGGGTCTAAACTAGTCATATTTCCATAACAGAGATCACAAAAAGGAGTAAAACTGAAATACCTGTTTATTCCTGTATCATCTCAAGGAACATTAAATGTGAAATCAGATCTCAGGGTCAAAACCTGGTCACTGCCACTTGTTCCGCCGT
The DNA here is from genome assembly GCA_035590275.1 of Ibycter americanus. NCBI lineage: Eukaryota > Metazoa > Chordata > Aves > Falconiformes > Falconidae > Ibycter > Ibycter americanus. Next base: position 5,205,788 of record JAVJGI010000003.1, on the reverse strand, counting down.
CACTTGTCAGTTTTTAGCCATTCCCGCAGGATCTCTGTGCCTCGCCACGTCAGTTTTGCTGTGCTTCTTGTCAGCTTCACAGTAAGGAGCGAGGGGCAAAATTGGCAACCAGCACACAGGGATCAGAGGTGGAATAAATTGAGGAGGAGTGGTTAGAGAAACATGAAGGCCTTGGAGCTCGAAAGCACTGAAAACCCAACAAGGAATTAAAGATATATTTTAGACATGCAGTTAAAAACTGTACGAGCGCAAGCTCTGTGACATCAGGAATGGTTCTAAATTATAGCAAAAGGTGAAGAATCTGTGACTATTGCCAAACAAAGGTAAAAGATCAGAGATAGTCCTGAACTCGGGCAAAAGGAAGCTGGAAGGGGCAGAAATGATGGTAATCAAGCTGAAAAACAGATGACAAATTTTCAGTCAGCTGCGCTGCTTCGTGCTAGAGCAGGAGCTGTGGGAAGCCATGAGGTTTGCAGAATAACTGCTGTGTGTCTGTGATGCCAGAGACACGGGCAAAATTTTGGGAAGCGGGGAGTGAGTTTTGAGCACCTGGTTTAAGCGCATACTAAGCTCATACTGCAACTGTGCTGAAACCTCAGTAGGCAACCTTGTGTGGATCAGCTGCCGTTATGGCATCGCTCCTAGTAAAAGGAGAGGTTTGGTCTACATATTAAATGGGGAAAAAAGAAGACCTCGGACTACTCAAAAAACAGTAGCCATACGTTTCAGAAAAAAATCTCATCCACTTGGAAAGACAGGGGTGGCTATTCAGTGTGCTCACTGTGGAAAGAGTAGCATTTGGGGGCTGAAGGGAGTCTGCAGCCCACCATCCTGCACAGCTCTGGCCACTGCACTGGAAGATTCTGGCATTGATCTCCCAGCATCTGTTAGAACCAACGTATTTTTAGATGTATGTCTGCTAGGGATTTTAAGACTTCAAGAAATGGAAATTATAACACATCTTGAATGGGCTGCTGTCATATCTACTTCCCTGGGGGTTAAAAAAAGAAGTATCTTATCTGAATTGCTCCCATTCAGAGGTTTTTGTTATGTCCTTATCTCCCAGGTAATGAAGATTTTTGCTTTGAGAAATTCCCTCTCCACATAAACACTTAGCACTAAACTCACTCTTGAACAGTCTCAAGGATATATAATGCTTGCCTGATGCTTCTGACTGTAGGATTCTTTTCTTCACAATTGCTTATCATTTTGCCAAACTGGAACCAGTTAGGTTGATTTTCCAGTCAGCGTTATTTTCCAAGCTAAATGACTGCTTATGATTTTTTTTTTTTTTTGGTAAGTTTCAGCCAAAATGATTCAGTCATGTGCAAGAATAAGCAAAGGGAAGCACATCTTTTGGTTGGTTTGTTTGTTTTTAATGGTAAAAAAAAAAAAGCCTTGACTAGCATTTGGAAAGGTGTATCTTTGTTGTGGAAATAAATTCCATGATGTTTTGAAATGCTATGATACCATCTTGCCATTTAAAAAAAATAATAATAAAAATTAATTGTTCTGCCTTCAAAGCTGGGCTTGGTTAAAATACAGCAATCAAGGCAGTGGTTGGGGCCTTGATGGGAAGAGCAAGGTTAAACCAAAAGGTTGAATAACTACCCAACGCGTTATGCCCTGTCCATTTGATGCCCCAGCTGAAGCAGATGATTAATATGCCCAAACATACATACCTAAAGGCTATGGCAGAACACATTGTAGAGATTGTAGGTGTAGCTGTTCTGGCTGTCTTATTTTTTAATGTCTCCGTTTGACCTTTTAAGCAAAACGGTGTTGTTTTCATGTTGTATTTTGCACCTAATGAGCCAGACAGGTACGGTTTATTTAGTCTCTCAGTGTCAGGTAGCTTTGCAGTCTTCAAGCCGCAGCTGTAGCCCTTTTGCAGCCCCCCTCTGTCTTGCCAGCGTCCTTTCTCTGCAGGATGGTACGGAGTTCCAGTAATGCTCGCACAAATAGTTGCTCTGTAATTGCCATCGTTCCCGTGGTACGTTTTACTGGCAAACATCGAGTGTATCTGAGGGCTGCTCCCGATGCCAAGGGTTTTTAAGATGCACTGAGCACCTCTCTGTCTCGCTGAGTTCAGCTGGCGTTGACAGCTCCAGATACCTTGCAAGAGTAAGCACTTGACATATAAGGCAAGTGAGACAATCAGCATTTTATGCATGTCAGGATGTGATCATGCTTGTTTTAATTCACTCTCCAATAAGCTTTCTTGCAGAAAAACAGCTCTTGCACTTAATAAAGTCCATGCCTTTAACCAAAAGGCAGCAAGTGTAATTATAGTCTGTTTATGAGCAGGCTTTTGCATGAGAGTTATCTTTTGCTTTAGCTGTGTTTGTAGCCTATTAAATTTTAGATGACTCAAATAAGATTTTCTTTCTTGTTCCACTAAAAATGTGCACCATCATTTTCATGCAGGTAATTGCATTATCTAAAAATATGGGTTCTTCACACGCTTTAGAACAGAGATGCTCTCTTAAATGCCAGGTTAGCATCACAGTATGTATGCATTTACATATGCATGTACATATAACAGAATTCCTATGATAGTTAGCGGACCATGCTGACCACAGGTTGAGCATTACAGTATTTTGGGAAGCGTGCCCCACCATAACAAAGGAGAATGGGGGTTGCGGTCAGTCCATTAGCGGGACTTCTGCGTGTTACCTGCTGATGAAACATGAATGATGCAATATTGATAGAGAAGGATGAAAAGGATGACTGTCTGAAGTGAAAATGTGAGAAGACATAACTATTTTACCTGAAATCACATCATCTGTCCCAAAGACAAGAGTGTTGTGTTGGACAACATGGAAGTGTTACGCTGACACCCTCCATGCCACTTCTTTCCATGGCACTAACAGTGTTAGCAATAGACCCCTGCGATCAGTGAAGAATGTATCGAGTTTAAGTCTCCTTGGCACCGGAGAATCATTCGTATTGCCCCACCATGGCAAGTCTGTGCTAGCAACCCTGGCTATGAGTAGAGAGCATTTTATTATTTATCATCTGTAAGTGTGTTCTTCTCTAGAGAAGTGCTGCTTTTAATGATAGATTTTTGGTGATGTGAATGTAAGATACATCACAGTTTCTGGTATCTTTTTAATTTTATGGATGGCACAACTTAAAACCAGGAACATCAAATAAAATAACTACTGCTGAGAGTGAATAAAAGTTGGCAGGTATGGCAGTTTAAAATAGCCCTATTTTCACCCTAAATATAGCCTGGTTTAATTGAAATCTAGTGGTAGCTATGAGACAGCTGCTATATCAAAGACCAGTGACAGCCTGCTGAGGTTAAAAGAATACAGGCTGCCTGTGTCTCTGCTGAGATAAAGTGGCATCACAGAGAGCAGAGCAGCAGATAGATTGATGAAAAGTTAAGTTTTTAAAACACTGATTTGTAAAGCTTTTATGCAGTTTTCTTCCTAGTTTGTTTGTCTCTGGGCTCCTAATAAAATGGGTTTCTGCCTGAAACCAGAAGCATGATGCAGATCCTCGGTTGCTGTTACCTGCTTTAGCTCAGCTGGAGAGGAAGCCACAGATGCAGACACAGTCAGTCTGTCAGGTGTCCCCACTGAAATTCTGCCCGTGTAGGAACAATAATGATAGAATTCCAATTTTTTCTATGACAGAGTTTCTTACAAATGGATAATTCAGTTCCATGAGGTCAGCTTAAAACCACCACATGGTTTAGGGGAGAACCCTCAGTACATTAAGGCACAATCTGATTCTTGCATATGCTAAACTAAGTGATCTAACGTAGTGATGTTGTTAGTACTCCGCTCTAACAGGACCAAGTACAGAAAGACCAGAGATTTAATTCTAGGAAGGACTTGTCTCCATTGTCACAGGTAAAAAGTGGACAGTTCTTATCAACCTGCTGCTTTCAATATTCTCTGATTAACAAGTACTGCTTTTAATTTCCATGCTTTCTGGTTATTATTATTTTTTCAGCCTTATACAGTCTAAACCCCAAACTCTCAGACTTATCCTCCCCGGCAGCTACTGTCATTCTTTTTACTTTCTGGTTCTTAATTAATATTTGCTGTGTTCTTACTAAGGTAAGTCTATGCTTTCTCATTATATGAAATTAAAAGTAGATGAGCTTAGTTCCCAACTAAGAAAAGCTTTAGAAAGACACAGGGCACCTTCATATCTGGATTTATTTTCTTTTGATTTTGGTTCTCAGGAGGGCCCTTAAGACCTTCTATCAACCCTATCAATCAAATGAATTGATGAATCATTGAGTCAGAGCTACGGCTACAAGCAGTCCTCCATGGCAAGTTCTGAGGTGAGTCCCTGACTTTCTTGATTATTGCACGCAAACAAAACCTCTTCGTGGCTGTGGGTCACTGCTGACTGGATACAAAATAAGGCAAGTGAAAGCTCATCCACCGCAGTTTTTGTGATTGCTCTTAAGATGATGTGAGTTCAGCTCCTTTTCTGACCTGCACACTCCCTGGCCTGGCAGGATCAGGAGGAGCGTTCAAAAGGCAGAGCGATCTGCCTGAACAGGAGAAAGAGCATCCTAACAGCAGCCCCTTAGCCAAGCAAAGAACAAAACCAGTAGGCAGGGAAAGCAGGGAGATTCATGGAGTGTGGGAGAAGAGTGTTGTGAACTTCCTTGGCTATCTGTAACTCGTGTTCTTTGCCGGCATCACTGTATGTATGTCATACAAATAAATACTAGTTTGGGAAGGGAAACCACACCAAAGGCATCGATACCTGAGAATTTTTTTTTATATCCATTACCGCCCCAAATATATTCCTAATTATATAGGTATACTCTGCCCTCGGCATCACCACCCCGGGCGTGCAGGCTGCCCGGGGCCGAGCTGCTTCACCCCGGCAAAGCAGCGTGCTGCCGCTGAGGCACCTAAGCGCGCGAAGAAGCCTCACTGCGAGTCACCTGAGTTCTTAATGCTGTTGTTTATGTAACTGTAACTTTAAATGGTTGCAGATAAGGGTATTAGTAAATTGAGACTCTGTAAAGTGTACATGAGAATGGGTCGGGCCAAAGGGCTGTCTCTGACAATGGCCACTAGTGGGTTTATGGGGAAGAGCTTATAGCAGTGCTTCCACACTGACACCCTCTGAGCTTCCAGCAGTCTGTGCCGCAGGATCTCTCCAGCCTAGAGTGATATCCGTGCTTAATAGCTATGTAAAATTCCCATTGATGTTAAGGGGAGTTTGAGAAAAGAGATTCCAGCCATCCCTACTGAACTAACAAAGATAATTTTGCAGTTTTTCTCTGCATTTGGCTATCTCCAATTTTGCTTTTCATATACAAAAGCAACAGTTAAAAGGGTGACATCAAAACATCCAAATCCATATGAACAGAATGCTTAATCAAAACCCTTAAATGGAGAAAAAGGGGACTTTCTCTTGTGGGCTGGGCTGCATCTCTTCAAGAGTACATTTATTATGCTACTTTTGAGAGGGAAGGATTTTCAGCTCCTTCTCAATAGATAGTTTTAAACAGTTCATTTCACAAAACATTAGCAAGGAAAGATTTGGGGAAAATTGTATTTCTCTGCCTTGAAATTGAGTTATGGGCAGGGTGTTTGCCAGCTCATTTTTCTTGTTTGTGTGAAACAGACATTTGTGAGCTGTGGAAAATGAGCAATGGGAGGAGGGAGGAAATTGTCTAAGCCTACATAAGAAGGTTAGATAGTGTACTGCTATAATTTATAAGGACTTACAGACACTGCTGTGCTTTGATACTCAAGAAGGCCACTGTGGACTCGGCACAGTTTTCACCTTGTGACCTGTCAAGCCAATGGCAGCCATAGATGGGTCAACATTCGTCTGCCTTGAGGACATGGGAGCAACAGCAGCTGTTAGGTGAACTACTCTAAATTCTGATACTAGCTTTTGTAATTGAACTTGAGCTATCAGGCTGATTGTAGTAATATAGATGTTAGTGACACAGACTTGCTAATAGAGCCCATAGCATGTATGAGGACTGAGGGGCTCACTGCAGGGTCATTCACTGCAGGGTCATCAGCACACGCATTTACAGTAGTGCAGGCCATAGGAGTGAAAACGGAGATCTTTTAGAATTATTTTCATGATGGGTGCTGCATGGACTGCAATGGTTTGGGGTTATTTTTTTTGCCAAATTCTTCATGAAAGTAACTAACTGAAATAACCCTGAAATATGGAGGTGGGGAGGGGGGGCGAGCATTGTGAGAAGGACATGCTAAAAATGCCCTGAACTCTATTCTGACTTTTAAAGAAATTAATTACAGCATCCTCCCTGGGAAAACAGTGAGTACTTAACAGCTGTGAACTGGGGTTTGCAGCAGTGTGGTGCTTAGCTGCCTACCAGGGTTAACCTGCAACAGGATGTCGCAGTGGAAGGGAGGTTACAATTTTTTACAGGCAAGTACTGCATTAGCTTCTTAAGTGAGATGATTGTGTCTCTGTATGTGGAGAGTCTCCTGTTTCCACCAGGCTGGAGTTAGGAAAGACAGGCCGTCAGAGATTGCAAATAGCACTTTGGATCAGTCTTCTAAGCAGAGAACTCTATGGATACACTGGTATCCAGTACAAGTCCTCACTTGGTTAATCAAACATGTGCAGTTTCTAGCAGTGTTTTTGAGTATGTCCCAAAAGTAAATTCTTCTCACTGGTCAGTAAGCTTTACAGGTGCCTTATACTTGGTTACCTTAGAGTTTATGAACCTTGTTAATGTTACAAAACCAAGAGCCGATAAAGCACAGAAATGAAGTATTTTATTATGAAAATCTGGGAGGACAGCAAGGCTAAAGTACAGTGCTTCATTGGAGGAGCTAGTCTTTATTTTCTTAAATTCTGAAGACATGAGCTATGAAAGAATAATTTCTTCTCTTATCTATTGCATGTTCCATTAGGAAACCGCTTTGTCTTTTTCAGTTTGAGCAGCTACAGTTATGAACGCACTCCATGTCTAATTGCCTTGGTTTAATAACAAATTCTCATACTAAAGATGTATGGTTTATATATATTACATCAACAAATAATATTTGTTAGCTGCTGCTGCACTGGAGGGAAGAGGGAACACATTAGGCCTCTTGTGTTTTTGCAAATCCGTTTCTAAATCCAACGTTAATGTTTTCAGGTTCCTTTATAAAGGAAAGGATGCTCTGTTTCATTTGGAATCTGAAAGATAGTCTCCATCTGACTGTAATTGGTTTTATACGCACCTAATAGTGGGAAGAAACTAATAGAGTCTTCTCTTTTGGGGAAAAAAAAAAAGAATACTTCTTGGGTTAGCAGTCATTTAAAGGAATCAGAGCCAGAAAACCTGGCCCTGATTTTCATCTCAAACCTGAATCTGTGTTAAAATCTGTTGAGGGTGCAAACATCAGTCTAGAGAACACCGTGGAAGTAAATTCATTATATTGAAGTAAATTTATTATATTGTAAGCGTGCGCACCCCGCCTTAGATCTGACAGGGAAAAATCAGGAGACTGGGAAAAGGAAAAGAACAGTGTGGATAGAGCAGAACACAACAGCCACAAATAATCCAATATTTCATAATTTAATTTCACACTCACTAGACTGCAGAGGCATTGCAGACTGTGGGGAGAAAAATCTAAGAAGGGTGTTGGCTTGACAATGGTAACATCAGAGCTTAAAGAGGTCTGCCAGCTTTCTGCAAGTTAATGTGTGTCCTTCCTTCTCCCTCTCTTTCTCTACTCAATATAGATTAAAGTGACCTCTGGAGATAAACTCTACTGAACCCCCCCAAATAGTTCTGCAGTGTAGTTTTTATTTGTACAGTATGTGAAAGAAGAGTTCAGGTTGGATTCCTGGCCTTTCAGAAAAGTTTGTCTGTTCCTTAAAAAAAGAAACAAAAAGAAAAAAGGCTATTTTATTTTAAAGTCGGAGAGTCTTTCATGGTCCCATGATCTCATGAGTTCTTTGGCTGGCCTGTGACCTTTCAACCTTGCACTACATGTTTCTTTTCTAAATTAGCCCGTGTTGAGACATCAATGGAGGAATATCAATGTTATTATAAAAGGCATCATTCTCTCCCAAAAATGTCAGTGTGAGTGAGTCATTGGACCTAACTGCTTAGCTATTGTAAGGCAGGGAGGAAGATTTGAAAGTGTGATCCAGGGTCCCCCAGTCCACCAACTTCTATTTAAAATGCTTTAAAAAGCAATGTCCCTAGCATCTGCTACAATAGAGGCAAAGGAACTAAGCTTTGCTCCTTTAGCCACAGACAAAATGTCCTGCCTAAGGCAAAACTATATATGTGATGTAAAAATACATAGCTATTACAAACAATTTATTTTCAAGGTGATGCTCAAAAGTAGCACTGTAAAAACAAACCAGCCATCAAACAGAAAACCTTTTAGGGAAAAACTAAGCGTCCTGGTGAGTTCTATCATTTCTAACACCCAGTGTCTCTGCATCTCCTGGTATTCATGCTCTCTGGATTCTAGCAGGTTGAGGAAATGAAATCAGATTAAGAGCTCTATTTTTAATCTTAAGAAGATGGGTTTGCATTGTCTGGCATCTTGAAAAATCCAGCACTGGATGAGCACTGAATGTTTATGTGGTCCTGACCAAAGAAACAGTACCCAGAGAGACAGCAACATTACACAACAATGTTGGATTATAAGGGTGCTTAATCCTCAGCCAGGAAAACCTGGTGCACCCTCACTGGCATCACACTATCTTCTGAGGGCTTGGTCTCTGAGCACCTTTAAAGTTATGTAGCCATAGTGGATTCATACACTGTCTTTGGGTTGCAAAATCCATACATCTTAAAATGAAAAACATGCTGGCCCAAATCCATTCCATCTGTAACTCTACTCATGTGTACAGCTACATTAGAAGTGAAGCTGGTACACATCAAAAAATGTGTGTCACCTAGTAATTATCTTACTAACAATGCAGAGAAAAAGGCATGGGAAGGATGCATTTCCAAGCTCAAAGTCAGGTTTTCTCCCCCAAGTGTGAAAGGCTGCTGAGCATTTGCTGTTAGCTGTCCTGCCAGCTAGCTGGTGTTTCACCCTGCTTTACCCGCACTACGCACTCAGTGCTGCCTAATTTCCTTGGTCAGACAAAGCCTGGAGTGTGGGAGCCTCTGCTCACGACTGAAGGTGTTCAGTGCTTTTCAGTACAGTGTTGTCAGTGTTTCCTCACAGTCAGTTTCTTTAGAAAAGCAGGTTCTGTTGTATCTGACTGGGTGTGAGGGAAAAAATACACACTTGAGCAGAACGCAAGATAATTGTATTAATTCATCTAAGTGCTTTAGCCTGTAGTGTTTAATGTAGCAACATCTGAGGATGAGGTGTCAGCTGAGAAGTTCCATTAGCATTGCCAGATGCCTGTATTGCAACTCCACACCTTTCTTTCTTCATGGCTGTAACTTTTTTTCTCGCAGAAGCGTGGGATGTCTGTCCCACTTCCATGTGCCTTGGACCAATGCTCAGGGATGCGCTGCTGCGCTAGCACTCACAGAGACACAGTGTGTTTCCTACGGGCATCTTTCTTAAGCCAATGCCCAGAGACTGATGACAGTAAGAACGAGGGGAGATTTTTATTTGAAAAATCCCTTTCAAAACCAGTCATCTTCTGAATATAACCTCTTGAATGATAAGAGGAAGGTGTTCGATTGCACCTTCTGCAGGAAGTGGGAGAAATCTTCTACGTATCACTGTAGTCGCATGCTGAAATGACACATCTCTAACCTAGTAATTTTGGGGCCAATTTTGAGGCATTTCAAACTACTGAGCTACGCTCTGCTTATCAAACATAAAACAGATTCAGTGCCATGTCCATATTCTTTGTTCATTGTTGCATATGTTTTGGGGAGCAGGGAGTGGGAAAAGCTTTACTCAACGTCATGTCCAGAAAGGATGAAATGTACTTCCTGGGGCAGACCCAATTAGCAGCAGTTTCTCTAATGAGTTTATGGCATTTATTTATTTTTTGGCCTTCAAGACTTCTTTCTACTGGGAAATCTCTGACTCATATATAATACAAGCACAGTCCTGCAGGGTGGAGTCATTTGTAAGAAGTCATTAAAGCAATACATTCCTTTAAGTCGCTGCTGTAAAATTGGGTTGTTCAATTCGAACCATAGCACAGAGTGGCAATTACCCGCATTAGCCAGATTCTCTGGCTGAAATTATTTAGCTGTTCAGAACCTCCCTCTGCAGAGTACTAGCCACACACGGGGGCATTAAGCGTTGCATTAAAAGGGAATTGGTCTGTTCCACTGAAGGGTCGAGCAGCAGGTTGGCCAAGCCTGGGCATATGCTGCTGCACTTGTCCTCCGTGCAGGCCCCCTTCCTCTTTTCCTCAGCAGCCAGAACTGTGATCATCCCTGGCCTGGGGCCTGAATCTGGCTCCCTGAAGTCCTGGGAAGGATCCCCAACTCTGTACATCTATCAAACAATATTCTTGATCAATTAATCTGGACACACAAATCCTAACAAGCCTTAGCATCTCTGTGTGGCAAATGGCTTCTTATGAAGTCAATTGAGATCAGGCTGGATTTATCAGTCATTCAAAGGGGATGATCTGATATTTTTGGTGACCAAAACAACCAGACACGCGCTTCCCGCGCAGGTCAGAAAAGCTTCGCAGGGAAATGTGCAGAGGGCAGGAGGAGGTGCTGGATATCTAATGAAGGAAGATCCAATGAAGAAGTAAGCAGCTGTAGATAGCAAGGTGTAATCTAGTAAATCCTTTGAACAACTTAATTAGATTTGACTCAGCAAAACACATGTCCAGCTTCTGCTGAACATCAGCCAATGTTGGGGGGCAGGGAACAGAGGGAGAGCTTTCATGAATCCTGTAGGAGACAGATATAGCAGAGATTAAAAGAAATGGGCGGAAAAGGTATTGAGATACTCCTCCGCTGATGAAAATTTGTAATCTGAAGGTGCCAGAATTTCTGATGTTTCCACAGAATCAAAAGTAGCATAAAACTGGCTGAGGGAAAGGTGCTGAGGGTTTCATGATATGACATTGGTGAGAGGGAGGAAGCTGTAGCCCACTGATGCTTTGCCTGTCTCCTTTCCCTCCCCACTCCCCATTCTGTGAGCTCTGTACTGGATGCACAGTGAAAAAGGTGAAACGCCACTGAATTCATGTGGGAATGCTCTATTCTTTTATGCAGCCTCAAAGATACAATGCAATTTGATAAGGTTATCTCGTTTTTTTCCTGTTCTGGTTTTGCTGTCAGACTCCAGGTGGCTGTAACTCAGCATAGGTCCATTTTGGAACCAGCTGGAGGACTGGTGGGTGTAATTGCATTGCTGCCTGTACAATTCTTGATTTGCATCCATATGAAACAGAGAGGCATGTCCACTGCATTGTGAAACTTTTGGACAGTGCTAGAGAAACAAGACATCCCTGTGAAAGTCGAGGTTGTACAAAGCCTCTGTTCACTTTTTTTTTTTTTTTTAAAAGGGTAGCTTTCTCCACTTGTGCCAGATGATTTGGCTCTTCTTCATCATTCTTGCTTCTTCATAATGCTTGGATCAGCTTTTCAGTGGGCAGCACTTTTTGTGGGACTGTCAAGAGGTGATCTCCACAGCAGGATGGATTTTCTGTCTTCCTCTGACTATCTCGCTGGCTAGCTGTGTGCTTTTCTCCTCCTCTGCATTTTGTCTACTCATATTTGTGCTTTACTGTGCTTTTTCTTATCTTCCCCAGTTCTAGCTCTTTCTGCCCGTCATTGGACAATCTGTTGTTCACTTTTTGCCAAGCTCCATTCTTTTAACTGAGAATGTTCAGAATGTGTGGATCTGGTCCTCGGATACACACAGAAGACATCAAATTTATAATGGAAGCCAAAAATACATTTTCACCGTGACACTTTGAAGATGTTTATTTCAATTTGCTTAAAATGCACCTAGCTCAAATCCTGTGTCTGCATACAAATTTAACAGCAAAACAAATAGATGTGCCTCATAATTTAAGATCTGTTTGCTCAGGATTGGATCCTGTATAGACTTGCAGATAGCTTTTCTGTTGAAGAGCTTGTATCAGTTCAGGGTTATTTTTATTTTGTCTACTTATAAGCTTCTCATTATGATAGTATGTGAGCACCTCACAGGCAGGTGTTCAGATAAGGAGCACTCTTATCCCTATTCAGGAGGTAAGTGATGATGGTCATCTAACCATGGAGGTTTGGGGCACAACTTGTACTTGTTTTTAGCTCCTGAAGTGGGCTTGGGAGCCAGCAGCGTGATCTGTGCTGGCAGTTGGTATCCCAGTGTTTCACCATGGGAATAGTAGAGCGCATGTGAATAAGCAGAGTGTGTGCTGTGGTCTCTCAGGATTTTATCAGGAATGATATGATTTTAGTCCCTGCCGCGGGCACTGTTGTCACCCAGCTTGGGGAAGTGAGATGTATGTAAAGAAGGGAAATACTCCGGTTTATGAAATGATCTATAGCTCGGGGGATGGCTCCAAGGCCAAAACCCGAGAGTTTCAGTCCCAGTTCTTCCCCTGTCAGCAGTTAGCATTTCAGCGCACTTCAGCAGCTGTATGATTGCGGAGGGCTTCGTGCTGCAACCTTGGGGTGCAGCCGTAGCTCACAGAGAGCTTTCCCAAGGTCGCTTCAGGGAGAGCTGGAAGCAAGCCCTCGATATACAATGGCGGCAAGTATCCAGCCCCAGGCTTTGAGAAGGAAAAGAGAAAATTAGGTACTACTCTGGTCCCCCGTGTCACCTCGAGTCATTCTCTAGCGGCCAGACCAGATAAGAGGTTTATGACTCTGCCTTCCTTCTCAATCAACTACTTTGTCTCTTTGGAGTGTGCATTCCTGGAGTTCATTCGCCTCAACAGACCCGAGTGAGAGCGCTGTTAACTGTGTGTCTGTATTTGATTTTCCCTCCGATTTTCCAAGAGGGGGAACCAAGATCCTGGTGTTCCTGTAGTGCTGGCAGATAGATGTATGGATTCCTCTGGTGCTTGTTTTCTGCTGTCATGACAGTTGGATTAATTAGTTGAGATCCCTGACACAGGTCTCAGTGATGTGTTCAAAGCCTGGGGTGGGGAAAGGGTAATGGCTGTAAAATTAGAATAAATACCCAGAAGTAAGAGCTGAAATAACCTTGTGCCACATAATGTACTTGGTAACCTGCTATGTGTGCGGTACTCTTGCATTTACAAGAGATCCCATTTAAAAACAGGATAGGTCAGACTTTACATCATCCATGGCAGATTTGTTCCCCATGTATTTCCAGGAACAAGACCTGTTTCCGTGCTCCAGAAAGCCCACAAAGCAAGTGTCCCCCAAGTTGCTAGGACCCTGTAAGCCTTGGGCCTCTAAACTGTGCATCTCTGAGAGATGCAGCAAAAGACCAAAAGGCATAATGTCATCTGTAGAAAAATTAAGATTTGGGTGTATGGGGTGTATCCGACTCATAGTTTTTAACTTTCGGTGGTAATGATGTGTCACCTTAGTCATGATTTTCATTTTAAAACTCTCCCTGTCTTTGCGGTTAGAGCCTTTTAATCTGCTTTTTCCTATCTCATAGATGAATTTAATTAGGAAGATTTAATAGGAAATCACTAGGTGATTTCATACGAAAGCAACAACTTTTCCCTACTGCCATCCTTCCCCTCCCTGGGGCCCTTACTCTGCCATCACATACTTCTCCCTTACTCGTTCCTCGGGAGAACAAGCAGTTCTGAAGCAGCAAGGTGAACGACCCAACTTGCCCATGTATTTTTGCATGTCTGAGTGACTGGTCCAAAACGTACAATCTCTAATAAATTGTGCTGGTTTTCTGGGGGGCCGTGGTGGTCTTTCTGTGTGGGGTTTCTGATGCCTAGGGAGGTGTAAGCTCCCAGAAATGCTTCAGCTGAGGCAGGGGCAGATGCCCTCTCCTTTTCCCAGAGAAAACTGCTGCTCTCAGAAGATGCAGAGGATCTCTGGGTGCCCTCTCTGCTGTGGAAAGTGCTGCAGGCACCGGCCAAAGCCTGCGGCCTCACCTGGGGGGAGACCCCCGGGCACCACCTGGAGACACGGGTGATGACAGCTGCCAGGGTCCTGTGGGAAGCAGTTTGGGACACGGCTGGCAGAGCTGCAGGGCACCCGATTCAGAGCTGGCAGGCTGCTGGAGGACCTGAACGCCGAAGCTGGGGCTCCGCGGCCGAAAGCCGCCTCCCTCGGCACTGCTGCTCCTCAGGGGGGGCCCTCTCCGCCCCCCGGGCCCTGGCTCTCGCTTGGGACGCTGCTCACCGCTGCCGACGTGCTTTGCGCGCCGCGGCTGTCCCACCAAGTCTGGGGACACTCGGGGTCTTCAGGCTACGCACCGGGCAGAGGTGGGTGCAGCGCCCGTTCGCGCTGCCCCCTTCCCGGCGGCCGGCGCGCAGCCCCCCGGAGC
>JAVJGI010000003.1:5167586-5185590 GCA_035590275.1 Ibycter americanus | reverse complement strand
CCTGCCCACCGCGGCCGGGGCTGCCAGCCGGGGGCTTTTGCTCGGATATTCTTTAGCGTTTTGTGGTGTTGACGTTATTTTTAAGAGAATCTGCCTTTCTGTCACTGTGATACGGATGACTAAGCTCTCACCACATAATTATCCTTATCAGCTGTGTCTGACAAAACTATTTCAACAGCTTCTTTTGTTGGTGAAGCAAAAGCCTGATATTTTCTTTTCAACAAAAATTTGCATGCCTCGCTGGCTGACGACGCCCACCACCACCGCCCCGGTGGGAACCTGCAGAGCTCACCTCATCTCTCCTTTCTCCGTTCTTGCCCTGCGAGTGCCCTGCTTTGTTTAAGAACACGTGTCAATCTCTGTATAGGCTGGATGAGTTTGATAGGAGATGCGTGGCTTTTGGCAGGGATTGTGAAATAGTTGGTTTAATGTTCTATTGCTTTCAGTACAATCGTCTCACACTGAGGGGACCAGATAGATATATTCCTCTGGGTAATTTCAATAATTAAGTGTGCTGTGACTTAACCAAAGGTGAGGAGGGAGCTGCTGCCTTGATTATCAGAAATGCGTATTTAGAGCCAGAGGTTTTATTTTCTTCGTGGGTCACAACAGTGATAACTGAAAACAGAGGCCACGGAGCACCTGCCCAGCAGCAGCAGCTGAGTGCAGGCTCCGCACCCTCCCCACCGCTGCCGATCAGGCCGGGGTGGGGGGGTTAGGTATCATCTATTTTTATTGCAGCATCGAATTGCATTGGGCACAGTATGGAAAGTGAAGGCAGAATAAAAGGATGGGCCCAGCCTCAGAGCTGTTGGTCTGAGCAATGATCCTGACCCTGGTGTGTGCAGTAGTCTCACTGGGGCCAGCGCTGTGGGTTTGGTCTGGCAGCAGCTGGGGGGGTCCTGTCACTTGTCTTGTGGGATTGTGGAAGCGAGGAGCAGGGTAGGTGGGAGGGCGATTGGCAGGTGTCACTGGCGTAGGGAGAACTTTTGTACCTGCTTTCAGTGTTCAGCTGGAAATACTGGCCCTGGGAATTTCAGGGGGGGAAACCAGGGAAATAGACATCCCAGTTCTCTGGGATTCTGCAGGCTTCCTTGGGGGAAACATGTTTAATTTCTGTTTGCTGCCCTGGCCTCTACTGAATACGATATATTTCTATATATTTGGTTCCTTTCTTTGTCCCATGGGGTGCTTTTGTGTGCATGTATCAGGCAGATAGCCTTCTGGAAGGCGGATAGCATCAAGGCAGCGTGCTGCTCCGGCGTACAGTTAGCCCTGCCGTCTCTGCCTAACTTCTGTAACAGGGTGTACATTATCTCCAAATGTGATTGCCTGCTCTCCTGCAAGCAGGGGATCGGCAAGCAGCCTCCAAGGTGGTATGTGCACGTGTTGCTCCGGCTTGGAGAAGCAGTAACGAAAGCGCCTGCAGAGAGTTGTTCTCGGGGAAGCATCCTGCCCTGCAGTGGCAGGGTGCAGCCGGCTCCCCGCGTCCCTGTGCTGTGCGGCTGCTGCCTCCAGCAGCGGGGCTTGGCTCCAGCTGCCTCTGAAACATGCGAGAGTCCTGCCGTACCCCCCTGCATGTTCCGTGCTGCAGCAGGCGTGTGGCAGAGGGGCAGTCACCTCTTCGGTTTTTCCCATGGAAGAGCATTTCCTTAGTCGAGTGTTAATTCAGAAAGGAGGTGGTTCTGGTTGCGTGACAGTGAAGCTGAGGAGGGCGCTTGATGCTGACTTTCATCTGCCCTGCCTGAACTTTCTGCATAGATCGAGTCTTTCTGAAAATCCTAAGCAAGCCCCTCCTTAAGTTAGGTCAGAGCTGGGCCATCTTCTTCAGTGCTCCTTCAGATACTTAGAAGGACGGAGAGGTTTAGTGGGCACCTTGGTGGGGCAGGCAGGCCACCTGCTTGAGTGGTGGCCTTGAGCAAGCCCATATAAAGTCTCTTCATCTTTAAATATGCCTGGAAAAAGTCACATTCTTGCTTTCCTGACGATGGAACGAGGATTGAGAGGGTCTTCCTGACATCTGTGAGGATAACTCTGCCCCATCGTGATGGGGAGAGACCATGGGAAGGGAGACCCTAAAAGCTTGCAGGAACCCTGGTAGCCATTGCTTGAAGATTATTCCATCATGTTTTGTAGTTTGTTTGTACAAAGTTGCTATAGCTGCCATTGCTTTAGGACATTTCCCCTCAAAGTTACAAAAAATAAAATTCAAAACTCTACGAAAGCAGAAAATTTCCTTTTTTCCCCTCTTACCCCAGAAGGACAGACTGCCCCGTGCTCTGGTGTCTCTCTATTCTGACGCTTTGTTGCTCAGAATATGTTTTATCCGTGACAGGTGAAACCTGTCTTTAACTAACATCTGATTCCCAGGGAATCGGGTTACCACCGCTGCCAGATTGTTCTGCAAAAAAATAATGAAGCTTTAGACTGTAGACACTTAAAATGCATGTCTATACGTGACAGAGCTGTGAGCTGGGTCAGTCACTTCTGCGCAGTAATGTGTTCCTGTTTTACTTGGAATTCTTCAGCTATGGAAAACTTCTTTTATTTCCTCTTTCTTACAGGTTGAATAAGCAGCGTGTGCTGTGACAGTTATTCACAACGCGCTTGCTCTGAGTTTCAGAAAAATACATTAATCACAATTATGTTGACTGTACAGAGATTATAAAACTAATTTAATTTTTTGTGCCTTTTCATATACAGTGCAGCATGAATCAAAAGTACAGAATTATCCAGCTGTTATAAACTCCTATGCTAGCAACACAAGTAAAACAATTTTTTAAATTGCCATGCATTCTTCTGAAGTATTAAAAAAAAGAAAACAACAGAAAAGTTTTACTGTGGTTTCAGGGAGCAACACGATAGTACTTATGCAGACAGTCAGTCTTATATAAGACTAAAATGCAAATACTGTATGACATAGTTTTGGCTTGCAAAAAATTGGTATTTTATAGGATTGTAAAACTATACTGTATAATTTAGTTGGAGCGTTTCCACTAGTTTTACTCAAGTCTCTTGCCTTTTAGCTGGAGCAGGCAAGCATATTTCTAAAATACGAATATTTTAGAAATTCTTTTAGTTGTAGATTTTGATCATAAATAAAAATATAATAAAATCACTGTCAGAAATTAATATTAATTTTACATTTCTAAAAATATAGACAAAAAGAAGCTATTTCAGTCTCCTCTGCTCTCCGTTCATGCTGTTGCAGTAAAGTTTGCAGTGATTTGGTTGGAGAATTGATCCTGAGGCGAGGGCCAAGCACAGTGTAAAGTGAACTTTGTATGAGTGGCAAAGCAGGAGGCATCTGTATTAGCATCTATTATCTGTTCCTGCCGTCTCCCCAAATAAGCTGAACGGTGGAAACTGGGCGCTGTAATTACCATGTGGGTCTGGCAGGAGGGAGGTCTGCTCCCAGTCCCCATCTGGATGCAGATTTTCACCATGAAGGTGGAAAAGCCACCTCACTTTGCTCTTTTTCAGCAGTTTCCTCTACCATAAACACTAAATTGGAATGAGAGAGCTTGAATAACTCATGGAAAGTTTGGTTTATTAAACTCTAGTCCCTAGATGTAAGAGTGCCTTAAAAGAGAGCAGTGGTCTTCTCCCCTGATGCAGTTGCTTGCTCCGCACAGCTGCATGAGTTTAAAACAGTTGTATAACCAGTTTAGATTTTACAAACATGTGTTTGGCTTTGTGACAGAACACCAAACAAGCCCTGCAAAAAAAAGCCCCGTCTCGTTCTCCTTTCATTTGTGGGAGGTCTCATAGAGGCTTCCATGTTGAGGGAGAAGGAGGCTGGTATTTTTATTAAGAGAGGCTCTCTAAGGCCAGACCGTAGCCAGAGACTCATCTGCTGTGAATTTGAGGAAGGGCTGCACAATAGTGGGAACCCGTGGGTAGAAGTGCCATCGGCTCAGCCACAGGCTCCGCAGGGCCTGTGCCCCATCCTGTCGGATCGTGGTAGGATGTAGCAGCATCCCGACTACTTCTGCTTTGGGGGCTGGTGTTGGGGGCGGGGAGGGACTGGGAAGTGCCTGGGGAGGTCAGGGAAGCGTTCCAGTTTGTCTTTTGCCTTTCATCTGCCACAAGCATGTTCCCTAAATGCGTTTGAGCCCAGATAAGCAAGAAGTGGTATGATGTTCTATAAATAGATGGATGAATCTCTGTAACGTGTCAGGTAGTGCAGTCCCTGCGCAGAGTGCAAGAGTGGGGAAACCCCCTCGTTCCTCGTGCTGTCCTTGGGGCAGGGAGCAGGTACTACATTATGTCTTCCCAGGTGAGTTTGCACATCTGTCCTCTTCCTAGGCTTTGAGTTAAGTTGATTTAGAGCAGTGTCTGTCGGACTCACTGTGTCTTGCGAAGTAGTATTTGATCAGTTAATAGTAAGCAATAACTTGATTATCTCTGCTACATGTTGACATTAGGGGCAGAAGAGTTTGGATGTGGAAAATGTGGCTTAAATTAGTCTGTATGCTAGAGTTTATATGGGGTGAAAACACGTGATGCCGCTTATTAGACAGATTAGTGCAAGGTGGCCAAAATCATGTTGGACATAGAGGGTTGGCATTAGGTGTGGGAGAGCAAAGCAGTGCTGTAAATTGCTCTTGAGATTAGGTTTACCTGGCAAGTGTTTTACTTGACTAGTTACGGAGTATGAGAAGTGAGCCAAATCATGCAGGGCTAGGACTTGTTTAGGTAAGCGATGTCCAGCCCAGGCACGTGGTGTGCTGGTGGCCTGCTCTTCGCGTCTCTCTTCATGAAGCGTCACAGCCACTTCTTGCCATGTTAAATATCACGCTCTACGACTACCTGAAAGGAGGCTGTAGCGAGGTGGTTGTCAGTCTCTTTTCCCAGGTAATGGGTGACAGGATGAGAGGAAACTGCCTGGAGTTGCACCAGGGGGGGTTTAGATTGGATATTAGGAAAAATTTCTTCACCAAAAGGCTTGTCAAGCATTGGAGCAGGCTGCCCAGGGAGGTGGTGGAGATCCCTGGTCGTGTTCATAAGTCGTGTAGATGTGGCGCTTAGGGTCATGGTTTAGTGGTGGACTCGGCAGTGCTGGGTTGAGGGTTGGACTCGATAATCCTAAGGGTCTTTTCCAACCTAAACGATTCTATGACTTGTGGCAGGTCTGTTCTGTTTCCAAAATCCAAACTTTCGCAGGCGCATGGTGGATGTATGCTGGGCTTGTGATGGGTGAGAGCATGGTCCGGCCACGTGCCCTGTGTTCACAAAGTCACACGCCTGTTGTGCAACTGGGTAAGTCATCGATCGGGTATGATGCGATAAGTGTACTTTGATGTAGCATGCGCCTTTGCTCTCGCCGTGCGTAAGGAATCATTGGTATGGCTTTAAATGTATCCCTAAATGGAGGAATGCCTCATCCCAGTCTGAAGCCGGGGCTTTGCTGCTTTACTTTCAGTGTTGGTATAAAGGTGCCGTTAGCATCCAGAACAATTTTGTGTTTGAAAGGGATGGAGCATACAGCTATGTCTTTTTGAAAAGCTGATGCTGTTGTTGTAGGAAATAACACTATAAGAGAGGTTATGGTTTATTGCCGAGAAAGTGGAAGCAGCTCATGCATTTTATATATTTATACGTCTAAGTGTGTGTGCCCATATGTGGGGTGATAGTTCTGGAAGGGGGTTTTTGACAAGCAGCTTTTGAGCCTGTGCTCTGGGAGATGTAGACTGGACCGTTCTTGGCTTTGGCTGGAGGAGGGGATGTGTCCTGTTTTGGGCCTGCTTCTTCCTGGTGCTGCAGGTTCAGTCCCAGCTGTGGAGGGGCTGCTCCCATGGCAGCTTGCTTGTGCCAGTGTCCCTGTGGGATGAGACGTCCCTGCCTGAGCTCAGATATGCAGGAACCTCCCAAGATGAAGGTGGGCAATTAGGTACAGAGCCATGCTTGTTCCTGACACATAACTGGTTTGTCCCATCCTGGACAGCAGCGTGGAGGACAGTGTGTTTTGCTGTACCCACGTGTGCAGTGCTGCTCAGTTGTGGGATCACTTAAAGCCCCAAATGTCTCCACGCCACGCAGATGCCTTTCGTATCAGGATGGCTGCCTGCTGCTGAGTGGACTGATTTTTCTGCTCTGTAGGACAGTGCGTTCAAGGTAAACCTAAAACAGATGTTGATAGCACTTTTGCGGAACTAATTAAAATGAAATTTTCATTGGTAAATCTTCACAAGTTCCAGTAAATATAAATAAACAAAGCCTAAGCTGTGACTTTGCTCTTGTGTCAAAAGGTATTTCCTCTCTGTTTATTTTAACGTTTCAATTGTGAACCAGGAAAGAAAGCCACTGTGTTTAAATGCAGCATTAGTTCTCCCACTATCCTGGATCAGCTGTCTGGGGGCTTGAGTTTTGTCTTTAAGTAACACTGCTGCTACTGTTTGTGTTGCACGGAAGCAATCTCCTGTCACAGTTATACATTAAATATTTTTCACTGTTACAATACACTCTGTGACAGGGTTTAGGACTTAAATTCCTAAATATATCTGCTGATGTATGTGCATCCAGCAACATGGTGTCTTGTGTTATCCTGCTATCGCTGATATATTTTGAGCATGTTACATCACTCAAGCTGATCTGGCTATCCTTTTTGTCAGCTAGAGAAAAAGACATCTGAAATGCCCCTTTCCGGTATTTTTTACGGGAGCAGCGGTTGCGCTCAGCCTGGTGTGCCTGCGTGTGCTGAGACCCCTGCAAGAGCAAACTTCCAGCAGTGGTGTGCAAGGCCAGTGTTCCTGTGTTGTTTTGTAAACTGAGGGATGCAGGGTTTGTGTAGTTAAAATGCATAAAAATGCAATAACTGATTAAAGAAAACTAACTGTTTGCATGCTTTATTTAAAAAGAAGTGTGGAGTGCCTTATACCCTTCTGTTCAGTGACTGTGGGGCTGCATCTGGAGCGTGATGTCCAGTTTCAGACTAGCCTGTAAAGGAAAGGCATGGCGATACCAGAGCGGGTCTGGCACAGGCCAGCAAGATATGGTTAGGGTGCTAGAGTCCGTGATGTGCACAGGGAAGCTGTGAAATCTGGGTTTGTTCAGCATTGAGAAGTCTTGAAGAGAGAAGGCTAGGGGAGATCTCGTTGCTGTCTGCAACTACTTAATGGTGAGAACAGAGAAAATGGAGGTAGGCTGGAGTGCATGGGCATGGCATGGGAGGTGGTAGACACAGGTTGGAACTGGGGAAATTCTCATTTCATACATTGAAAGACTTTTTCAACATGAGTGATCGAACACTGGAACAGGAGCCCGGAGAGGTGGTGGGATTTCCATCTCCATCCTCGAGGATATTAAGAGTTTGAGTGGACAAGGCCCTGGGGCACCTGCTCTAGCTGGCCCTGCTTTGAGCCAGCTAGAGTTTGGACTAGATGGCTGCAGAAGACCTTTCAGCTTAAATTATTCTGTGATTCTGTGCAAATGCTGCAATTGTGCCATACACAGAAAAATCGGGTGTATGTGTAAGTAAAACTTTTGTTAATGGTCTTCAGAGGCGTCATCATGAAAGGAAATCCTTCCAGTACTGCCATGTAATGTTTGTATTTTTTGAACCTATTTATTAGTTTATGAAATATAGCATCTAGTGAAATCGAAGAGGAGAAGCAATGTTCTCCTACATGAGTAAACACCTGTGCTGGTACTCCAGATCAGAGTCAAATTTTCTGCTCTGGCACATGTGTCTGGCATGACCTTAGCCAACTTGCTTAATCTGTCTGTATCTCCAATCCCCATCTGTGCGTTACTGTCATGAAACTATTATATCTTGGGTTTTTAATTTGTCTTTAAATTATAAAGTCTTGGAGTACTAAGTCTCACTGTTTCTCTATATTTCACTATACAGTACTTAGCACAATGGGACCATAAGTCTTCATCAGTCCCGTGATACATGAATAATAAACAGTAACGGCATAATTTAGGGCCACATTCTACCTCTGTTCTCATGATGTATAAAGACAGGGGTTTTTTGTTGATTAAAATGCTGTGCCATTCAACCTAACGAAGATACATGGGCCTTACCGAACAGATTTTTACGAGCCTGTTGTTGGCTCTTTTGGTTTGTTGGGTTTTTATTTTGTTTCATCATTACTCATTGATTGCAGGTATCTAAACAATTTGCTTGGCAGATCAGGGAATAATAAATTCCTTTAAGCTGTATCTCTTTCACTTTAATTATTGTTAACTCATTACTTAGTGTTTAGTTTAATGGATAATGAACTCTGTTCACTGTGTGGTGGAAAAGAGTTGGACTAGAGAGACAGAACTGGATTCTCCGGTTCTTTTGAAGATACAAACCAAAATTGCAGACTCACTGAACATTTAACTCTAGGTTGGACTGAAGGTTGCCAGTAGGCGTATGTACCACTGTTACCTTTGCAGGCTTGAATATAGGTTAACATTATTTCACTTGGTTCCATGCCTGGCATGACATTACATTTGTTGCTTTATTTTTAGGCAGTTAAACTAGTGACTGCTATGTAGACAGCTATTTTTGTCTTGATTATGAGACAGTGTCTAATAAAATCATATGTAGTACAGTCCTAATTACTACAGACAGACTCCACGTTTGTGACTGCGGTGATACTTACTGTGTTAAACTACTTACTGTGAAGTTTTAACAGTGTGTTCCGACCTTCCCATTTCAGCTACAGCCAGGGAAATAAATACTTCGTTCGCTCAGGGGTGCTGTGGTCTCTAGTGCCATGCTGCTGAGCGTGCGGGTTATGTTTGGAGATGACTCATTTCTCTCGTTTCTTCCTCCTGTAACTTTTGTTGTCTTTTCATCAGGGAAGACTCGGTGGAGCCTACACAGCAGGCGCTGGCCGTCCCGCCACGCTGTGCCGGTGGCAGCTTCTGGGTGGTGGTGGTGGTGCTGAGGAGGCTGCTACTGACCCCACAGAGTGCGCGCAGGTCCGGGGCACCCCCATCGCTTCGCTTTCGCATCAGCAGCTTGGTTTGCCCCCCAAAGCCAACATCCACTGTGTCACACCTAATGCAAACTAAAATACATCAGTATATTTTTTAAGCACCTTGGTTATGTATGTTAAGCTTTCCTCCTAAGGCTGAGGAAAGCTGGACAGCAGAAGTCAGAGGAGACTAACGTGGCAGCGAGGGGAGCAGGACGCGTGGGGTCACTCTAAAAGTGAACAGCAGGCTGCTCATCCGTCGCTGCCTGCTCGTACACCCTGGCAGGCTGGCTTCACGCATGCCTCCCTCAGTTCTGCAGCTATTCACGCAGGAATTTGAAAGAGAGGGAAAATACTACCAAGACTCTCCCCTTATCACTAAGGCTGAGACTCTGGAGCAGACCGTCAAGCCTGCAAACGGGCACGTAACTTTCCTATCGGCATATTATCAGCTTTTTCAGCAAGAATGAAGTAAAGAGAATAGGGATTTCAGTGAGAAGCCATGCTGAATGGCTTCTGAGGGTTTGGCAACATGTCACGGAAAGGTCGGGTATGGCTATATGTCAAAGAACAGTGTTGAAATGTTTATTGTGGGCTTGCTACTGTATTCTGCTCAGTCATCAGGAGAAGACAGTTCATAGCCCTCTTATTGTCTGACCATTCTCAGCACAAATTTAATGCAGCATGCTTTCTTGCAAAATAAACAAGGAGAGAGATCCTGAGTGCCCTAGAATACCCAGCCCACTGCTCTGGAGATATTTTTCAATTTCTGGGGAAGGAGTTGTTCTTTGCACAGTGTCCCCCACAAAAGCCCTCTTAATATGAATTACATTACCCGCATTTGTAGAAAGAGAAAATGACACTTGCCAAATTTGCAAATCACAGTTGTGTTTCTGTCAGCTTTGGCAGTTACATGGCTTCTGGTAACGCTAATGAAGGCAATCTGCTTTTAATTTAAAATCCTCCCTGAAGAAAAAAAAAAAAAAAAAGCTGGCAGTTGAGGGATTCGGCAGTGTCCTTGTGTGAAACTTCTCCTTTCTCATTTTCTATGGTTTGCTTTAGCCAAGGAGAAACTGTTAATTAAAAAACATTCCTAAAGTAGCCAAATATGCAGGAATGTACTTATGCAACAACTACCTGTACCAGTTCTGCAGTAAATCACTTCTTTGTTTTCATTTGATGAGCAATTCTAATTAACCAAATAAAAATAGTGCTTACCTTGCACTTAACTCAGCATGTTTGCTGCTTCTCATATGATTGAGGGACTGAGGACGGCAGGTTTTGTTTAGATGACTTTTTTGCATTCAGCAAGGCCAGGGTGGTCAAGCGACAGGAGGAGGGGATAACGCCCGGAGAAGGGCGCTGCCTGTGGAGCAGATCCTGCTGGCAGGGATGGCGCTGAGGGCTGCAGGCTCTCCTGGAAGGCTTGCCTTGGCTCCGAGCCTCCCGCAGGCACAGGGCAGGGAGGCAGAGAAGGGGGGGAAGGCAGCGTTGCTCAGACCACGTTTGAATGCAGTTTCTTTGAAGGCATTTTTCCTTAGTTCACAAGGTAGCGCACCACATCATGGATCTAGTCGGCATAGTTTTGTGCTTTGCACAATAGTAAATAGCCTGTGCTTGGAGAAGAGCGTAAGGGAAGTGTGTCTATGTGTAACGTGCACATGCACAGGGATGCTGATGTGGTCCTGCAGCAGAAGCATCTACAAATGATCAAAGTGCCCATGTGTTGTGGCCGCTTGCTTGAGCCTTTGGTCCTGCCCTGAATCCTTTGCAGCAGTTTGGAGGAGCTGCAGGCAGGAGCCACGCTATGGTATTCTGCCTTTCTCTGCTGTACAGAGCTTAGGATGTCTTTGGAGCCGTAGAAATTGGGGGGTTGAGCAGGAGATGTCAGAAGACTTCTTAGCAAGTATAAAACGATCAGACTGCATCGTCAACAACTGTGGTGATCCAAGTACAGTATTTTCACAGGTCCCATTTGACAAAGCACTGTCAGCTGCAGCCTGTTTAACAGCATCTGGAGCAATAGAAATTATTTCATATTTTGGTGGCTGGGTTTTTTTAAAACACGTAAAGATAGAGAACTGTCTGTAGGAGAACAAAGTAAAATCCACTGTAGAGTTGTCTTGAGCTACTCTGTAACTAGGGTAAGCATTTAAAGTGCCAAATGATGAAAGCATTTTGCACTGTATTGGATTGTAGTGGCTTCTTCAGCACTGTATTTCATATGTGCAGGAAGGAGGGGTTTGGTTTGTTACACAAATATTTCACAATGATTTGAAATGTATTTTGTTCCTTTTTTCATGACAAATGAAAACTGGCCAAAGCTGTTAGGCCTCTAGCTTGTTACCCCTTGACACTAACACTTGTTTTGAAAGGGATGGGAAGGTAATGAAGGTACCGATTCAACCTGAGGCAGAGCATTGCTAACCTTGGCTGCATTATAAGGAATTATTATAAGCCAATAGCTGGAGCCATTTTTTCTACCCAAAGTTTGGACGTCCAGCAAGAGTTCTGACTGCTCTGGTGGTGCAGGAGCAGCTGGTGCGAAGGGCTGTAGCTACAGCAGTCTCTGAACAGCTGAAAGGCTGGGCACAGCATTTCAGGGCTGCACAAACAGTGCAGTTTGCTCAACAGCACTGATGCCACGCTCCCATCTGCTTTAAGGCTGTACCGGAGGGACAGAATTGTGGTCTCAGTGCCTCCTCTGGGAGGATTTATCTTGGAATTTTGAAACCTAACCTCCTGCTCCATCCCTAAATTTAAATCCGTAGCTTCTTACTGAAGACAGAACCATATGTCAGTGAAGCACAGGGGCACAGCCATCCTCTGTGCATTCATACTCTACTATTGCATTAGGAGTTTGCTGTAGAAACAGGAGCTGGGAGAGGAACCGGTGTGGCAAGAGACGTCGTACGGGCTGTGCACTTGGGCTGCGGGTGTGCTGCCCTGTTAAGGGGCATGCAGTTATCCTCTTCTGTGCTTGGCAAATGACACTGGGAGTGGTGGAAAGATGGTTGGTGTCTAATCCGAAGGTCACCCGAGGTAATCCAAAAGCACTAGACCGTTCGGTGGAAGTGCCAGGGTCATGCTTTCAGAAGCAGCCATGGTCTGAAGCCTCACTACACAAAGGAAGTCACGTAAATGGAAAGCTCACCACCCCAGCAGAGCCTTCTTGAGACTGTAGGCCAGTTGCATCTTCCCCGGTGACCTTGGGGAGGGGGTAAATAATCTAACAGATGGAGAAAATGTATTCTTCTGATTAGTGGGTGATGGTCTGCTCCTAAGCAGAGGAGGTCTGTTCTTTTAATTAATTAGCTGTTTAATATGTTTGTGCAGTGGCATGCCTAACTAGCATGCAGTTACTATGAATACAGATACAACGTAGTGATGGTGCAGATGGCTGTAATTACCCATGTTGATTTCTGCAGTAATCACACATGCAACATATCAAGTTGGCATAAAAATTGAGGCGTATTGGGTGATTTGTTTTCCTCCCCTCATTGTGTGTAAATGTGCTTGCATGACCACCCTCTGTGCACACAGATTCCCTGGACTCACTGCTGGGCTGTACCCACCAAGCCGAGACAAGGCTTTAGATTTTAACATGTGCACAAGGAACTCAAGCAGGGTGGAGACAACACTAACTTAGGTTTCCTCTGCAGTGTCCTACACCCAGTGCTTTGGACTGCCTGTTTTGCCTGATGATGGTGCAGAAGCAGAGCTCTAGGGCTTCTGAGGGTTTCATATACGTGTGTGTGATGTCTGGTCGGCCCTCACAGGGCAGCTGGTTCTTGCTCTCCCAGCCCCGCCTAGGAGTGGTGTGCCAGGGGCTTCGGAGCCCCGCGGGTGCCTTGCAGAAGCATAAGAACTGTCTGACTAGGTCACCCCATGGTCTAACTAGCCCTGCAAGCTGTGTCTCATCGCACTAGCAGAAGATGATATTTAGGAACAGAGTGCAGCTGTTGCACCTTTCCACAGTCTCTCAGTCTGTAGTCCCAAGCACCCCCGGTTTCTGAAGAGGGGCTGTCAGGGGATACATCTCTGCCCTGTCCTTTACGGACCTTTTGTCTGTGAATGTGTCTAATCTCTTTTCAAACCTGCTGGATATGGTTTGTCTCCACAAACTCCCATGGCAGCAAGCTCCGTTCACCTCCCGCTATGTAAGAAGCACTCATTTTTGTGTGTTTTAAACTGGCAAAGTGCTTGAGCTTGCATGACTGCCCTTCACTCGGATCATCTGGCCAGATGAATCTGTAAAAAAGCTTTTATTAATAAGCCCAAATACTAAGGAGGAGCTGTATTCAAAAGAAAATTCAAGGTTTGGGGAAGTGGTTGCACCTTCTTTTCCCCATGGGATGCCCCGGGGGAAAGGAACAATATCAGGTAGTTGTAGTGGTGCGGCTTTAGAAGAGAAATGGAGCTGCCTGGAGTGACTCAAGGACCTGGGAGATCTTGGATGGCAGCAGGAGTGGGTGCTGCCAGAACCGCTTTCTGTTTGCACACTGAAAAGCACTTGCCTGAATTGGATGATGGGCTCCCTTCGAGCCTAGTGACTGAGGAGCTACTTATCCATGAGGCTGAGTTCTAGTTCAGGAAATGGCAAAGACAATTTAGGGGAAGTATGCATCAGAAAGCATTTCTGGGATTGCTAAGCACCGCTCCAGGTAGAAGCTTGAACACCATCTGCTTTGGGACAGCTCAGCGCAGAGGAGAAAAAGCCATAGAAGCTGCTATTGCTCTGTGCACTGCAGATCCAGAGGGAAGAAAACAACAAGCGAAAGCTGCCGCCTTCCACCCTAGAGGTGGCTCTGCTGCAGCGGTGGGGTGGGTGGGTGTACCTGCCTTGCAAACTGCTTTGGGCAGAAGGCTCTGTCAGAATGAAAGACCTGTGGATAATTCATGTGTCTGCAGTTCTTTGTGGAGTGGCATTAATCTTTGCATCAGGAGACTGCTGCTTTGTCTCCTAGGGTTAAATCTTGAAGGTTTGTGATGGCAGTTAAAAAGCTGGGGGTACAAAGGGAAGTTTAAAGAAGCCTTGTAAGAGAAATTCATGTCAGGGAGTGAATAATCTGAAGACTCTGTGGAGTGTAATGGAGAGCCGATCTCAGGCTGATGACTTTTAACGTAGTCAGTAGTGCAGAAAAGAACTGTAAGTACTTCCAAATCCTATGGCCATCCTTTCTACAGCAAAAACATCTCTTTTGTGATCAGTTTTTTTCAGGCTTTTTTTGGTCCTTCTCTTAGCAGGTATGGGCCCTGTTAAATATTTGCTTTTCAACTAACATTTTCCCTATCTGGTTAATTTGTTTTGGGATGCTATTTCTTGTTTTTATTGAAGCTTGTTTTGTTAGGCTGCTGGGTAAAGCCTTCCTTTTTTGACAGCCTTTTTACTTGTTCTTTAAAGCTCTCCTTTGATGTGAGCTCAGAAACACAGATTTTACTCTTTTTATCGCTTTCCCTGTCAGTTTAAAACCAGTTATGAGTACTACAAACTATTAAAAACAATCTAAGCTAACTTCTCAAGTGACAGATATTCATGGCCTATCTCTTATTTTCAGGACTGTATAGAGCAGACTTTAGTCTTGAGGAAAGGAGAAAGGCTGCTTCTTGGTAAAAAAACATGATTGCAGCAGAATCAAAGAACTGTTTTGTAAAATTCATCTGGAAAAAGAGGAGTGGGCTGTCCTGGTGAGTTTAGTATACCAAGAAACTAAGTATCCATACAGTCATGCCTATCCTTAATTTCTGTTTTCTACACTCGCATAGTTGATCCTTTGTTGATAATTGAGTTATTTGAATTAATTCTTTCTTTAGCAAGAAGGAATAACAGTCTGGCAGGTTAGCTCGTAGGGATATGGAGCTGGAAAGGACAGCTGGGTTGTGAAAACCAGTTCTCTAATATTTCCCGCAGCCTAACGTGTGAAGCTCTGCTGAACCACCTCCATGTGTCCCCAGACACCTCTAGCCATGAAATGCTGCTAAGGCCAATAATGAGCAGGTAGCAGGTGGGATCAAAAGCATCACTGGTGTCTCAGTACATGTTAGAAAAGAAACTGTGAAGAAGAGCTCCCCAAGCTTTTTATCTTCCTTTGTGAGACGGCAACTTTATGGTTCTCCTAACGGCCCATCTCTGCCTCTCCCTGGGGCAGAAGTGTGTGTTGGTATGAACTAGGTGAGGTTTTATCACTTGGCTTGGGCAGCAATGGTGCTGCTACTGTTTTTTGCAAATAATACCTGCTGTTCTGGAGTCAAGTCTCTTCCAGGAGCGCAGCGCACTGACAGCCCCTCATCACGCGCACCAGATGGCATCCCTGGGCACCCCAGGGCTCTCCCAGTGCAACCACCTGCTTCCACTCCGGCATTGGGCTTCTCATTGCAATCTACCCAGGAAACCTGTGGGCACAAGTTATCCCATTCAGGTCAGGACAGGCCATCTGCAGTGGATCCTTGGTGCTGTGGGAGTCAGGTGAGAGTAGAACTAAAGGATTCTTGGCATCTGTGAACCTTAGTAAAACAGCCATTTCCAGACTTTCGTCCATCAGAAGCAGCAGTGTCTGCCAGGTCCTGAAGCTGTCTAACTGGTAATGAGAACTGGTAGACATATCTTGGAGTGGAGGACAAGAGGGCCAAGCATAGCACTGGCAAAAGGAAACCAGCTATTAAAATTGCTAGTAGAAAATGTGGATATCTCCTTAACAGTAATTTTTCTCACTTCTGCAGCCAACTCTCACATGGTAGTGCAAGGGGCTGGTGGGAAACCTAAAAAAAAGGAACCCACCACCACCTTCTAGCTAGATGAAATAATTTAAAAATGCCTTACCTTCTCCTTTTTCAACACTTTAATAATTTAAATTAAAAAAGAGGATTTTTTTCC
Source organism: Ibycter americanus (assembly GCA_035590275.1). Lineage (NCBI taxonomy): Eukaryota > Metazoa > Chordata > Aves > Falconiformes > Falconidae > Ibycter > Ibycter americanus. Next base: position 5,169,801 of record JAVJGI010000003.1, on the reverse strand, counting down.
CCAATATGTATTTATTTTTAGGTAAATATGACTATTTTTTTAACTGGTGGTGTACAGTTTTCTGCCATTGCTCAGAGGTCCCTGCTGTGCTGGAAAAGCCGTGTTTCTCTAGGAGTTTGCTGCTCAGAGGTGCTGCTGTAGCTGTGAACAGCAGCAGCTGGGCTGAACTTGGCTGGTTCGGGGCTCTGGCAGGCCAAAATAGTGTCTTTTAACTCTATCAGATTGAGTTTCCCAGTATCCAGACTTTCAATAAGTGAGGTTTGTAACTTTACCCTCAGAAGATCTGCCAAGCTGTTTCACTCCTGCCTCTTTTGGTCTGAATTAACCATTTTCTTATGGGCAATTTCCTCATACTCCTTTTCCACAGCTGCCTGACAGTCCTTCACAGACATCTGCAAAAGCTGGAGTGTTTGTTTGCAGTAATGTGTTTGAGTTGCCAAATCTCACGGGACCCTTTATCCTTTCTGCTGAAAGAGAGCATACTTTGTAGGGCCACTTCTCCGTCTCTGAGTCTGTATCGTCCCCTGATGGCATATAACATTTTCTGATGGCTTGCCCATGCTGCCTTCTTCCCGCTTGGTTTCCCATGGCCAGATTTTGCAAAGCACTTGGCACCCCGCACCTTGCAGGAGGAACGGGACTCTCCCAGCAGCATTGCTGGATGAAGCTACAGAAATGGGAGTGTCGGGGCTGGCCGGCTGGCCGAAGCACGGTTGCCGAAGCTTTCCCCAGTGGCCCACGTTTCTCTCTCAGCTGTCGTTCTCAGCTGCTTGTGGACACAGACAGCTGCTGTTGTCTCAGCGTGGGTTTTGCTTTGTTTGGTTTTAATCTGACCATTTCATTTATGTGCCTGAATTAGAGCTGAGCTCTTTGAAGATCTAACCGCTTGTTTAGATCCTTATGGGAGTGCTTTTGAAAGTCTGGCCCTTAGCCTCTAAAAATCTTTGATTATAAACTCACATCAGATTGGAGAATGAGGTGTGTCTACATGGTTTTTCTCCCTCCTCCCTTGCATTGAGCTGAGCATCAGGATAGCCGGCATTTGCTACATCAGAGGGCTTATCTATAATTCATGAAGGAAAGCTCTCTACCTTGTCCAATCTGGGAGCTAACAGCACCTTTTAAAAAGTGCTTCCGAGATGCAACCTGATCCTAAGTCCTAACCTCTGCTGAAGCTCTCAAGGCTGTCTATCACCGCTGTAGCCTCTGCTTTCACTTTGTTTACGTAAACACCAGCCTCTTACAAAGAAACCAGAAGTCTAGACAAATTGGCGCTGCTTCCTGCGTGTCCAGATCACAGCTTACAGGGCTTCCCAAAGCCGCCATCTGGCTGGGTGGTTCTCCTTTCAGCAGTGGTGCTGCAGCGTTTGATAAGGCCCCACGAGGGCTGCCCGTGGTGCGCAAGGACGGTCTGTAAAGACCTTTCATCAGGATTGACAAGGTGAAAATCTGACTTGTCACACACAGGGGTCAGGGTTCTGAGTTTTATTGAATTTAGTCATGAGGAAAGGATATGCACTAGTGGTTCTGAAGCTAGAAATCTTCTCTCTGCAACAGAGAAACGCAGCCAGGGGTTTACAGCTTCCCTGGTAACTCTGAGCAGGGCACAACCGCAGGCTTCATGTTTCTGTTGCACCTTCTTACATACGTACCTCTGTCCGCAATCAGGGCTCAGGCCAGGCGGGAGCTTCAGTGCTCGGAACAAATGGGGAAAAGCAACTGGGCTGAAGCCTCAGGGCTTCTCAGTTGGCCAAGCAGCAGCTGCTGGCATGCAAAGGATTTTAAGAGTAGGATTTTCAAAACAACCTGTGTTGACTGAACTGTTGCTATTACAGCTCCTCTTGACTTCACTGGAAACCTTCGGGCTGGGAATGAGTGCTTTTGCAGTCCCAGTCCAACAGATACCTGTGTCCATTCACTTGGACCTAACTTGCAGCCCACTGACTGATATTGCCTCATTCTGTCGTTTGAAAAGCTGCCTGTTCCTGAAAACCAAGGCTGGGGCTGTGTGTGTCAATCCCCTCCCTCGACCTGCTGTTGGTCACGCTTCTGGTGATGCAGCCAGGATGCGGTTGGCTTTCTGGGCTGCGGGTGCTCGTTGCCGGGTCATGTTGAGCTTCTTGTCCACCAGCACCCCCGAGTCCTTCTCCTCAGGGCTGTTCTCAATCCACTCTCTGCCTGGCCTGTATTTGTGCTTGGGATTGCCCCAGCCCAT
>JAVJGI010000003.1:5134749-5167486 GCA_035590275.1 Ibycter americanus | reverse complement strand
GAGTCCTTCTCCTCAGGGCTGTTCTCAATCCACTCTCTGCCTGGCCTGTATTTGTGCTTGGGATTGCCCCAGCCCATGCGCAAGACCTTGCACTTGGCCTTGCTGAGCGTCATGAGGTTCACACGGGCCCACCTCTCAAGCCTGTGAAGGCCTTTGCTTAGTGAGGTGGGGAGGCGCGTGTTTGTGCCTTGGCTCCTGTGAGGGACCAGCTGTGCAGGATCTACCTGTGCTCAGGGCTTCGATCTCTGATGAAGATAGGCTGTGGAAAGGGCTGGGATGTGATTTCATCCTTGTGGAAGGGGAAGTGAGTAGTAGGAGGCTATGGAAAGGGAAGGAGCGTTAAATCTTGACCAAATGAAAACCGATCTTTACAAACCGCACTGCCAGGGATGGTGCCCTGATGCACGGAGAAGAAAGGCAGTCCATGCGTTTGGGGCTGTGCCTTGGGAGAGGAGCGTAGGTTTGCATACATGTGCGTGCAGGCAGGGCTGCTCCCATGCCTGCTTTGGCAGTGTCTTCCAAACTGGATTCTGGCTGTGTCGTGCGATGGAATTTTGTCACTATCACAGGGCTGAGAAACATGGACCAGAGGCTTCCGGCAACAGGGACCTGGTTGTTATTAGGACTGAGCTGTCACCAGGGCAAACTGTCTGTGGTTTGGGTACGTGTGTGTATCCGGAATGCATTTCCTCTGCCCTGTTCATCAGTGACAGAGGGGGGGAAAAAAAAAAAAGCTGTCCCAGTTCAGTACACATGTCTGCCAGTAAGGGCTTCCATTTGATCAAGCCTTTGTGGTTTGCAACACTTGGCAGCTGCACAGCTGCTCCTCTCCTGGATGGGTTGGAGCCATTACCAGGAACTTCTCTTGTGCTTGGGAGAGCCACACTAGTGCTGCTGGTCGTATTCTTCCTGCGCTCTTTGGCCTTGTGGCACACACCTGCCTTTCTGCGGGGACAGCAGGCTGAAAACTGAACTGAAGTTGGGCTTGGTGCCCCCTTCGTGGTGCATGTATGGAGCCCAACATCAGCAATGGGAGGAGGAGAGCTGAAGAGTAGGGATAGTCCACCAGAGCAAATGTCTGCATGGCTCACCAGTCCCTGTCTTTGATGGACACCAAATGCAGGTGCTTGAGGAAAAGTGAAGGTTGAGGAAGAGTGAAAATATTGTGATTATTGGCCCCAGAACGCTCTCCCCAACTTAAGATCTGTGGCTTCAGGTATCTAAGGGTTTAACAGTGGTATTGGAGTTTCTCTTCAGGATTGTGAAATGAATAGCACATAGTGTATTAGTGGAGTTTCAAGCACCTTTGCTATACTACATCAGGATGGAGAAACAGCATGTGATTTCCTGCACAAATTCTTTCATCCTGTCACAGTAGCTGAAGAGGTCTGCCCATCTGAAATATCAGATAACATTTTGTCAAACAGGCTACAGGAAATAGCAGTGTAGGTCACGTACTCTTCTTCAATTTTAAGTCTCCTTGAATTTCGTTCCTTCTGAGAGATAAATTTGTTGCAGAAAAGCTGGGCTATTTCTGTGTGGTGAGTGCTGCAGGGTGGGTGCTGGCTATCCGCAGCCTGACAGGGCTGAGGCAGTGCAATTACACCTGGCAGGAGCAATCCTCAGGCTCAGAAGAGTCTGTGTTCATGGTTTTTAAGGGACCTCATCATGTGCCTTCCTGCTTAAATGGAAAGCATTAAATGGCCTTCTGTAGCCTAAAGGGAGAAATAAGGATAGTCTCTTCAGGGCACTTTTGCCACATGCTGACTACTTGACTTTTTTACAATTCACATTTCTTTCATTGAGGAAATAGTCTGTCTGGTATGCTGTCATTTTGCCCCATTGCCTGCAATTATGACTTCTTGATTCACTTTCGGCTTTTGAGACTCCAGTTTCTTGGAATTATTCCTTGTCTAATGACTTCCATTGCTAATTTAGTTCTAAGTGATCCCTGGACAGCCACAACCATAAATGCATGTAGGTGGCTGGGCGATTTGTCAGGGCTCTGCCTCTAGGAGATGCTTAGTTTCAGTACTTTTATGAAGTATTTTAAATAGTTATCATCTGTTTCATGTCTGCATTATAAAGCAATCCTGAGTATCACTTTTTTTTTTCATTTTTAAGTCTAAACTTCTTGATTTCTATTAGCAGTTTCAATTTTCTGGCCTGCCTGAAACATTCCCAGAGGAACGTATCAGGCTCTGAGAGCAGAGCTGGTTGTCCTGCACGGTGCGAGCCACCCATTGGAGCGTGCTCCCGTTTTGGCCACACAGACGTGTCTGTATGGACCCGAGTGCGAAACATCCCTCTCCCTTGCTCTCCTGACTGGCACAGCCATGTGGCAGGCTGGTGGCGTGGCCCTCCAGACACCCCTGGAAAGCCTGGTAAAGACTTGCCCCTCGCTGATACCGTTTTCACTTTCTGGCCATCAGCAGTCAACCACATGCATAACTTCCAAAATCTGCCATCATTATGCAGTTGAGTTGACTAAATAATTCCTTGCTGGAGGTTCTTGCATGGGTCTGGGCTGCCTGTTTTTAATAGTTTAGCAAAATGCAGAGAAACTCTTCTGGGAAGTCATTTCAATATTAAGCGTTTAGGAAATGTGCACCATCCAGAGCTAACAGGTTTATCTGGAGACATTTATGCAATGTCTTGCAGACTTATCTGCTGTCTTCTGCCTTGATAATGTATTTATTTGCTCCTATTCCTCCAGGTCCTAAATCAGAGAAAGGGATATCGCTAGTTAACAGCAATAAGGACGCACTGGTCATAGCTGGTAAAATAAGATCCCACCTCACTTACCTAGGTATGCTATGGGATGTAATTGCACCTGTGGAAGGAAGGAAGTCATGTTGTTATATTTTCAAAGCTACCATCATGAGTTAACTGGTATTTTTCACTTTATCATTGCCATTGCTTCTTTGCCATGTTGGAAGCTCAGCAAGTTGAGGCATATGAATGTTTTATATATGCATATATATATATATATCTCTCCTCATCAACTTTTCCATCTGCAAAGCATATCCTAAGAGACTTCAGAACGGCCACTCAAATAAAGTAACAGCAAAGCATTTGCTATCCGGTTTTGTGGTTGGGGAAATCAAGTTGCTATGAAGTGGAATGATTTGCTCAAGGTTGCTTTTGAGAGCTCAGTATTCAGAATTATGTTTCCTAATTTCCTTGATTTTCATTAATATGGTTTCACTTTTTACGGCATTCTCAAGCTTTATGAATTTCTACACTTAAAACCAAGTGACACGGGATGGTCAGAGAGAAGCAATTGATTCAACTAGGCTAAGAATACAATGAGACTATATCTGTTAATCACATTTTTGTCATGCCTATTTCCTCTCTCCTCTTTCACCAGTGCAGCTTTGGGCTTGCTTTTTATCTTGCTTTGTCTCAGGGCAGCAGCATGGTTCTTGCTGGCCATGTCACCCTACACCAGGGAGGAGAGGTTTGCTGGCTGAATCCCGCTTTCCCCAGGCTGGAGACCCCAGAAGTGGCTGACAGGGCCAGCCAGGCCAAAATGTTCAGGGGTGCTGTAAAGAGCCTGGATGGATAAAACCTGTGCTACAAACTAACACGCTGGAATGTTAAATAACAGACATTGTAGAGTTACGGTGCTAATTAATGTCAAGTGAGAACCAGCTCTTATGTGATTTATACTTTAGTGTGAAATTCATTTTTTTAGCCCTTAGAGCAGAGCATGAATAGATACAATGATTTTTTTTGCTGGCAATATCATCAGAATCTAGGTTGTGTTGCTGGCCAGGGTTAGGACACTGGCAGAGCCTGAGCCATTTGTCAGTAAAGCCCTTTCCAGGGTGGAAGTAGCAAAGACAGCGTGAGAGCCTGGGCCACACGTGGCTCTTCAGCTTGGGCTTCATTAACTCTCTGGGGCAGGTGGCTGTAGTGTGTTTGTGTGTCAAACATCTCTTTTAGCTGTGACTTGGCTAAACAGCCAGTGCACCTCTCAGCTGTGCTGAGGTGTTGGTGCTCTGACCCTCGAGAGATGCGTCATGCGGGTGGCCTCCAGTAGGTCTCCAGCGCAGTGGAGTGATGGAGGGGTTGCAGCGTGCCGGGCTGTCATCTGAGCAAGCAGGCAAATTCCTTCCAAACATGCTGTGTAGCTACGGTGTTTCTGGTCGCTTTTGCGTTGTAGGTGTGAGGATGACAGGAGAGGAGTCGGGAGAAGGGAGGGCTGCAGGTAAAAGATTGTGTTTCCCATTGATACTGTATTGTGCATGGTACACGTTAAAGCTGCAGTCTGAAGCTTGGCTGCCAGCCTCCTGGTGACCCGCTGCTTGAACTAAAGACAAATGATGTCTCTCTGCCCCTCCTGGAAACATGGATTTGCACAAGGCTTGGTGCTCTCCATCTGCCGTGGAGAGAAGTGTTGGGAATGGTGGTAAAAACTGCACGTGCAGCCTGTAGAGAAAGGAGGGGGACAAAGGTCCGTTGCAGCCTCACAGAATCCTCATTTCAGTTACCCTCAAATTACAGGTAGAGATAATATACCGTGTTTTCCTACATGGACGTGAGAAATGCAGATCTTACAGCAACACGAATGCTCAAGTTGTCATGTATCTTAATATCCCCTTCAGTGTAGCCTAGTCATTGAGTTGGTTCCAGCTGTTGAACGAGCTTTATGAAATAACCTTTTTAAAAAACAAAACAAAAAAAACCCCAAAGATAAAACTGCATGTTTCCATACATTCATATATCCACTATAATGTTTTTTAAATCGACCTCTAGGGCAGCACCTTGGTAGGAAAACATCTGCTTTTACACATGGACCTCCCTTATGATGATAGCCATATGAAATATGTGGGGTAGAACGCCCATCTGACAATGTTGGAAGCTCTAAAGCCTGGAAGAGACAAGCTGCTAGGTGTTTCAGGGCAATGACTCCTGTGTAAATAGAAGCATTGGTATAAGAGCTTATAGATTTTAAAGCCAGGAAGATTGTCCCCATTTCAGACTGTGGATTATGTCCCCTTTGAGAGTTGCAAAAAGATTCAAAGTATAGTGGGCTGTTCGGTTATTATTAATAGCCTCATAAGGTGGTTTGTTTAAAAAAGCAAAACAAATAACCTTTACCAATTATTATGAAAAGAAAACAAGATAAAAATCAAAATCAATAAAGTTAAGTGGTTGCATACACGTTCTCTTACTTGAGTGCTGATTGTGAAATTTTACCCATTGTTTCAGCCTTCAGTGAGTTTTATGAAGACAGATGAGCCATGAAGCAAATCAAGCTTTCAGAAAGTTTGATAAACTCTGCCTTTTTTTAATCACCCTGCATAGCTCCGGGTGTAAAATTTACACAGAATAGAGTTTGTAGGTTCAGGGACTAAGTAATCATTTTTCCTGACTTGTAGAGCAAGCCCAAGAGAGCTGTTAGACATCCTAAAATAAATAAATATTGAGCCCAAGGGAGAGATGAGTATGTAATTACCTGAGGTCTGGCTTTTGTACCCTCTCAGAAAGTTAATTTAAACTTTGGATAGCTGAAAGCTCTCCGCAAGAGGTGGCACCAGAACATCGCTACTGCTGGTGAATTTGTTGGGTGTGGCATTTTTGTCTGTCTGCTTTCTGACTAAAATCCATGCGCGTGAGGAAATCGCATGGTTTGGAGGGGGAGGCATGTGTGGGGTTTAACTAACAGTTGTGACTGTGAATGACAGGATGGAGGAGAATAAAGGGCTGGTTCCGCACAGCCTTCAACCCAGCGCTCATTTCAGTTGGCACACCATTTTTTTTTTGTTTGGTTGCTTGGCTTTTTTGCTTGTTTTTTGGTGCTGATTTACACGATTATGCTTGGGAAAACATGAACATGTGGTAGCTGGGGAGAATGAGACTTCAGACGTGTTCAGTTAAACAAAGGCAAGTCAATGGCATGATACGGATACTGAGTATAGAAACAAAAAATACTTGTTAGAGATGAATTGTGTGGTCAGGCCTTGGGAGACTTGCTTGACCCAGTTACTCTTCACACTGTCTCACATCATCATGAGCTAATGCTCTCTTACCTTGGAAATCCCATTTGCCCTCATCTCAAATTCAGTAGTGCATAGGGAGGTCATGAAGCCCACTGTATGTTTATTTTCATTCTCCTTAAAAACAGACGTATCTGGCAATGTATAGACTGATTCCTCATAATTCTTACTGGAGTCGTCCGACTGCAGATGTTGGCCCAGAGTTGCAGATCTGAGTACAGAATTGCAGTGCTGGATTTCCTTTTTCTTGTTGTTTTAAATCCCTCTACCTTCACTGTACCTGGGGTCGGTCCTGGCACGCACAAGAGCCGGGTCGTGTTTGTTGGTCGCTTCCCCCGCTTCTGCTCAGCCTTCCAGTCTTTTTCTATTTTGTCTACTTGAGGCGAGTAACAGCTGTAGCTTTAGCCCACTGCGGAGGAGGTGGCAATTTCTGTATATTGGACATATAATACTTCTGATCACTTTCCTAAACATTACAGCAAGATATGAGTAAGTGGTGTCATGATTCGTTACTGCTGTAGCTGCTGAAGCTGCGCCCAGGTCTCTGCATCACGTAACACAGCGTTGCTTGGCTGTAGCAGGAACCACTGCGGCTCGCGAGCAGCGTCCTTGGGGCAGGCAGCCGTGTCTGTCCTGTGCGGCTTTGGCACATGTGCAGTGGATTCAGGTTTATACTGGAGCTCCTAGATCTTAGGCCAGTCATAATGATAAACCAAATCCTTCTTGGTAGTACTCCATACGCTCCCAGTCTATAGGGGGGTTGCATAGAGCACAGATAGCTGTTGCGCAGGCAGAGCGAGCTGGGGTGGCTGTGAGGAAAAAGAGGGTTTCCGTACTGTGTGGCTAGTGCTGTGGTTTAGAAAAGCCGCAGGATTTCTTGTGATGTTTAAGTGCATGGCTAGAAGGTGGCAATGGGTGAGCATTGGATCATCTTTTGAATGTACCATATATAGCCATGCATATGGAGCTCCACCAGGCTGGCGCTTTTCTATTCCTCGTACTAATCCCATTCATCTTTTGGACAGCAGAGCCCAGCAATCCTACACCACCTTTCGAATCCCTGTGTTCAGAAACACTGCACAAGATTTGCCCATTATTTTTTCTTTATGCTGCTTGGGTTTGGAGATTTTCCAGAGGTGTTCTTGTAATTTTGGATATGAATGTTCTGACCCACCAAAAGAGAAAATGTTAGTGAACCTGCATTCCTTTTTCAGCTGCTGGAACAAGTGGCAGCAGTCCATACCTCAGCAATGATACTTGGAGGAGGACGTTATTTTTACCTTTTTGCATTTGCAGAATTGCCTTGGTTTTCGGGGGAGGTAGCTAAGTCCTTGTAAGCCAGGAGCTCAGATCCAAACTGTACTTCTTGTAACTGTGTCCTGTGCTGTTGGTGGACAATTTTTGTGTTATTACTCATGAGGTTTGTCTCTCTTAGTGCCTTTCATTGCTAATGGAACTGCATTAAGACTAAGGTGGTTTTTATCTCAGGCTTGAACATGTCCCAGATCACAGAAAAATATCAAGAAAAAACTTGGTAAAAACCCTTCATGTCAAGGACTACCCAACAAAACTATGTAAGGTTGCTTATTTTGCATTTTTATAATGGAAGGTATCAGCTGAAGTTGCCTTGAATTGAAGACAAAGCCAGAAGAAATGTTTGTGCTGTGAAAATACTTCTGTTGCACCAACTTGGTACAGCTATTAACTGTTGACCTTGAAGGCCTACCTGTAAAACTTGGAGAAATAGCTCCACAAATGTAAGTGGTTCTATATGGGTTCCCCTAGTTTCAACAGCATAGCTTGGAGTGAGGTTTTGGCACCTAACTTCCAAAGGCACCTAAAAAAATCTCAGTCTTGAATCATTAGTTACTGAATTTGCTGGTTTACTCTGTATGTGTACCTTCAGGACTGAAGAAGCTGAAGTGCATGCGTTTTCTTGCAGAGATGCTCCTGGCCCTGGTTGGTACATGGCTGTTAGAATCTGGTCTGAATTTACAGATTTTAAAGGCATTAACTCCTGCAGCTCCCTAATGCTCTTGGATCTTTTTGCATGCCTTGCTTGTTTCTGCAAGTAGGGAATTTGAAAGAGTCCATAAATTGGGTGTTAGACTTTGCTAGTGCCCCTTTCACCTGAAAAACAACACCTAATTAAATTCAGGTTGGCAGTAGTGAATTGTATAAAGCCTTCCTTTTAAAATGCACTTCTTCAACAAGGCACTGAACTTTAAAGCACTGTACAGAGACATAGATACAAGTACGAGAGGTTATAAGTCTAGACGTAATCAATGTACTTAACCATGTAGAAATAAGGGCAGCTCAAAATGTGTTCCTCCACTGTATGTACCATTTATGATTGTTCAGTATTGTTTCTGCTTCAGTTAAAATGAAATCTCTCTAGGGAATAGACAGTATCTTCTTCTGCGTTTCCGCTGTAGAAAGTATACCATTGTGGTCTATAAATAAGAATTGTTTATATAGTGTTCGCCTTTAACCTTTCCATTCCCCTTGCAAATAAGTAATGGTATTGCTATTTCTGCAGTATTCTTTTTATTAAGCATAGGGAGAAATAGCATTATTTAGAGACAGGTAAATTGCAGCATAAAGGTGTAATATATTTAATGTGGAAGACCACTGCAGTTGTTTCTGTTTCTGGTTTATAGTGAAGGCAGACTAGATTTAAAACTAGTGATTGATGGTTAATAGAAAACTGTTGCAGGAATCCTGTGGTCAAAATATACAATTTGCATAGCTTGCTCTGGACACTTTCCAGATTTTCATTTTAGGAGGCACTATTACTTCTCTATCATTTATTTTTCCTGGCATCCTTCATTAGAACATAACAAGGTGCTTTGCAGCAAATATCACTCAAGTTCATGACCAGTATGATAGTGCTCAGCAAATAGCCAGCTTCAGCTCCAGAGGCTGGCGGTGGCTGCACCGTGATGTTGATAGAGATGCATGGTGTTGCAGTGCACGGACATCCCTTTTTGCCTTCTCTCCTGGGCCCCCTTTGAAGCCAGGCACCTAGCCAAAGGGAGTGTGCTACGGCAGTGACGCCACAGAGTGGGAGATGTTTCTGTTCACTTTAATTGTGAGTAACTAGTACTGGTGATGGTGAGCCCTCAGAGCATGTCTTTATATAGATACCAGCATTCGTTGCTGCCTCGTCGTTCATCCCATCTGCTTTTTATCCATCAGGTAGGGCTAGCCACGGTCTGTGACACGGAGTTACCTGTATGCAAGGATCTGTGTCTGGCACATCTGGGCTCCGGTTTCTATTGCCCGGTATGCTGTAGACCTATAGAGCAAGTTTCCTTGCTGATTAAGCAGAATCCACAAGCCTGTGTTACTGAAAGTTTCAGGAGCTGTGTTTGTTCAGTACTTTCAGGAGTTGTTTTCATCATCTTCATTACCAACTAGCATGAAGTCACTCGCTTGAAGATGGAAGGCCCTGAAATTTGCACGGGAATTTCCCCCACCATTCAGTAAGCTTTGTGGGCTGTTGCTGATATGGCCAGTACCAAGTCAATGCCTTCGTGTTCAATATCCGGGCTGAATCTTGAGAGCAAATGGCTGAATGATACGCTTGCATTTCCAGGCTTCTCCGGAGGGCTTGGGAGTTGAAGAGGACTAGTAAGTGATACATCTGCCCTTTCCACCTACACAAGTTGAGCTTAGGAAACTTTTACTGTTTAACCAAACGATGGTATACCCTCTATGGGGAATACTTGAAATAGTGAGCAAGTATTAGCTCATTTCCTTTTGCAGTAATGCTGGAGGTGGGTGGCCAAAATATGCTTCTGCATGTGGAATTTCTGCCTTATCAGAGAAAGGGAAAGGGCAGGATGGCCCTGGCAGGCTACGTGGGACTTCAGAAAGCTGATCCGGAGCTCATGGGACTTAATGCAGTTCCTGCAAGATGTCATACAATACACAGAGTAGGCCAACTTCAGGTTATTTTACACAGGCCAACCTGTGTTTGGATGTTCTTGCCCTCTGGGTTCTGATCTGTCTCCATCACTTATATAAGGAGATTAGCTTCCTAAAAGAGCCTTAAAACTTGTCAGCATAAATACTTCTGCAAGTGATGGTACTGTATCTTCATCCTGTACTTAATCTGTAATGCTTTCACTTTGACTTACTTTCTTACCCGTGAGAATGAAGAAGTAACATGGAAATCTCTTTTCATTAGGTTCCTGCATATGTTGTGTGTAATGTGGCTTGCACAGTAATTTAAATGCAAGTATAAATTTGGTCTCCCAGGCATATTGGCTTTTGAAGTCCTGAAATTGCTGCATCTCTACCCACATAGAGCAATCTGACCCCCTTGGTTTGGAGAAGGTTCCTTGAGGCTTTATCCGGAGGCTTCATGTAGCAGCATATAAAAAGGTTTCTGTTACTTACCTCCAGTCTGACCTCTAAAGACCCTTATTCCATCTCCCAGAAAGAAACTTACTCGCTGTGGTAAAGTAGTACAGCTTCAGCATCCAGTCCCAAATTGCATGAAGCTGCACAGGGGGAACTCCTTTTGCCGAGTACTCGGTAGTGCCTTGAGCCACTGAACAGACTTGGAGTTAAACAGACTGTCTTGCTCTAAAACATCTGCCCAAATAAACTCTTTTTTTTACAGCCAAGAGCAATCTCTCCTCAGTGGTTGTATGTTATATCCACTAGCATTAATGGCAACTACATAAAGCAGTAGAGAGGTGTTTTACTTTGAGTTCTTGGAACAAATGTTGGGAATCAGTGCTTGCAGCTCATAAATAAAATAGCTTTATTTTATATGTATCTCTCTTCATTGGATCAGATATCTAAAAATACATGGGGAAAAGGTAACTGGTGGCACATATCCAGTTTTCTGGGGGAAATTTCCATTAAATTGAATGACCACATCCAAATCATAGAGGAGAAAAGAAACCAAGAGAGCTAAGAAGTGACAAGAGAGGTTTTTGAAGACCACTTGGAAGCAGTTGGAGGATTGATGTGGCTGACAGATAAGAGGGCTGCTGTTCCAGCCAGCAGAGGTAGGCAATGGGGGATGCTTTTATGAACAATGTTAAAATAATCTGAAGGGACAGCACAGAGAGTAGTGAGAGCTGAGCTGGGGAAATGAGAAACATGGTTTGCATTGAAAATGATGACCCAACTTCCACTGAGCAAACGGGAACTTCCTGCGTATCTCCAGAAGCTGATTTGTCAGCTACCACTGATGGTGGAGCAGTGGAGGAGAGAACACTCTGCAAAACACACAATTCTGCTGTGATACTTCCAACATTTTTCTGCATTTCTAAAATTGGCGTGGATGGAGAAGAGTTGGTGGCCTTTCAAAGGGCACCTCTAGTGATAAGCTCTGTTTTAAGGGTAGTTTCACTGTGGGTAATTAGTTGACAATATGCAGCTGTGAGAGCACATACTAAATAATATCAGAGATCGAGTTCAAAGTCTGGCAGGGAGGGTGAAGCAGACAACTGTTCTTTCTCTTCCAATACATGAGTGAGGTGGTAATGAATGAAAAAAACCCTAGGTGTTAGGCACAAACAAGCAAGTTGTTAGTTGGTGGTTTGTGTTTTGGGTTTTTTTCTTTCCTTATGCATGGCCAACTCCCAGTTTCAAGTATCAAAATGCAGTTTCTGGTGCACAGGGTGGTCTTTTCTTGCTGCTATAAAACTTGTAGTGAACTATTAAACTGCGGCAGCATTTCATCCCTGAGCTGCCTGCCCGTCAGTGTTGGATGAAGTGACCCAGAAAGAGAATGTGTATTTTATCTTATTAAATTCATAAAATACCAAGATGTTTTTTGAGAGTTGAAGTGCTACACAAGTGCAAGATCTGATTATTTTGGGAAAGATATGCTGTGAAAAGTTTTCCTGATTTATATTAGCTCACCTAAGGGCAAAGTGGACTTCTTAAGGGAAAAGAATATGTGCAGGAGACCTTGGAGTTAGTACTGTGGGCAAAGGTCACGCTGTAAAACACCTGAAACCCTTGCACTGATGATTGTACTCAATGAAGAGCTAACTCTTGATGATGGTGGTGCACAGCTGCTCCAGGGAAGCAAGTTTGCTCCCTGCAGAAGACAGCAGTATTTCATTTAGGTGTTTTCCCTTCTGAGATTGTCTGTTCCATGCAATGCTTAGATGAACTGGAGTGACCAACAGGTAAGCCTGTAGTGTGTTTATGGGTTTCGTACAACTTTTCCTCTCCTCCCCTCCTGGTTCTTTGCAGCTGATGCAGTGTGTTAGTGAACTCCTGCCTTAGCACACTTGATCAGCCTGCCTTCTGCTGTATTTGCCTAGCTGGCTTTAGCCTTACTAGTGCTTGTGATAATCACTGGGTGCTTGTGTGATAATGTAATAGGGTGGCAGTTCTTGTGCTTTGCTTGAAATCAGGTTTTAGACAGACTTTTTCTCCTCAATGGCATCTTTAATCCCCCAAAAAACCCAGCACTGAAGCAAATAAGGCCTTCCTTTACACACAAAAGACTTTGTTTTTAAAGCCGCCATGTAACTGGCAGGAACAGAAGGGCACCACCAGCTAGGCAGAGGAGAAGATAAAAAATTTTTGGCTCAGTAAGTTGTTCCTAGGAGCTTTTCAGAAAACTGCCCTAATTTCCTTCTAACACTCAAAGCAGTGCACTTCATGTGGACACATAGCTTGAAATGGAGGTTAATAGTACCAGATGTTGGCTTGTATTATTATTAATTGTTTGTATTACAGCAGCACTTGGTGGCCTTGTTGGAAGTGAGCCGTGTTGCAGGTGGTTCTGCTGCAGTGAAAGAGGCAGCCCAGGTGTTACCTGCTGACCAGAGGAGGTGGGTAAGGATGACGAGGGACACAGAAATGCCAAGATGTGACTTGCTCCAAGTCATAAAGCATCTCGTTGGCAGGGCTGGGAATAGAAATTGGTTCTCATGAAACTCGACAGAAATAATATGTCGGTGATACCAGTTTTGGCACGTAATCTCAGTGTAGCACACTGGCTTATAGGTTTATAAGGTGTCCAGTTTGATCCTCATTTAAAGGTTAGCTATCTTTAATCTCAGTGTCTGTGAGTTTATGGGGAAAGCTGGAAAGTGACAGTCTCTTGAATTTGTCCTAATCCTGCAGGTTACAGTAAATTGGTAGTGGAAGCATATTGCATATCATGGTGCTGCTATGCATGACTGATCAGCTCTGTCCTTCAAATGCGTTAACTTTGGCCCAGTTAATATATATTCCTGTATGTTGAACCACAAAGCAGTGCTGGATGATGGATTAGGGGAGAATAAGTATTTGTTGTCTAATCCTGAATGTTTATAAATCAGTATTAATTACTTTAGGTGCTTTTGGAGAGTTTATATCCCAGTTTTTGTAATAATTTCATGATCCATCTGGCTAATAAAAATACTTTATTGCAAGAGAAGAAATAAAATCTGTTGCTGTGAAGTGTAAGCATGCAGATCTTTTGCTTAATGAGGACTAATTGCCGTTATTACGGATTCTGATAAGTTAAAAATAATAGTGGGGCTAGCCGCATCCCACATCACTGTCTGTAAACATGCTGCATAGATAAAGTCTTGCCCGTGGGAGAAGCAAGCTGAGTCCGGGCCAGTGGACCCCCCCTGTTTCTAGGAGTAAATTTGTGCCTTCCGTGCTTTTGAGGGTGTATGTGCTTTTTGGGGGGGAGGAAGGGGCGGTTGAGTGATAAGGACAGGGGTCTGGCTGGGAAACGAGCGTCCTGGCGGTTTTGTCGCCTGGCTGGCAGTGGCGTTGCAGGCGCTAGGCTGTAGCGCAGCGGTGCGGAGGGGTGGGGGCGGTGGGGGTGGGGAACAAAGGCAGCCGTTATCTTCAAAGGATCATCTTTCCACTGATAAGGACAATGGTCTCAAAGCAAAGAAAAGGGGGTTTGCCTGGAGCAGGAAATCTTGCACTAAGCATTAGCATGGCTATTGATTGCCCCAGATTCAGCATTTAATCCTTCCTTTAACCACAAATCAATTCCACTGTGTGTTTGAGTTTTTTAAACTTCTCATCCAAATGCTTCAGAACAAAGGTGTGCCCAGTGCAGGGCTTTGGGGAGCTGCGGCCCGCCACGGCCTTCACGTTCCTGCCACTTTGGTGCAACCGGACAAAAAATACTGGGGGCAAGCACATCTATCCGGGCTTGCTATGTTTGTGTCTTTATAGAAGTCCTTTCTAATACTTTGTCTCCTTAAAGTCCTTAATCAACTTGGGATTTTGCTAGAAAGACTATTTGTTGTTCTTTCCTTTGATCTGTATTTAGCTCACAGAATAGATAGGCTGACATGGGTTACGCTCCTGCCTGCGTAACACTCAGGCTTCCCTATGAACGTCCTGCATTTAGTCCCTGAGCTCGGCTTTTGGGCCTGCTGAGAAACAACAGGACTGCAAAATATCGTGAACGTGTGTGAATGAACATGCTGCTGTGTTTCCATGATCTCCATGTTTCATGCTGCCCCAGGTTTTCCTGGCATTAAGATGCATCCGTTGCAGTTTATGGGAAGTGGTCTCTCCGAGCCTGCGGAGCACGAGCCCGCATATCTGTATGTGCACCCTGCTGGCTATGCATCTGCTGCCAGCAGAACAGCTGGGGTTTTAGGGTGCGATGTATCAGCCCGCTGATAGCTGGCTTTTAGGATCTTGCTTCTAATGCATTGCTTAGCTAATATTCATTACTCCTTTACGCTGGTTAAAATGGAAGGGACTCAATTGTTGTGCATATATGTCACAGAAGTGCATTATAATGGCTAAATAATAATCTCCATGGGAAGAAGAAGAAAGAAAAAAAAGGTCTGAGAGAAAAATTTTGAAAGCTTTGGTGCATTTTCTTGTTCCTAATTAAATGTATTTTTCATAATTTTGGGGGGTATAAATCTGGCTGGAACAGTATTATACAAAGAAACAACTGAAGCTCAAGGCTTCTGAATTGGATATATTTTTTTTCTACTTCCTTAAATATTGCTAAATTTTCCCCTTGAACTTTTGGAGTTGCTTAGTGGGATTGGTGGCCACATCCACTGGGATGAGGAGGAGCAGAATGAAGTCCCCACAGTCCAGGTGGAAATGGTTAGTGACCTGCTGCTCCACTTAGGCACATGCAAGTCTGTGGGGCTGGGTGGGATCCATGTGAGGGTGCTGAGGGAGCTGGTGGAAGAGCTCACCAAGCCACTCTCCATCATTTATCAGCTGTCCTGGCTAACTGGTGAGGTCCTGGAAGGCTGGAGGCCAGCAAATGTGACACCCATCTATGAGAAGGGCCAGAAGGAGGGTCCGGGACACTACGGGCCTGTCAGCCTGACCTGGGTGCCGGGGAAGGTGATGGAAATGGTCTCAAGCTGCGCCAGGGGAGGTTTAGATTGGATACTAAGAAAAATTTCTTCACTGAAAGGGTGGTCAAGCATTGGAACAGGCTGCCCAGGGAGGTGATGGAGTCACCATCCCTAGAGGTGTTAAAAAGTGTGTAGATGTGGTGCTTAGGGACATGGTTTAGTGATGACCTGGCAGTCCTGGGGTAACAGACCTGATGATCTCAAAGGTCTTTTCTAACCTCTATGAGTCCGTCCCCCTCCCTGGCATCTGCATGCTGCCATTAAAGAGAGGGTAGCTGGCCCTTCCTGGAAGGCTCTGCCAGCCTGGACCATGTGTGCATAGTTCTGCATGTTGGAGGTAGCAGTACTGCTTTTGGAGTGATTCAGCTCTGCACTGTCCCAAGCCCCAGATCTACAGCAGTGCCCTAAACCTTAACCCAGCACTTGAGTGTCTCCCCACCTTTCATCGCTGTAGCACAAATGCTCTGTGTGGTTGCTTATACTGTCAGTCTCACTTGAGGCATCTTTCAGGCCCACTTTTATTTGTTTGTCTTTAACATCTCTTTTTCCATGATGGTAAAACGTGTCTGCCTATATGCAGAAGGCGGCAGAGGAGAAAGGGAATGTGATGGCTATAGGTGTTAAGAAGTATTGGTTTTTTGGTATTGGGTTTTTTTATTATTATTCTGATTGCTTTGATTGCCATGGTTTTGACAATAGCACGTTACAAGCAGGACAGCCACTGCTGAGTTAGAGTTGCCCCATTGTAGTTAAACTCCCAAAATTCTACACCACCTTATGCCATCATGTTTGTGTCTATGCCACTTCTGTTAGGTGGTGTAATTTGTCACCTGCTTTTAATACCTTCCTCTAGTCTCCTACACTGCAGCAGCAGGCATGTTATTTACTGGGCAAACGTTAGTGTTTCTTTTAAAATTGTGTTGGAGCATAACATGTCAGTGGAAGGAGAGTTATAGATGGGTTAGGGAGACTTTCCTAGATTACTTATTTAGCTGGTTGCACAGCTGAAAGTTGGACTGCTGTCCCTCAGTTATAAAGCAAGATCCTAGCTGATGGACCACGTTCCCTGAGAATCAAAGGTCTTGCTGGGACTGCAATATTACTGTTGGTTTACATCTTTTTCTGGCTTAATTTTAAAGAAGATTAGCATCTCTGCCTTCTATCAGGCTATGGAATAGCCTTTAAATGTCACTCTTGACATCACTGGACATGTCCTAGCTTTTTCTCATTTTCCGTTTTTCTGATAGTTGGTACCTCTACTTGCCATATCACAGTGGCTGGCATGGGGGACACCTGAACAGGGTGCATCCAAGTTAAGGAGGGAGGTTGTCTGGGCACAGGCAGACTGTTCTGTGGTTGGTGTGGGATTTTGTTCTGGGGGTTTTTAGCTTTTTTAATATGCAGCATATACTTTTTTTATGTACAAGTGCTCCCTTTAGCTGTTGCTTACTCAAACCCTGAACCTCTGAGAAGGTGATTCCTTCAGTATCTAACCCTAAGTCAAGCTCAGTGGGACTCTTGGTCTTGCCTGTAATGAGTTTGAAACTATCTAATCCTGAATGTTCCGGCCTGCCCAGCTCTCCTAAACAGGATAGATTTACGAAATGCCGAAGCGACCTCAAATACTGTCTTGTAGGTCAAGGTTTTCCATTCATTAATGATTTGTCCTCTTCCTCCTGAGCTTCCTCTGGTATAGATTTGGTATTGGAAAAATTGCTGGAGGAGAAGGTGGGCTCTGAGGACAGGATATCCCTGACACAAAAATAAACACACAAGATGGAAAAAGAAACCATCTTTAGCAATTAACAAAAGAAAAAATGTGAAAGGCGATGAATTGTGGGAGTCATGAAAGGCTGATTTTCAGCTACTGAATTACTCTGCTTAGCATGTGGTATTGTGAGAAAAGCAATGTGATATATGAAAATAAAAACATTGACTATCTGAGCTGGAGACTTCACTTCTGAAGCAGAAAGCTAAGGGCGCCAAATCCTGTTAAATTTTAATGAGATTTTTAGATATAACTCCTTGTGTGTCACTGCTTGAAAAACAACACTTGAGACTGATAAGAGCAGAGCGCCTGTGAGTTAACACCTGCAACCCAGCATGCGGCTTTCAGAGCTGAAATATTGGCTGCTCTGGGAGGCGCTTTGGTCAGGACTTGTGGGAAGCAATTCCTTTGGCTGAGCCATCAAAACTGCTGTGCAGTTGCTCTTGCTGCCTCTGAGCTATGAGAGCTTACATGGCGTGTGGGTCCTGTCACCACGAGAAGGGAAGGACTGGTAGAGTCACTGTCCTTCCCCACCAGCTCCCCTTCCAGCCCTGTTTCCCAGATGACTTGGAGCAGAGTGGGAGGGAGGCACTGAACCCTAGTTGTATGTGAACAGAAGAGCGAAGCTTTTGTGTTTTTTACTACTGTAATCATAGCTTGACCAATAGGTAATATTTCAGGTTTTGTTCTTGTTTATGGAAGGTGGAGAGGTGTGATCGTACCTTCTTTTCCTTTTTGGGTGTGTTTTCTTAACAGGGTACTAATTTTGCACCAGGCCCACCTCTTTTTCTGGCGGTTGTGTGAACTGAAGCGTTCCTCCAGTCGTAGGTGTAGAAAGTAGCATAAGAACATCATCATTCAAGTGGATGAGATTTGTGAAGACACCTCTATTTTTAACAAGTTTTGCAAACAAGCTTTCGTGAAGGCTGAGAGGAAGGAGAGGGGGAATAAGAAAGTAAACTATTTCAAAACATCACTTTAAAGTCTTTAAAGTACCAATACTTATTAATTCCTTAGGCATGTATTAGAATGATATTAATCCTGATGAACTGAGTTGGTATTAGTGCAGATGTCATAAGTACTTCTACAGGCATTCAGCTGTAATTAAGCATCAGTTAACCAGACCATTATTTAAAAGTGTTATTTTAATACATTAAATTTCCCACTGTGTCCTAAGGCAGTTGCTAGAGCTGCTGTTAGCTTCTCGTATCACTCCATTTTTCTTTCTAGCTGTCATTCCTGTTCTTCTTTACTTAACAGTATGTGCTTCACGCAGCCACAGGACTCCTCGAGGGTGGCTGGCAGTGTGGCTTTGTGTCCTGCTTAACTTCATTCAGCTGCTGGAAGCTGCTGCAAGGGACCGTCCTGCCTCTCTCTGCATCCCCTCCCCATACTCTTTTTCCTCCCTTGTAGGAGATCTAACATTTCCAGAGGTAGGATTTTGAAAATTTGGGAGCAGCTTTTGGTCAATTTTGTGACCTTGAACGCATCCTCTGTGCCACATAGCTTGCTCAGTGCAGTGCCATGCTACAGGTTGTGTAGCCAGAGCCTGGAAATGCGGCATTTGTTCCTGCCTGCCCCTGCTCAGAGCTGTGCAGAGATGCTCAGTTGAGTGCTGGAGGCTCTGTAGCTGGCCTGGTGCCCTGCCGTAAGGGGCTGCATGGCCTTGCCTGTCACGGCGCTGTGACAAAACAGCTGCTTGTTCAAGAGCTGGCAGGGGAACGCCTGTGGCTCCAACTGCAGAACAGACACAGTGATTGCTCATTTTATTTCCCTGTTCTTGGGGAATGTCCTAAAAACAGCTTCTGCCCTCAAAGATTGACTCATGACATAGGTGTAAAACGCCCAGTACAGCAAAGCCCTCATGCAGATTGTTCAGGGTTTCTATACATTTCTGTAGTACAAAATCATAGTAAGATTCTGATACTGGAGAGTGGAACAACCTTTCCCCTGTGTAATGTGTAAGAGCTAATCTGTGACCAGTCACTGCAGCGGAATAGTCCACTGTTGTGCATGGAAGAGTTTGGGATGTGTTAGTAGGCATTTTCATCTCAAGAAAAACTAGCTGCTGCCTTGCTCTTTCCCCACAGCCTGGTAACGGACACCTTGGCTGATGCGCAGGGGCTGGGGGCCGGGATAGGCTGCAGAGGGCGGAGAGCCCCACGGCCACCTGCACTGGTGCTTGGGGCTTTCATGGGGCTCGTGACACTTCCTAAGGAGCCCGATGGACAAGCTCCTGCCGCCCCTGGCAGCTCCCACCTAGTGAGCCGTATTTCAGCTCACATACAATGTGCCAAGACAGGCAAAATTCCCATTTGTAAAAAGTACTGTTAACAAATGTTTTCGTTAACCTCTGCCTCCCGTTTGCTATTCCCATTCACTCCTTCCGAAAGACAAATTTGTGTGTCCTCTGCAAATGACCTTAAGGGTCTGCGGTAATGCCCGTGGAAGGCAGGAAAAGGGCTCCGTGGAAGCAGCAGCCTTTGGGTCTGGCTCTTACCAATGGGGACAGACCTGTGTCTGTCTGTCTCGCTCGTCTGTAGCAGTGTTTCTACTTGTATTGTTCTGTCATGATACAGGGACACATAGTTTGGACTTCAGAGTTTTACGGAACCTTTTCTCCCAGCTTTACTGATCTTTGCAATCTTCTGTGCTCTTTCCAAGTATGCCAGCCAAAGACTATAAGCAGGACTAGGCTGGCAGGGGAGGTAGTACCTCCTGTTAAAACCAGCTGATAAGTTAGGATAATACAGCTCCTAACCCTTTTCTTGGATATAAAGTGAGAGCTCCTCCCACACTTCAGTCAGCACCTTTGGTGCTACTACTGTAAGCAGTTTTTCTGCAGACCAGCAGAGGCTTGAGTGTTAGCAGACCATGCCAAACTGGCAAATTCAAAATTTGCGAAACATATGGCAATCACTACCAAAACCTCCTGATTTCAGCAGAACCAACAAAACCACTGAATTCAGACATGTCCTTTGCTGTTTTATATTTTATTTGTTGTACCAGATGCTTTGTGAGACTGTGGATGCGAGCAAACAACTGAAGAACTCTGAAGTCACTTGTAGAGGATGGAAATAGCCATTTGCTAATAGGAGAACACTTTTCACCAAGCATCCACACCATCTTACTCCTCTCAGTAATAAACCTCATAAGAAAGCAATGAAACAAACCTGTAAAGGAAAATTTGTAACTCCACTAAACCTCTTAACTTTCAGTTGCAGTAAAGATGATGAGGTTTCTATCACAGTAGGATTTTCCCCCACACTCCCTGGTCTCCTTATTCATCCCACGTACATGGGCAGAGATTGTGGGTCTCCCTCCTCTTCCTGTTCCGCAAGCACTTTTCTCTTAAACTTGATCAGAACAAGTCCTGTTCTTAATCTGTACTTAGCTTAATTTATAGCTTCAGTTTTAGACTTTGAGGAAGGCCTGCAATGATGGAGTTCATAATTTTCTGTCAGTCTGATACTGATAACCTCTCCCTACAGTGTATTCCTGCATGTAGTTATATTTCACTTAGTGCCAATGTTATGATTTTTATATGCTGTATTCTTCCCCTTTTAAGCAGCCAGAATTCTTTGAAGTGTTTTGCAAGTCATCTTTTGCAAAGACGGGGTGATTGGCATTTCTTGGTATTTTTGTTACCTTCTCCCTCCCCCACCCCCACCACCTCAGTCCTGTTCCCTTTATAAGAATGTCAGTTCTGTTGGACATGGCTTAACCTCAGTGCTGTCCATCAGTCTGGGACTTTGATCTGCCATCTGACCTATGTATTTGACTGTTTTCTGCACACTGGTGTGGACTGAGACGCTTTAAAAATTATGGTCTCCTGTGTTGTTTTGCATGGATATCAGTCATCTAGTAATTAAACCTCTATAAGCAATGCGATGGTGTTTCTTTATGCACTTCTCGGCTTTCATACAAGCTTCTGTGATGTGTTTGCTGAAGTATTTTAGGTTTCTTTTTGTAGACCAGCAGTGTCCCCTGTCAGTAACGTCATCCCTCCATCTCCCTGCCTCTGTGGTTCCTGCTGTTGGACTTTTGTAGCCAAACCAGGCTGACATCACATCTTGTGAAGATTTCATCGCAGTGAGAACAGAGTCATTACCTTCCACGTTTTGTCTTTGTGAACATCAGTGTGTTGCAAGTCCTAGCAAGTGAGGTCCCAGGGAGTGAGGTTTGGTTCAAGGTTCCCATAAAGCCAAATGGGCAAGTCTGATTGTTTTGCCTTTGCAAATTGTATCAGGAGTCTTCTCAGACATCTAAACTGAGCAGCCACTGCTGTTTGGCTGTCTCCTTTTGACCCAGCTGCCTCTCAACTTGTTGGCTGCAGGTGCTGAAGCAGTAGCCGACAATGTAACTCATGCTTTCTGAGACTGGAAAATTCATACAGTGAAACACTGGGAGCTGACGTTAGTGCAGAGATCCCAGGTGACAGCCACTACCCTGACTGTAACCGTTGGTTATGGCTTTCAGAAATCCTGAAGTAGCTCAAGTGATCAAGAGATCAAACCCTGGCATTTATGAGGGCAATATGTGCAAGCAAATCAGTATATTAGAAAAATGTGTCAATACCTAAGGTGCAGGGTGCAGAATTAAGAGATATCCTAGTTCTATTGTTTGAAAGCAAAATTGATCTTTTTTTCAATTTTTGGTACATGTAGTCAGTTGAGATTTTATTTATTTATTTTGACATTGGGCATAGGCTACGCTGTAATGCTCCCTGGAGATGTTTGGCTGTCTCTTTTGTTCTGTTCAGGTTTTGATATTGCTGTCACTGTGGTTTCTAAGTACCTTCCAACCACGTGTTAAGCAATATAACTAGCATATGTCATATTTAATTTCTTCTCCGGTCCTTGTGGTTGTTGCTGGTTTGGCTATATTTTGATAGGTAAGCTTTTTTTTAATTTCTCACTTTTAATGAGCTACAGATGTGGCCATTTAAGCCAGTAAAATTTGACCAGTTCCCTCAACAATGTCAATCTTTGCTGTGCATTTGGAGAGTTGCTATTCCTAAGGGTTAATCCCAAAGCATGCCAAATGCGCACAAGTCCTCTTAACTTTAAGAACAGGCATTGGGTGCTTGACATCTCTCAAATTCAGCTCCCAAACCTTACACCTCCCCACAGCCAATTTGTAATGTTCATGATATGTAAAATGGCATATTATTGGACTTGTTACAGTTTATTGAGATGAAATCAGCTATGAATTTTTACCTTGTAAAGGTAAAAGGACTTGTGAGGTTGCCTATTCTATTCATCAAATGTAGTAGCATTGTACTTTCCTCATTTTGTAAGTAATGCTGTAACACAGACTGCAGCTGACTGCTCGGTAATACTTGGGACGAGAAGGTATGTTGTGGTCCTGTGCATGTCTCTCAGTTCAGCTGTCACTTTCGCTGTCTTACAACAGTCTTAACAGCTTTCAAAGTTCAGTTGTTAGAGCTTTTACAAACAGAAATACGCGTATACTCTGCCCAGCCCAGTGAACAATGTTTTCCCTCAACCTTTTGTAGTAGGGATTGCGGAGTTTGAAGTTATGTTTTAATTGCTTGCATTATAGTGTCAGGATAGATGATATCAGAAGACAATAACCTCTTCCTGATAAAATTTGCTGCCTCATTGATACTCAGCTTGAATTAGAAGATTACAGGGAACTCTGCAAGTCTTGACTTTATGTTTAAACATGCTTGTAATCAAATGTCTGTGTTGTGGCAGAGATCTTGGTGGGTGTAGGTCACTCCACCTCTGTTGTTTGCTATTACTGCATTATGGTAGCTTGCAACTTGTTAATTTAAAGAAGATCACTATGTTGCTGGCTCTCTGTGGTTGTTCTTGCATCAGTTGAGTGTAATCCTTGATACGGAGTCATGTCACTGCCCCTTTTTCTCTCAAAGCACCCCTGGAGTCATTTGTGCATCTGTTTCTTCAGGAGGAAGCAGGTGGTGGTTTCCCCCAGCTCGCCCTTGGGTCAGTCCCGGCGGTTCGGCGGGTTCCTGCCAGCTGCAGGCAGGGCGGGCAGCCTCGAGGACAGCTCTGGGGATGGCGAAGTGCCCAGGGGGAGCAGCACGGCTGCGCAGGGTGCTGGGGAGAAAAGCTTGGAGGTCTTAGGCAAAGCTCTTACTCAAGGATTCGCTGCGTGTCACCGAAAGAAGGAGAAGGGGATTTGATGAGAAACTGGCGTGTACAAGCAGGGAAGGACAGCGCTGAAGATGACGACCAGATGCAGTGCGGTAGTGGGGAGCCGATTTATGTCTTGGTTGTGATGCAAAGCCATGGATGTCTTCTCTGGACTGTGTAGCTATGTAAACAGACTGCAGGGTTTCTCTAGAGGCAGCTGAGTTCCAGTGTGCGTTTGGTGCTTACTCATGGAGCACTCCAGGAGCAGCATCAGGAAGATGCTGAATTTCAATCAGCCACAGTGACTTTCTTTCTTGTTTGCGAACTAGATCAGGGTCGTGATGTAAAGGCCCTGAAGATGACAGCTGATGCTTAGTCACACAGAGGAGTCTGGATTTGCAGCACCTCTTTGTGGATGGCTACTAGATATGTATCTGCTGCAGTACTTCTCTGGGCCCGTCGCTTACTGACACAGAATTTAACTGAAAACTGAGCTGTGGAGTGGAGTAATACTCTTCACTCGCTTTACAGAAATGAAGCGCAGACAAGTCTCTGTGGGGAAAGGTTTTATAATTAAATAGTTAGGACTTAGCTCCTCCTGTCTTTACACAGATTAAGTTATGTTTTGAAAATCTCAAACAACTTGCTGTTACTAGTTGGAAATCCCTTCCATGGAGCTGTGACTTGTACATTTCAGTCCTTAAGATATCTCCTTAAATGCATCAATACATCAGCTAAACAGACACTGCCTGTGGGACTGTCCAGCCTTTGGTTTCTTCTGGGGACTGGGAGAGCTCACTAATGCCCACACCATAGTGGCTTCGCATTTAAGACAGCAGTTCCTCTCTGCACAGCCTAGAAATGCACTCAGAGACTTGCTGTGAGAATGGAAGCGCAGGAGGGAGGAGAGCAACTGATTAATAGTCTGCATGCCTGGGAGACTGGCATCGACAAAACTGTCGCAGGCTTGGGAGGAACCCGCAGCACCTCCTCGGGGACTGATGGTACCAGCTTCCCATGGTCCCATCGATGCTGTTAACTGTGCGAAGGGGCATCTGCTGGAGTGCTACAGAAACTGTGTGTTTCCCCTGAAGTCGTTCAGGCGGTGTATCTTAGATTGCTTTCTTTCCAATCAATGTGTTTTAATGGCTCAAAACCAGACATCTTCTGTTTGAGTTGTGCTTGGCTTTGTGATGTGTAAGCTGGCAGTTCAGTTTAGCAATGTTGTCTGTGGATATGCCGAAGGATGTTATCTTTTTATTTTTTCAAAGAATGTGATCAAAAGCATGTACTTCAATTAGTTACATTATTTTATTTTTTTCTTCTTCCCTTTTAGTTCAGATTTCTGGTTGAGGTGATATCAAAAAATACCACCTCAGATTTAATTGGAATGTGTTTTGTTTTGGAGAGGTCATAAAAAATGGTATTTCCTAATGTGGCAATATTTTTATTAGGCAAAACTGATGTTGCAGGTGCCTTGTTAAGGAGGACCTTCTCATCAAAGCAAAGAACAGTCATGAAAAGTTGTCAGGGTTTACATAAAGCGGCAATATCCATGTGCCTAGAGGCTGTCAGAGCGCAAGACATGGAGAGCAGTCCAGATTTACACATGTGCTTAACTGTGCGACTGATAGCCTTGTCATAGTCATGCTATGGCTGGGATCTGAATAGGAAATTTTTGTGCTCTGCTGCTGTATGTAGATCCCAGTGCTGATAATTCATGAGGTTTCATCATAAGCCTGGTGATAGGGAACATTTTATTGCCAAGATTGGGGCTTTGTGAGAAGATTGAGTCCAATTAAAAAAAAACAACACACAACACAACCTCACACAATAGAAAACATAACCTCTTCATGATAAAGAGGAAGAGATAAAAGATACACCCCAAAGCATTAAACTCTGGAAGGCACATACAAAGGGTATGTATAAACCATGCTGGTTTGTTTATTTGTGTTTTTTTGCTTGGTTTTTTTAGTAATTTCTTTAAACCTTGTGGTTGGGGTGCTCTGGTTGTTTTCAGGGTCTTGAAGGGGGGCTTTGTATTTTGAGGGGTTTTTTTATTTTTTGGAATCATCCTTTCTGAAATACCTTGTCTGTGTAAAAACACATATTGGTGGACTCTGATGGACTCATTCCCTTCCAGAAAAACAACAGAGGAATGAACAGAGCTAAGCAGGAGGACAGGGTTCAACCTGATGGATTCAGGCTTTGATTCAGGTGCCCTTTGCCTCCCATCCCAGAGGTGGGTACGAAGCACAGCATGTCAGTTGTCGGTGCTGTGGCACCTGAGGGGTGACAAGGCAGTGTGATGGGGACACCATCCCTCCCAAACAGCACCGTGTCACCGTGGTCATTAAACTACATAGGCATGTGGCCATCGTCTTGCCTTAGAGGAAACCCACCCAGCAGGGTGACAGGCAGATGCTCTGTGCTGTTTGTACTCATCTGTGGGAGTCCTGCCAGATTTCTTTGCAAGACCTGGTGTGAAACAGGATAGTTTGGTGTCCTTTTGAAGAATCGGCTAAAACCACTCCCCTATGGCATACCTTGCTGATTGTATTTACTGAATAGAGAAATTCTCATTATATTCCTTTGGTTTTGATCACTGCAATCAAGCAATGATAATTTTTAAGAGAAAGAGCAGTGTTACGTGCTGCTGAACAAATAATGAGAGACTATTAGATGGGAATAATGGGTGGTGGGGGAGAGAGATTTTTTGAAAGAAAAAAAGAACAACAATTAAAAAAAAAAAACCCAAACCAAAAAGCAGGACTTAAGAACTAAGTAGATTTAATGAAAGCTGTCTTTCAGAACTCTCTGACACAGCTTTAAATAAAAGTCTTCATCTGGCATATGAAATAAGCAAGAATTTCATATAAAAGCCCATACAGAAATTGAATTGGACTTTCAGATTATGTGCCTAGACATGAGATTCTCCCTTCATTCATTCAGACTTCTTTTTATTACTGTGTGACTTTACCATGAACACTGCTGAAGTGGGATCTGCCCACAGAGAGCATATTGCAGCTTCTGTGCTGAAGGCAGTATCAGCATCCATCCACTTTGAAATATTTTTGGGGGGTGGGGGAATCCCTTCCCTTTTGGATAGCAGATGTCAGTCTCCCACTCTCCTGCAGCTCCCAGAAGTGAACTCTGCCTGGCTCATGTTGGAGTACAACACGAAGGAAAGGTTCAGCCCTGCCAGCGCAGGATGATAAATAAATGTACGGACCTTAAACAAACTACCTTGAGCAACATTAGTGCAGACCTCTGCTTACCGGGTAACAAATGCCGTATCGGGTTTCCCTGTCCCCTCTCATGTTTTACACTTAATTACAACACCTTTGAAATAAGTGCTTTGGTCAAGAGCAGCAGATGTTTCTGTCCTCAGGTGAGGAGTTCCTCCGGAGCGTGTGCGGCGTGGGGGTGGCTGAGGCCACTGTAATTACTGGTGCGAAAGCTGAGGGGTGGGGAGGGGGGGGAAGCTTTGGGCACTTAGTAGTGCAGTGTTGGGGGGCTGTGTAAGAGCCTGGAAGCTAGGAGAGGAGGAGAAAGGATTATCGGTGCTGAATAAAGAGGTAGTGGTGGCCTTTTCCAGGTGTTTTGCTTCAGGTTACCTGGCACCCATACGACACAGTGCTGTGACAGCAGCGGGTTTGAAACCAGTGCTGGCTGCTGAGGTGCACGTTGCTCCCCTCTGGGCACAGGGGACTCCCTGGGACCGGCGTGCCAGGCTGCCGCAGTCCTCTCCTAAGGCCATTAGCTGGGCACCAGGCAGGCTGGCAAAAGGCTGTGAATTGTAACGGGCAGTAGTCCTTGATGGGTCTGTTGGCAAACTGGGAACCACGGGCTTGTTTGGTGATTTTGGCTATCCCCCAAAGACTGCTGGCTTGGGAAATGAGAGCAGATGGGGAGAGCCGTGGTGGCCCCACTGGCACGTGCAGCTCAGGGCTTGCACCAGAGCAGTGTACGTGTAGTGGGTGCTGACCTCCAACATTGCCAGAGAACAGTAACTTGTGACTTAAGGTGTTGCTGTTATGGCTTTGCTCAGACTGTCGTGCTACAACCCCACAAACTTAATTTTTGTTTTGACCATTCATAAGGAGTTGCCACAACCTGTATCTGGAATACAGCACGCTCATGATCACTGCTGTTGTGGCAGTTGTAGGTGGCCTAGGGACTGGGATCTCCTCGCTAGCCCTGATCCAGCCCCGCTGGAGAGCTGGGACCCTTGTGGCCTCTGTTCATGGCCCGGCTCTGGCACGGGTGAGATGCCAGGAGAGGAGCTGAGCTGAGGGACTGCCTTGTTCTGCCTCACCTATTGAGTGCTGGATTCAGGCCACGCTCCCCTGCGCTTCCCCCAAAGCCAGCCATCACCGTGCAGGTTTGTCAGGGAAAGGTCCCCTCCTCTGGGGAAGGGGAGAGGGAGAAAAGGGGGTTTGTGCTGCTTTGCTGAATGGACGAATGCAGCCTGATGAAATGAGCCACATCCCTGGCTGCCCGCAGGCAGCGTCCAGGAGCGCTGCCCAGCACAGGGTGCGAGGGCTTGAAAGCCTCCTGTGCTTGCCCTTGGACAGACCCTGGCATACCAGCACTTTGGGAGACCTATCAATGCTCCACCAGCTCTGTTATGATTTATAAGCTGTTTTGTGGGCACAGAAGTGCAGATGGCTGCATATTATAACCACGCCAGAAACGGTGAAGCATTTTCTGGAATAGCCTTTGGCTGCAGTATTGAATGGGAAACCCTCAAGGCGCTGTGGGTCTGCTCGGAGACAGGGTTAAGCACGTGGCAGATGGGCATCGTTCCCAAGTGGGCTGCGCACGCAGGGACCTCACTGGCCCAGGCAGGCTCACATCTTTCCTCCCAGGAGGCAGGCTGCATCTGAGAAGACAAACTGTCCGCCCTGCAAAACCAGAAAGAAAAGGCAGAATTCATACCTGCAGTGTTTGAGTGTTGGGTTGGGGTTTTTTCCCCCATCTTGTAACAAATCATGCCCCAAAGTGGCGAAGTTCTCTGTCTGCTGCGCTAAAATTACCTTGTGATCTTAATGACTTGAAGTTTTAAAAATTAAATTCTAGCAGCAATTGATGTGGCAGATGTAGTTTCTTCAAATAAGGGAGAGATGATGAAGAGTAAAGAAGGATGAATAGATTATTGTTTTTATTAAAGGTATTATGGAGGCAGAAATTCGTCTCATGAACAGGCTTTCTTTTCTTATTCCCATCCTCTCAATAAATCATTGCCACGGTGTCAGTTAATACTGTTTGGGGATCTTGCTCAGGAATGTTTTAGGTTGGAAGAAAGAAATTCATATAACAAAACAAACTGTCTCTGCAATCACCGTAAGGGTTACTGTAGTTTAGAGAAGGTAAAATATTTACCATCTGATTCACATAATAGGTAAGATAAAGATTGAATGTTAAGGTGGGGAGAATAGCCCGAGGGCACAAGCCACTCCTACCAATGCCAGCCAGAATTAATGAACGGCTTTCGCTCCTACTCGATTTTCTTTGCTTTGTACTTGAAAGTCTTTGCTGCAATAACTTCAGACTATAATTAGATTGACTGGAAAACTGAATTATCTGCAAAGAACTACTCAGATCACGAATGAGGTGCATGAGCTTTATTTGTCCACCCTAAGCGTGTGTCACCTTCAACAAGCAGCAAAATAATTCCAGCATTTAATAAAATAAAAGAAAGACGTGTCTTAGGAAGCTGGATATAAAGACACAGCAGTATTATTCTAGAGAAGGATGGAGTGTCATGGCTTCTTCAGCATGACACACTTAAATGAACAGCTTTGATAAGAGGTTTTGACTGGCAGCATGATTCAAAGGATAGAGTTTACTTACCTGAAGTTGCAGCACTTACTACTGGGATGAATAGATTTCATTGAATATTGTTCTTTGAACTTAATTAAGCAACAGAAAACCCACTTTCTAGGCTTGTAACAGTTTGGATGACCATCTCAGTTTTTTTTAAATGCATATTTTTTTCATCTCAGCTTTATATTTGATGTAATGCTCTCATAGTTTTAGTAAGTGTGTGATAATGCTGTTAGACAAATGTGTAGGGTCTGAGCATCCCTGTCTGTGGCGCTGTCATCAAATGCATGTGATGTTGCTCAGCAGCTCGGGAAGATTGACCTGTAATGCAAGTGCTCTGGAAACTTTGCAGATGCCTCTAAACACCATACTGTGGTGTTGAACTCCCACGGGCTCTGGAGAAAGAATTGAGTTTGAGGTAACTGAACTCAATGTCCAGGGCAGTCCATCTTGCAAAACCATGCTCCCTGGGGAAGCTTGTCCCACAAGTAATCCAATCTTTGTTTGAAATGAGCTTGAGTTGGCTGCAGGGCCGTAGTCTACCCTGGCTTTTCTCTGACAGAAGACAGGAGGGGGACCGCCAACCTTTTTAACCCACATTGCGCGTTCCCCTGCCCCTCTGCCAGCACTGCAACTGGTAGGGCTACGTGAGAATTCATTTACTGAAAACCCATTTTTTTGTGGGGTAAGTTGTCAAAGGGGAAGCTGAAAACCAGGTTCGATCTGTTGTTTTCCTGTGTGGTGGGGCAGGCTGGAGGCAGGTCCCTGTGCTGATCTTCTGCAGTGTCCGTCTGTCGGCAGCGCTCTGCCAGCAGCACGGTGTGGTGCCAGCACCGCTGCACTGCTGCAGGCTTGGGCTGAGGGCTCGGACAAGATCTGGCAAATAAGGGCAGGAATTTTACAGCTGAATAAAATGTGAAGTCTATAAATTTAATGGGGCTTGCATTTTGAATTACAATGGAATAAATTTCCCTCTTAAAAGGAGAAATTCTCTCACTTCTGACTTTCTCCAGTGTTTTACAAGGTTATGAGGGAAACTTCTGAGCATGTCTTGGCACAGTTCACATTCTGTATTCAGAAGATCTTTTTTTAATCTCCCTCTACAGTTGACTTTCCCTTGGGGCATCTCCCCTGGCTACCTTTTTTGTGTTAAGCACCTAGGAAGTTGGCAGCATCCTTAAAACTTCAAATGCATTTGTACCAAAGGCTCTTGTTGGGACATATGAGTGTGGTCAGATGTGAAACTGAGTCTGACTGACTTTTCCTCTTGAGATCCACCTACCTCCAGTTTAAATGAGACAAGTTGTCCTCCAAAGAATCCTTTGAACAGTTTCTCTTGCACGTTCAGATGAGGTACCTGCAGGAGGAAGGATTAGTGAGGTAGTTGGAAGCCTAAGGTTAGCAGACATATCATATGTCACTGTGATTATTTTATTTAATTTTTTTTTTTAAATGACGGTGGAATGCGGAATCAAAATTACCTCATGTGCTTTGCTTTTGAAGTTGATGCTTTTCTTTGGCTGCCATCACAAGTGTCCTTTTAATGCACTAACCAGTGGTGATATTGGCACCCGCGTGCTACCCAGCCAAAGGCAGCGTTAGCACTGTGTGGAAACTGAGGTCCATGCAACCTGCAGTACATAGCCTATGGCTCCCTGATGCAAACGTGCAGCTTGGCCTTTGAGGAAAAAAAGAGAATAACACGATCAGTAGGCATCGTGGATGTATGTCTTGAAGAAGGTGACAGTGATGGTGTATTTTGTAGGCCAGTAAGCACCAGCCACTCCTGTTCTCCAAGGAGTAACGGGGTATTGAGTGCAGCTTAAGTGCGTGGTCTGGGGGGCTGCCACCACTAGTGAGCCTCCCCACAGCATGCACTTATGAATAGCTCCATTCACCTCTGGCCTCTCGTGGACTCGACATTTCCTATTTTTCAGTCTGACTTCAAATATCAAAGGTCAGCATAAGTTCATGTTACTATTTTACCACAGAAGTGTTATATGGTTATTGGAAAATAATAAGAAATACAGGGGAATAGGGTTCTTTTTAATACCTGGTTTCCTTCAAGGAGGCATCAATTGTTCTCAGAATGTCTCTGGTGAGTCTACTACAGTAGTCTTGGTCAGTACGCTCTTACACACCTTTATAAATCTTCTAGCCGCTATGCTTGCTAAGCTTTCCCGCAACATTAGTCTTTAGAGTTTGCTTGATTTATTATTTTTATTTTTATTTTTTCCATCTTGTTTGCACTGTCCCTCCTCTCTCTGGTAAAGCAGAAACAGTGAAACTCTCATACAGCTCTGGTAATAAGTTTTTTCTCTCTTACGGACTGCAGCGAAGTTGAAGGCATTAAAATAAATGTGGAGAGCAAACACCTGTTCTCTCAGGAGGCAATAGCAACATGCTGCTCCTTCCTGTAAGTCCAGTGCCTTTGAGTACCTATGGAAATACTGGGCTATTATGTCTATTTAATGTGCTTAGCATTAAAGGTTGAAAGAGAGGGCTAACCTCAATAGCCATGGGTTTCTGGCTTTCCTTTAGCCACAAAGTCTGCTTTACTTAAAGACACCTTATTCCCCACCCAGCTGTGGTAGGAAACCTCAGTCCCACGCTTAAACATGAGTGTCATTGTGTGGCTTCTTTTGAGAGCACACTGCAAACAGGAGTATTTGTGCAGAGGTGGAGAAGTGCTAAGCTCAGGTTGTAAAGTCCTTGTAGAGGAATGAGCTGAATGTTCCATCTTAGTACACCACATAGCACTATGGACCTGACCCGTAACTGGGGTTTCCTAACAACAATTAGTCACTTTAAAACCTTTCTCATAAACAACTGAAATAGTGTAGGAGACTTAATGAAAACAGAAAGGAATAAAAGTCAGTGGGGAAAAAAGGCAAAGACCAAGAACTGAAAGGGAGTCTGTGCACTAGGGGAGTGCAGGGGAGAACAGGAAAAGAAATGAGATGAAAACGGGAGCAGAATTTAAAGGAATGGAGAGGTGGATAAAAGACAAAAGTAGGAAAGAAGGAAAAAATGTGAGCAGGGAAGTGTAAAGCTACACAGAAGAAAAGCAGAGAGGTTGGCAGGGGCCTTACTTCCACATGTGCTGTGTGGCCTGCGTGTGGTGCTGTACAGATAACATATATAATAAGGTCCTGCAGACGGGCAGGTTGTGGTCTCCTGCTGGGTGACCGGGTGGCCGTAGTGCCCGTGTGTGAGCCCCCGGAGGCGGCCTCAGCAGAGAGCGTGGCATGTTGGAGCAGAACAGCACACAAACCAAATGGCCACGCCATACTCATTTTGAGGGCTTTTACCGCAGACTGTTTCGGACCTCTAGACAGAACGCCTGCCAGCGATGGACGTGTGTCTGGTGTGCTCCTGTGCGCATCTCTCGGTTTAGCTGCGGCTGGAAGGAGTCCCCTCCCTGTGCTGTGTGGCTGCCACAGCCTTGTGAGCCGAAGCATGGTGAGTGGGGATGCTGTGAAGATGGCCTCTGAAATGTGTTTGCCTACAAACTGCAGTTTTAGCATAAACACACGCTGAATACCCATTGGAGAGCTGCCGTTTTCCTCAGCTTAGTTGTACTAAGCAACTGGAATTGAGTCTGCAGGTATTGGGTTTATCTTCATCTACATACCTCAGTAAGGAGGGTCAGAGACCTTAGGACCCGGAGTGTGCTGAGCTGTC
>JAVJGI010000003.1:5096847-5134649 GCA_035590275.1 Ibycter americanus | reverse complement strand
GTATTGGGTTTATCTTCATCTACATACCTCAGTAAGGAGGGTCAGAGACCTTAGGACCCGGAGTGTGCTGAGCTGTCGTACTGTTTGGTGCTTAAACAACTGCATTAATGCAGGATAGGTGGGTTTCCTTCATTGCAGGATCAAGGACCTGCTTTAGGAAGAGGTAACTTTAGGAACTGTGCTGAACACCGAGCACCAGATACAACTGAGTAATGTGTAGTGTAAACGGTCTCTGCACTTGCCCACAGCCCAGTGATTTGGCATGCAGGTGCAGGACTGGAAGGTTCAAGCATGGCTTAGAAATCTCACATTAGATCTGAAATACCAAGGCCAAAAGTTAGCTCTCCTCAAGCTGCTGGACATTGAGTAGTTGTGTATGTGCATGCATCGTTGCAGGCTGCATGAGTTCATTTCTCTCTAAAGGTCAGTCCCTGTTGCTCAAACCCAACAAAACCAAAAGTAAAGAAGGGATTCAGGCTTTGACTAATACCAGCTTAGTCAGGTGCGGGAAGCTGGCCTAAAAGTGGTATCTGGGTCTTTGGAAAATTACTTCCTGAATATTTGTAATGTGACAGCATATAAAGGTCCCAGATACATATGACTTACAAGGATTTTTGTTTTCCCAAGTAAAGGGTGTTGGGGCTGCATAATTCTAGAGCTCCTGGATCAATATTTTGGGAATGGATTTGTGTACAGCTACCCTCAAACATCTCCAGACTCATTGCCCACTCCCCTGCCCTTCAATTTGACATAGGTTTATCTTAGGAAATAAATGTTTGAAAACAAACCAACAAATAACGCTATTGTGTAAAAATTCTCTGGAATGAAAGTTTATTTTTATTTCTGTGGGTGTGGAGTCAGGGATCAGAGGCAATAATATCCCCTGTTATTTAAGATTCTTCATTTTGAGAATTGCCCCAGTTCAGCTTGTTTTCTAGTCCTTAAAGGTCACTGCTATTATTTTTACATGGGGGTTTTTGGCATAATATGAGCAAGAAGCTAAGGGCCGGTATCATGTATTGGGTTTGTCCTGGACCCTGCCAAATTCATTTCCTGTCCTGGTCATGACTTTTTTTTTTTTTTTTTTTTTTTTTAAGCTTATTGCAAGTCAGGTCACACAGTCCTGTCTCGTTTCTTTCTGATGGGCCTGAATAAATCTCTCCCAGACTGAGAGGTATAACGACTGCACCCAGCTCACTTATCACCTCTGCCTGACTAGCTCTGTAATCGTGCGGGACAGCAGATCTCCAGTGAATATTGGATATTTGCTTCCTGGGTTCCCCGTGCGTTGATGGTAAGAGTTAGCATTTCTAACTGCCCTCTCGAGCTTCATGTCCCATTTCCTCCCAAAGTGCCCTTCTCTCACGGCTGTTAGCCTCTGCTGGGTATGAGGTGTTTACTTATCCAGTGGTTTGGATCAGATTTGGCTGTTTATGCCAAGTACAGAGTGTCCGTGTGTGTGTGTTTATGTAGGAAAAACACCTCCAAACTATTGATTTGCGCTTCGGTGAGCGCGGTTCTTCTCTTACAAACCCTCTCCTGTGTTTGGGGAACGGCATGGAGAACCAGGGTCATCTCCAAGCGAGGAGATAGAAAGCAGTGGAAAACCCACCTCACCTTGCACTAATTGGCCTTCACAGTGACTGACGTGGAGGAGTCAGGGAGCAAACAGGCAAGGTGATTACATATTTCTTAGGCTTCAGAGACAAGAAAAACATAGTAAGACCTGCAGGCCATATTGATTTGGAGCAAGATGTGCTATCTCTTTAGCTCCTCTCCAGCCCAGTTCTAACTAGCTGTCTATTAGCAGGACTTCGGGGACACTGTTTTGTTTTCTAGCACAGCACTGCATTGTCCTGATACTCAGTCTAAATTTACTTCTGCTGGTTATTTTCATCATATTTTACTTCCTTATAAGACCTGCTATCCCTTCGGAGCTGTTCTTGCCTCTCCTGTGAGCCAGCCCAGTTTCTCTCTGGGGCATGCTGTAAGAAAGCAGCTCATGGGGTCTCGTACCAGGCTGTCGCCTGTGTTTTATCGATCGCAGTTTCAGCACTGGTTTGGTGGGTTGTGACATTGAGGCTGGCAACCTAGCAAGAGGCTGCTCTGGTTAGATGGCATTATGGGCACAAGATGCTGGACTGAGCAGGGATGAGCTAGTCAAGATACGTGCTACCACTCTTGCTGCATTTCCCCCCTTTAATAATAGTATAGGGGGCAGTTCCCTGGCAGCTATTTTGTATTGTGCTGTATGATTAACTCCAAAACACTCTGCTGGCCTCTGTCCCCCATTTATACAGAGCAAAGTGCTAAGAGCGCTCTTAGATTATAATAGTTCTGAAAATGAGTGAGTGAGGAAGTGCTACATCCCGTAACTGCTAGCTTTTAGATACCGCCATGTTTTTCTCATCAGACTCACTGGCAGGCACAGCTTTAGTCAAACCCTGCCTGCCTTGACAGCTCTCTGCTCCATCCCTGGGAGAGGGGATATTCTTCAGCCGTCAGCACAATCCCGCTGTCATGCTGAGGAGCGGCGAGCCCACAACACAGCTGAAACTCCAGGAACTGTACTTAGTTCCTGGCAAAATGTATCAAAAGGGAGAGAGATGTTTATCCTGCTCTTTACACTCTATGGGTGTATAAATATATGTATGTTCAAAATACCAATGTAAGGTCCTCTCTTCCCTAGCTAAAATCTACCACGTTCTGATTAAAAGAAGTTCATTCCATGACTTGAATATAACAGTGCTGCTGGTGTTCAAGAACTACAGTCTCTGGTTTGAATCAGAACCAGATTGCTGGTGACCAAAGTTTTGCAGTATATAACAGCTGTTCATCTGCATTCAGTGTGTGCTCTGATTTATTGACCCCACTCCAGTTTCTAGCAGACAGCCTTGCACATCATAGAAGTACCAACTGGCAGTGTTACTGGTAGCCTCAGATGGGAAGTCAGGGAATGGATGAACCTGGAGACTCGAAGGCTTCCAGGCATCAGAAGCGACCCCTTTGGATCAAGGTTAAAGCAGAGCAGTGCAGAGAGTTTTGATTTGACGCTGCATATGATTTGTGCGTCCTAGGTATCAGTAACTTTGCTGCTAATATGCTGCCAGTACAGATTTAAGGGGAAGATATTTTTAAAAGCAGTTACTAACATGTCAAATTTCACTATTCAAAACCTTTATTGTATTCCTAATATCATTCATCTCTCCTGCACTTTCCTCTAGCAGGGCTCGTGCCAGCCTTTGGTAACCTGAATCAAGATCTCATCTGGAGGTCCTTCCTGTGCCCCAGCCCAGTGAGGGGAGATCGTGTTTTATGTTCCACCTTTGGCTGGATGTTAGTGGCTCTGTGGCAGGCCAGCGAATGCCAATGTGCGAATTCTGTGCGAATGCCAGCTCATTCCAGGAGAGAGGCTGCTGAAGCTAGATTTATTTTATCAGTCTCTCAGTGGTGGAGTATTTCGCAGTCAAAAATGTGTTTTGCCTTTCTCTCCTCCTGTAAATTCCTCTGTGGGTAGCTTTTCCACGTTGGGTAGCCAACCTTATTTTCCAAACATGCATATCACAAATGGCCCTGCTGCTCTGTGGTGCTGCAGCGTGTCCTGCGGAGTCAGAGCTCGGTGCTTCCAGCACACCGTGCCTAAGGAGTTGGGGGCACATGAACAGTCTTCTACTGCAGTGGGACTTAGTATGGAAAGTGCCCATGATGTCACACAGGCAGAGTGGAGGAAAAGCAGTCACTTCCACTTCATATTTTCATCATCAGTGAAACTAATTCCAGACCCCTGATAGAGAAGTCTCAACCCTTTTTTCATCCTTCCCTTTTACTACTTTTTTTTAAGCAAATCTTAAGAAACATCCAGGCACCCGCACACATGCACAGAGTTAGATTTCAAGTCTTAACAGGAAATGTGTAATCTGCTTGAAGATTAAAGTGCCAAGTGCTTCTCTTAAGATTGGGAACCTGACACGGATGTGATTATGAATTAGAGATTGGTCTGTGGTATCAGTGGGGAAGAAAAATGAATGTGAAAATAGAAGGGTATAGACTTGTTGAGTTCTGCAACCATCTTCAAACAGATATGGGAAGCCTGGAGGTTTTGGATCTTGGGGGATATGTGGAAATAAAGCCAGAGTGTTACAAGAACACGTTTTTCACTTTTGCTGATATATTATGATAGGAGAAAAATACCAATTTTGGATAAAATGTTGCAGAGCAGATGTCTGAACACATGTCCTCAACACTGAAGGCTAAAGGTGTACTAAGTAAGTTTTCAAAGAGAAATTCCTTACTGCTGCAGCTTGGTGGGAAGAATGAACCATCCCTATTCCCACAGCAGGGGTAGCAAGAGAAGATATCTGCATCCTGCTAGAGGCAGATCTGCTGCTTTTTGAGGAACAGAGTGCAGTGCCTGCCAGATTATCCCAAGTTTACTCCTACTGCCAGAAGTTGTTAAAAATAAACCTTGTCAAAAAGCACTCCAGCAGAGTAAAAGGTTTGTACCTGGCTTACAAAACTGGAAGTAAAGCGGCAAAGTGGAGAGACAGCAGATTAAGGTGCTCTCCCTGGTGACAGCTCTGCTCATCGCTCCTGGATGCTGATCCCCATTGCTGGACGCTTGCCCAGCTGCTGGTACAGCTGGAGCTCCTGTTCTGCCACTGAGCGTGGCTTTCCGGAGCGAGCAGCTCTCCAAGCTTACTGGAGCTGATTCCTAACTGTATCCTTAGTTTATACAGTGTACAAATATCATAAAAGTAACCCCTTAAACTTTTCTCCCATCCTGTTGCTCAGAATAGTGGAAAAATTGTGCTTGGCAGTACATTTCAGAAAAAATGAAGTATCTGTAGGCTTTCAAGAGGCTAAAGCTAACTTTGATCTGCAGAGCGATTTCTGTGCTTTTTCCCATTGTAACTCTACCTTGAGAGCTGGATTTCCTTGCTGTGTAAACAGGCCATCAGTGCTCTTCTGAAAAGCATTGCCTTTGCCAGGCTGCTCTTAAGCCTGTGATGTATATTAATACTTTCACAGAATCACAGTATTGTTGGGATTGGAAGGAATCTCTGGAGGTCATCTTGTCCAACCCCGCTGCTCAGGCAGGATCACCTAGACCAGGCTGCCCAGGACCACGTACAGACAGATGGCTTATGAGGATCTCCATGGCTGGAGACTCCACAACTTCTCTGGGCAACCTGTGCCAGTGTTCCGTCACCCTCACAGCAAAAGAAGTGTTTCCTGGTGCTCAGAGAGCACCTCCTGTGTTTCAGTTTGTGCCTGTTGCCTCTTGTCCTGTCCCTGGGTGCCACTGCAAAGATCCTGGCTCCCTCTTCTTTGAGCCGTCCCCTCAGGTATTTGTACACATTGATGAGATCCGCCCCCCAAGCCTTCTCTCTAGCAGCGGTTGCCATATTGCTAATTGCATCCTCCTTCCTTCCACCCACCAAGGCAGGTGGACTTGAACGTGCTTGATCTTCTTCCTAATACCTTAATGAACCGGGCCAAAACCTAACATGATGCTTAATTCTGTCGGGTGGGAGAAGGGAGAAAAAAAAGGGAAGAAAAAGGCCTCCTTTGTTCTTAGGATGAATTCAGGTCTGGTCAAGAAAGCCAGGGGCTGAGAGGTCTGCGAGGAGCCTTGAGTACGGCCATGCTACACCAGAGGCTTTTGCCACCCTTACAGTCCGCTGTAGGGCTCTGGGGTTGGGCTCTTCCTTTTAACTAAGATGTGTTTAGGTTTGGAGAAGCCCTTTTCCTGCTGACCCACTTGCCCTCCTTGCAACACCTGCCTATCTGCTCGGTGGCAATTTGGGCACGCGATTGATGCGGGAGCGTGGCTGACACACACGCGTAGGTGCACGTGTGGGCAGGCACCGACAGGGTACATGCCGACCCTCCACACCCCCACTTATCACAGCCTCTGGCATTTTATCTCGCGACACGCGTATCGCGCGTGCATTATCTTAATGGGATTCTGTTTCTCTGAAACTCTGAAGTGCTGTCAGGCACACAGAGGGTGACAAGCTGTGCTCTCCCGCTCAGCCACGTCGGATGCCGCAGCCCGAGCGTGTGGATCAGAAGCAAGGGCTTCGCCCGGGCTGCTCTGCAGAGCAACAGCAGCGAGGGGGGGACTGCTGCCTCCCTGTGCTGGCAGTGCCCGCTGGCAAAGCAAAGCTGTTCTGTGACCCTGCCCTGAAGGTACCTTTGAGAAAGAAATTTTGTTACCCAACCAGGCATCAGCAGAAGAGAGGTGTTTTGTTATTAGTCCTTCTGGTTACCAGGCTCCCTAAGAGGGCTCCTGCTCTATAGATCATATATGGAAGAGAGACTGATGCCTGCACTCTCTAGTGTGCTCTTCCAGAGGGGTTTCTGGGACTGCCCGTATTAAGAGGGTGAGAATGAATAAATAGTTTGTGGGTGAGGTATGAGGGTTTATATTACTGCAGCATTGCAGTAATGCAGAGCCAGTTACTTGGAGAGTCTCTACATGTGAAGTTACTTTAGAAAATAATTTCCAAATAGCCAAGAAGCTACAAGACTGCTTGTTTTTTCTCTTGGCTTTCTAAATTGAATACATGTGCAAACCACAGGCTCTCTTCCTCTGAACTGACTGGCAGTACTGCTGTGGGCTCCAAGGACAAACTGACCACTAATTTGAGGAACTTGAAAGACTTGTAATTAGAAAAACCAACCAACAAACAAAAGGCGGGTTAAAAGAATGAGGATATCTGTTTCTGAAAGAGCAAATGTATGATGAAAGGCTGCAAGACACTGTCTCTTAGTTTCCCAAAAGAATTAAGATTGGCTGTAGATCTGCAAGGAAGGAGTCATATAAATAACATTTAAATCAAGAATTTGGTTCTCAGCCAGGGAAGGGCACTCATATTTTGGCACTGGTGCTTCTCATTTAGCAGTGACAGGCGGCGTATTGTGCCATAGCTGCTAACAGCGGTAGGAAGCTGACCTGTGTGTGAGCTGGAGCTGTGTGGAGGGAGAGCAGCAGGGCTCCCTGCACCCGGCCGGCCGGGTGGCTAATTCGGCTGCGGGGAATTAGCCTTCGTGGTGGCACTGGGCTCAGCGTGGCAGTAATTTGCCTCCTTGTAATGACAAAGACAGCCCCTAGATAAGTGCATATTCCAGAATTGCTCTTCTAGAGCCGTTTGCCTACTGTGAACCTGGGACACCGGTGCTGGCCTGCTTTACTTTGCACTTTTGGTTTTTGCCTTTCCTCTTAGCCTCTCTGCATTCCTGTCTGCTTTCACCCAGCCGCCCCTGCAATCTGAAGCAACCCTGAGCAATACCAGGCAGAGATGAGCCCTGGATCGTGTCTGGTGTGGGTATGATCCATCCCAGGTTTGGTCATTTGGGGCTATTCCTGGCCAGGTTTATGCCAGCAGGCCTTCTTGCCTGCTGGATCACCTGGAAACGGGCTGGGCGATGGGCAGTGGCCCTTGGCAGGAGCAGGCTAGCTCTCGCTCCTGGGTACCTTCCTTAACTGTGGCCCCCAGGGGCCTGAAAAACAGCCAAACTGCACATCTTGGCTCATGGACAGTGAGGCACCACCACCGTAACCTCGCTAGGCACCAGGGCAGATCTAGCTGCTGAATCTGTCCTCTCCTCCCTGTTCCCTTTGCCATCACGTCTGGGAAAAGCCAACTTTTGCGCTTGCTGAAGAAGGGCTTTAAATTGATGACTGATGTGCATATTATTGCAGCAGCTCCCTTCCCCTTTTAGGTTCCACTACTTATTCTCATAAGGGCAAGATGAACCCAGTCAGCCCCAATAACAGAAATGTCAGAGGCTGCCATGGATATGCTGAGATAAATGCTTATTGGAATTTTAACATGGCAGGAAGCATCAATTTTGATAGTAATTTCCTTTGTGGAAGAGCTTGCTTGATTTCTTCTTATTCAGGTATGATTTTGTACCATCTAGGCACCTTTATATAAAGTTTGAAATGTAGAATTTTTTAAAAAATATATGAAAAAAATTTATCAATATTGCAACATGCCAATATTAGTTTGCTGAAGCTGAGCTCAAAGGAAGTGCTGGAGCTGTGGTCATGACTGGTTTTTTTCCTGTTTGTTTTTTTAACTTGTGAAGTATTTCTTTCCAGAAGCAACAGCATAAATAATTACTGGGATTTTCTGAAAACATTTAAGGAAAACAAGAAATGTGTTGCACTTCAGGTCTTTCTACCTTGATTATATATGTGAGAAAACTGTTGTATTAAAATAGTTTCTATTGTTCTAAGCTTGCAGCATTTGTTCTTCCCTTAGATGCCCAGGGAGGTGGTTTCTGGGATTTTTTTTTTTTTTAATTCTTTCTAGAGTTGTTTTGTTGGGTGTTTTTCTTTTTTAAGAGTCAGAATCTGTTTAGAAATATAAATCCCAATGACACAGCTCCCTTGCTGCAAAGTAAAGCCAACCTAGCAGTTGTTATTTTATCAGCTTACATGTTTGGAAAGTGAGTACGCAAAGTTTTGATGGTAATTTGTGATGTTGGAGCAACTGGAGAAGCAGACAAGTAGACAGAGTATCTGCCAGGGCGGAAAAAAGCCGATAAAGATGAAAGGAAAGTGATCTCCCTAGGCTGGTATGTACTAGTAAGCTCGGCTTAGGGCCAAAGTCGGTATCAAAGTATCACACTTCAGAACTAAGCCTAGAGAGAGATTTTTAGGATAGCTCTATCAGTTTTCACTAGGTTATTTTTGGGGTCCTTCTAGCCCTAGCTCAGAGAGGCTCAGGAGTTCCTTGTGTAGGTGAATGTGCCAGGCGAGGCAGATGGAGCCCTGCCGCTTCTCATCCTCTTCAAAGGATGACTTTGGGTTTTTTTTCTTGGTCAGGCTGGTCTGTGGGTAACTTCAGTGAACAGGAACAGCCTTGCCCTTTGGTACCTTATTTCCAGGGAAATCCTGGAAATTGTTTTTCTTCTCTCTGTGATTTTATTTTATTTTTTTAAAAGTATTTGGATGCAGCTGTGGAAATGATCATGCTAGCCAGCTGGGGCACGGACCCACGGGTACAGGCTGTGTAATGCAGTGTGTGCCACCAGTTGTGGGGCTTCTGTGGAAACTTCTCGATCCCTGTGAGCACTAAAGACAAACAGGATCAGTTTTGAATCTCTCTGATACGTGCTAAATCTGCTGCTGCTGCTCTGCTTTTATTGCATGCTTTTGCTCGGGGTCTGTGGTGTCCCTGATGTATGGGTAGTTGATGGTGGCAGCATCTTCAGTCTCCCTTGCTTGTCTTTGCAATGAATCCGGGGGGCTGAGCAGACATCTGTTGCCAGTGATCACAAGGATTTTGGTGTTGTCCTCCTTCCATTGAGATAACGGTCTGGTTCCCACCCCCTCCTCGGGATGGTTCTTTGCTGACGTGCTGGCAGCGGCTTTTCAGCTGCCAAGGGACGTACGTCCTCCCCCAAGCTTGTGCTGGACTGATGCACGCTGGCAGCTGATGGCGGGGCTCTGCAGTTGCTGCCCTGTTTGCAGGGGTCGCTGCCTGCCTTGGCTTTGCCTGCGGAAGGAGAGCAAACCCTTGGGAGCTTGCCGCTGCCTGAGCCTGCTGCGGGAGGGCCTGCCTCAAACCTCTGGCCTGCTGTGCTGTCCTTGGCATCCTCAAGGGCTCCATCACAGTGGGCTTGAACCTTGTCCCCATTCCCGTTTTTTCCGATGAGCCCAGCATGCCCACGGAGGGCAGCTCGGCCTTTGCGCCACAGTCCTGCGTGCTAAATGAGGCTAATTTGTTTTGCACTTTGCTGCCTAGCTCAAGTGCTCGCTTG
Source organism: Ibycter americanus (assembly GCA_035590275.1). Lineage (NCBI taxonomy): Eukaryota > Metazoa > Chordata > Aves > Falconiformes > Falconidae > Ibycter > Ibycter americanus. The sequence continues at coordinate 5,124,872 of JAVJGI010000003.1, read as the reverse complement.
GATGTGAAGGTTAAGTTGCATTACCAAAGGATTGATTTTTCATAGGCTTACCAGGGAGACATACTAATCATTTGGTTGAGGGTTTTTCTGCAGATGTCTCCACACAAGCACACCTTAATCAAGTACTCACTTGAACGTAAGAAGTGCCTTCGTTAAGAGGGCTGGCATTTCAGAGATGCCCTTTGCTTAATTCCAGTTGTCTGCTTAATTAGACATCTGAGAGTACCGTTAATTGATTGATGAACAATTAAAACAGCTCCAGCTTCTCTCCTGACTAAGATGCATTCAGCAACTAACCCTTCTTGTCTTCCCCTCTGGGAATTTGCTCTGCAGTTGGTTAGCGGTTACCTTGCCTGTTTTGGTCTGTAGCTCTAGAAACACACAACGCAAACACATTAGAAGTGTCTCTAAATAAACACACATTAATGTTCTGGGCTTGTCATGCACTCGGAGCCACGGTTACGCCCTGGGAAAAGAAAGCTGGAATGGGAAAAAGTAAAAGCTGCAGAAGCCAGGGTTTTTCTTCCCTCGGATCTTGCATTTGCAGTTCCACATTATATTTTATAATTAGACTGAGGGTCATGAGGCGTTGTGACAGTCATGCCAACTATAAATTGCCCTTTATCAAAACAGGGGAAAAAAAATATCTGAGTGAGCATGTAGTAATTAACTCTGGTTCAGGCTATCCGTGACCATCAGCCTCACCCTGGTTTCTATTGCTGGGTGTGTTGTAATAACCCTTTTCATTTAATATTTAGAATCCCCGAGGGATTTGGCAATTTGGAGACATTTAACAGATGAAGAGGTGGCATTAAAGGGAAAGTCTCAGAGGGGAGCTCGCACAAAGTGTGTGCAAAGCCTGTTCTCGGTCCTGCCTGGGGAGCAGCCTGGTGCGGCGCGGGGGCCAGCGGCGGCCGCAGCAGATGCCGGCATGTGCGGGCAGGTTGTGGCTGGCTGCCCCGGGAGCAGCACGCGCAGAGGGATCTAGGTACCCCAGGCAACGCAAGAAAAAACCTCAATTAAAATTAAGATTAGATAACAGAGAGAGCAGCTGCTCTGAAGTGTGCTCTTCACAACAGCCTTGGGGGCATTTATTCCTTCCATCTCCCACACAGCTTTGTAACAGAGCCCTTTGCTGTGAAACAAACCCAGCTGGAAGGCTCTTGGTGTTTTTCTGGAGAAAGCAGTGTGCTCCTTGCCAAGCTCTGAGGAGCCTCTCTACTTCTTCGGGTCCTTTCTGCTTGTAACTATGACCCGCAGCCACCATATCCCAGCCTGCAGAGGAGTGAACCAGCCAGGACCGACATCTGAAGTGTCACGCTGGCGGGGCTGTCACTCGAGCAGCCAGGGATGCCGTCTGCGGCAGGAGCACGCAGGGCACTTGGCTGCAGGTGATCAGGAGAAACTGCGTTAGTCCCTTGTGCCTTATTTCTGCTCGGCACACCTTTGTGGTGCGTCTTAGTTCCAAGGCAAACCATGCTTTTTATTTAGTGGGCAGGAGACATGGTGTACATCCTCCTTCGTTACCCTTACTGTGCACTGGCCTCAGGTTTGCAGAAGATTTTGCTGTAATGGTTTAAGGCCCAAGGAGAAGAGGTCTTGTACGCCCGTTATGTACGCCGTGATATGGAGGGGAGCAGTGACTCAGGTGGAGGTGGGCCATAAGAAGTCTTGGCCAAATACACCACAAATTCCTTGGAGAAAAAACGAAGGAGTGCGTGGCCAAGCAAGGTGGGGAGTGCAGGGCTCCAAGGGGCTGGCAGAAGCACGTTACGTGAAGGAGCAGATCTGCACGCTCCCTGCTGCGATGGGCAAATCACAGTGTCTACTTAAGTGAGAAGCTAAAGGGCGGCCGTGGTCCTGCCCTGCCCATCGGCGCGTCCGCAGGAGGAGGGTGCTGCAATGGCGAGTGAGAGAGACAAGCCCCTTGGTGCCAGAGGGCTGAAGTCTGTGGCCATAGTTCTCAAAGGCAGTGCGTCTGCCTGCATGTCCTGCCCGCAGCCTCTCTGCAGGCAGAAGTGGATGTGCACTTGTAGCAGTTTTTCTGGGAGGTGGCTGGAAATGATGGTGGATCAACTTGGCCCCGTTCCTGTCCGACTGCCAAATGTGCTCTCCCTCCCTGTTCCCCAGGTGGTTAGGTTTCCAGTTTTCTTACAGATAGATTGCAAAGGTCTCTGCTACAAATAAAAGTGTTTTTAAGAGGTGAGGAGGTGCTGGCAGACAGACAAGGGCCAGGCTGGTGTTGGAAGAAAGGGGAAGACTTCTCCTCCTGAGCTCTGCATATTTTTGTCGCTGTGTTTCATGTGAAACTGGCATTTGCACGGTGTTCCACAGAGCCTTGCTGCTGTGGCATTCAGACTGCCGCAGCACGCCTCTGGCTCCGTTCCCTAGAAGATTAGAGGTCCTTCCGTCTTTGACAGTAGTGTGAGACTAAGTGAACTATTTGTTCTCTTTTTTTGCAGCAGTGAAAACAGAGTCAGCCCCTCTTTGTGTTACTACCTTTATCTCTGGTTTTGTGCCGATGCTCCCTGCTTTCCTCCTGCAAGATATGTCCTATGTTGCAGTTGTCAGTTTGGGAATAGCTGTGAGGTATGGACAGAGTTCGTAAGTGATTAGAAAACCATCGCCTCTGCCTTATGCTGTGACCCTATGAATTCAGGGGGGAGTCACTGTTCTCTAGAACCTGATAAGTTTTGGTTTAATGGCTTGCTTTTCTACAGAATACTCATCAGTGATTCTTAGCAATTTGTTAAACCTGCCTAGATGATATTAAAAGGCGGCGTGGGTGGTAGGTGACTTGGTTAAAACATTAAGCAAGATCAGAGTACGTCTTAATTAATTTCCTTGTTCTGCCAGATGTGATTTAAGTCACTTATAAGTGGAAAATAAATGCGTCTGCCATGCTGGGAAAAAAACTCTCAAATACCACAATGTGCTTGTTAAAGAGAGGAAGAGTATGCTCTCCATGGTTGTAGGTTGTGATGTTACAGGCTCTGTGTGTGGTAAAAAGAGCCATCGTGCTTAGAGGTGTTAATTGAAAAGCACAACAGAAGATCAGAAAAGGTGGAGAGAGAGAAGCTTTATTTTCTTACGGGGGAGGGGGAGCTGACAGGTGCAGGACACTGCACATATGCTGGCTAATGGTGCTTGGATCTCCGCTCTTGAGTGCCTATCTGGCTGCTTTGATTCCCCTCCTGGCAGTCTCCAGGAGGCAAGGCTTTCACCAGAGGCTGTGCTCACCTGTGTGCTCAACGGTTAGTTTTTCTGGATGGATAATGTGCCCTTCCATATGGCAGCAGAAGAAATAAGAGGTGGGAGAAGTCGGGTGGATGGGGAGCTGTGTGTTTGTCAATGAGATAAATTAATATTGAAAGTTCATGCCTGATGTATTGCTTGTTTTTAGGGCTCGTTAAGTCATTCACGTTTCAGTGAAGTTTCAGAAAGTCCAAAGTTGGACTTGGAACCTGGTTTTAATGAGCAATACTTTCCACTTCTTCCTGCCAGGTAGCTCCTCCACAGGCACAGCCATAGTAGCATTGTTACCTGATTTTCTTTCCTGGTCCTGGTTTTGCCAGACCATCTTCCAGGCTGAAGGTGCAGTGGTTTGTGGGAGGTTTGAGGCTCAGAGGGTGAAAGTGATGCTGAGTGTGGCTGACATGGTGCCAAGCCTGATGAATACTCTCCAAAAGGACTGATGAATATTTTCATTATCGAAAATATCCTATCAGAATTCCCTTCTTGTAGTACTGATATTGTCGTAAAACAGTTAAAGCAGATTTCGGCTTTACATGGTGTCTTGAAGAATCTTGACTTTTCAAGTGCTGGTTTTCTGATATCTTTGGTATTGTTTTCCCAGAGGAGTGATTAAGAGTGTCACCATTCCTTCTGGCACAGAGTGAGGCCAGTGTTTGAATTCGAGAGATGAGCAAAGTCAGAAGTTGAAAATCCTGTGACTTGTATCCTTAGCGCTGCACTGGGAGAGCTTGTAGTAGTCTTGACATAATGAGTGTGTATATAGAGATCTTCCAACAGAACAACCTAAATGTGGTTCATTCAACCCAAATATAAGTATTTTTCTCAATTTCAGAAGGGCAGGCTACTCAGCAGGTTCCAGAAATCTGTATACCCCTTGGTACGACTCTTGATTTGAGACTTTCACACTCAAAAATCTTCATTGTCCGTTTCCGAAGCTCCAAGGACTGCATTTGGGGAATTAACTTTGTGTTAACCACTGGAAATCTTTTGTTTGCTCTTTCCGTGTGTACAAGAACATGTGGTGACACTGGAGTCCCATTTCAGTGCCTGGATTTCCAAAATCTCCTGTGGTACAGAGGGCTTTCTGTCATGGCAGAGCTGCCATGGGAACGGCCCTTCCTGTGGCGCTTGGGTAGAATCCCCTGAAACGTGTTCAGAAATATGCGTGGCATTAATGTGTAATTCATACTGTTGAAGTGAATATCCCTGTTTGGATGAACAGTACTAGAACCAGTTTTGAAGGAACCCAAGTGCTTGCTCAGGTGGACGGAATTCCTGCGAAGTTCTGCAGAGCGGGGGCTTGGTAAGTTAGAGAGCAGATGTACTGGTGGTAGCTAGTAGCTCCCTTCCAGTATGAGATTTTCTGGTTTTTTGCAAAAAGAATGGATGTTGATTTGGTACTACCTGTCTATGTCAACTGACCATCTTCAGTGCCCTTCTAGCAAGATCACAAGTATCAGAGTGCATACAATTTTGATGTAATTATGTGGTACCACTTCGTAACATTGTGGAAGGCTCAGTTGTTGGCTTAATATGAGCTCAAGTTGCAGTGCTTAGTGCAGCAGTGGCAGTGATAGTGCTAGCAGAGTCAACAGGGGCAACTTTGGAACAGTTTTATTTATTTGGGTTTATAAAGTGGCTTATGCAAAAGTAAGGAACAGTTCTACAAAGCAGTTGTCGTAGACTAAATACCAGATTCCCCAAACATCTGTTCCAAAAACCCTGTTAAATTCTCTTTCCATTCCATGGGGAAAGCCTGAGAAAAAAAACAAGCAGACCTTTCACTATAAGCTAAAGGAAATTAATTGCAGACTAAGGAGGAAGGGAGTTGAGGTTCCCAGGAACGCGTCCTCTCATTTTTGCTATGGTAAGCTGTTAGCTGGAAAATTCCAGCTGCCACAGATATAAATGGACAGAAAACTAGTCTATTAAGCACATGCATCTTCCAGAAGAAAATATTTTAGTTAACCTGTATGTAGATCAGAAATGTCTAATTTATTAAGACAGACACCCACCCTCACATGTGCTCCAGGTGCAGCCAAGGTGCCCAGTTGTGCATGCACGCGGATATTGGTGGAGAGGCTCTGAAAAGCTGTTTGCGAAGCCAAGGCCAGAGCTTAGTCCCATGCATCACTCTGGTTTCTGTAGGCATGTGCCCTTTGCTTTCTGTTTAGCTGCACAGTCGAATCACCAGTCCTCATTCAGCCTTTAACGCTTGTACTTGTTCTTTTATTCCTTAATTTTCTGATAATATAGTAGTAAAAGCAACTATTATTTGAAGTCAAGTGGACATGCAGGATGTACAGTGCATACCAAGCGCAGGTCAGGTGGTGCAGCCTAGCCAGCTGCTGTAGAGAAACGGTGCATCTAAATTTTCTGAAATCTCTCCTTTTTTAACCCCTATGTCCTACAGTATTTTTGGAGTTTAATAAACAGCATTGGTCTAGTAAACTGGTCCAGATAGTTCCTTGCTCCAGCTTCCAGCTTTTAATCATAGTCTGTTTTCACGTTAATATAAGAGCAAGTTATATAAGTAATTTCACTAATATTAGCCCCAGGCTTCTCACTGCTGAGAGTTTTGTGGTACAGGGCTATTCTCTGAATCCCAAAGCTATGTGTAATTGTATGATACACAATTCAGCTCACCATATGCACTTTATGTAATTGAGAAAATTTACTTAATTTTATCCACTATTAAACCCAGCTTTAAATGAGAAATGAAACTAATTAATACAATGGACAATTCCTCCCAACTTTAATAAACTCTGTTCTTGTTTTGTTGGTATCAAGCAGGGTTTACTTTATTATGGAACAATAAATATGGCTGAGCACCCAGCCATTTGTCAGCGTAATAAAGGACAGATGTAATTAAAAGGTAGAGCTGACTGACCAAACACAGGCAGAGAAACAAACACACATTCATATCTCCTTCGACATCATTGATAGGTGTCAAGTCATGCCCCACTTATTTTGATGGAAGGGGTGGATCAGATACTTGCAAAGCTGCCCATGTAGGGCAGGAAGGACTGGTGCCAGTAACCCTGGCACCAGCTGGTGCTTTGGTCCAGTGCTGGGCTATGTGTGTGGGTTCGTGAAGCCGCTGCAGCCTTCCTAGAGCTGGCGCTTAGGTCTTTATCCCTCCGGCAGGAGAGGCTCCTGCTTTAGGCTGCTGAGGGTACGTATGGCTTTGGCCTCTTAAATCAGCTATTGCTTCCCAGGCAGTACTGGAACCGTGCTCATGTCCAGTGCTTATCTCTTTATGGCACTCATAACTTTCTGGAATTGTTTGGGTTTTTTTTTTTACACCCAGTTATTCTTGTGCTACAGGACCTCCTCCTAGGCGGTAGTCTAGCCTAAAGTAAGAATGGGTATGATCCTGGACTCAGGATTCAGCAGATAAAACTCCCATTGATATTACTATGAGTCAGATATCACCTGCCATTTCCCCTGCCACAAGTCTTTACAATCCAGTGACATAAGGAGAATGAAGTAACAGGTGTCCCTTGACCCTCTGAGGTTATAAGCGTCTAGAGCTATGTCAGTGTCCCATCCAGTTTGATCACCACTAGCATCTGAAAGCACCTTCCATATGGCAGGGAGACCGGTCAAGAGGGAAATAAATCTGATTCTTCAAAAGGCCTCTTTGTTTTTGAACTGCCTTTGGAAAGCAGTCAGCATGCGGTGTTGTCATCGCCTGGTGGATCACACGGACACCCCGGGTACTCGTGTACAATACCTGCTATCTTGAATATCTGAGCAGCTCAATGTCTGACTTTGCCCCAGACCATTTTTGCAGTTCGGTAGAAGTGGAGTTTGTCGCACAGGCTGCATGCAAGTCACAACCTACTTTGCCTGCAGCGAGCAGAACAATTTCTTGTAACAACCTTTATCTCCAAACCTGGCCTGCTGTTCCCGCCGTTGGACTCCACGATGGATTCCTGGCCCCTCTGCAGCTCTCCCCACGTGCCGGCGAGCCTGGCGGCTGGGGCGTGCTGAGCCCGGGCGCTGCGGTTGCCCCTTGGTTCTTGCTGCCTGTGTGGAGAACGTGGCGTGGGGTAGCAGATGCAGGAGAAGCTGCGCACGTTTCCCCAGACGGCAGATATTTGAGCTTGGGGATCTCGCAGAGCTGCATTTCTGTTTGCTGACCAGAGCGCGGGCTGGGCTGTGAGTGCAGAGCTTCCCCGTCCCCGGCGGGTGCAGGTCGGTCACCTGTGTCCCGGGCAGTGACACTGAGCTCCGGCCGTGCCCAGTGCAGCCCGGCCGCCCTCACGTGCTGAGCTGAGTCCCAGTCAGTGGTAACTGGTTTGCAAGTTTTAGGTGAATCTCTTGTTTCCTAGGCGGGGGAGATGCATGCCCTCATGGCAAATATTGCACCTATGGGTGGGTGAATGTCTGAGTGATGCACGCTTACTGTACTTATTGCTTAATTAAACAATTTAATTAAGATATCAATTAAAATACCTCTCAGTGTTTATCTGCCGTGGCAGGGGGTGCAGTTTCTGCCTGTTAGGGTGAACAGTACACAGTCAGTTTTCCAGTAACAGTAGGCAGGTAAAAAGTGTGGTTGTTTACAGTCTGAAAAGTTTTTCCCAATAAATTTCCTTCACTTCATTAGCTCTGACTGGCTATCAAGGGGGCCCTGTGAATCCTTCTCTGTGGAATATGTTTTAATTTTGCAGTCATGGTCATGGCAGAAAAATTTACCTCTCAGGTAGGAACTGATGTAACAAGATAATGAAAAAAATATCTTTGACTCAAACAGGTTCAAAACAGGTTCACTATTAAGAAAACCCCCAAGTAATTTGGTGCTTTTTATTAAAGCAGTAAGAACCTTAACCAAGATTTCAAATCTATATTTGACCTTTAATTTGCCTCAGCAAGACAGAGCTGAATTAGCATCATGCATCTAAACAGAGGTTCTGATTTCCAGAACGATGTGTGAGCCTTGATATCATTCTCCAATTTCCCAAGCCATGTTGTAGAAATGAGAAATGCTTTTTTTTCCAGCCTGCCTGTTGGTGGAGTAAATGTTAATGACACATTTCCCCCTCTTTTATGGGCTTTTACTTGTGAGTGCTAGATCTGATCCCTTGCTCCACGGCTGTACTCACTTGGCATATAAATTAGGATTTATAACAGAGTTTAACTCTTCCAAATGATTGCAGGGTCAGAGGTGACCGCTGCTTTAAGGGATGGTCTGAAGCACAGAATGTTGTGATGTTCTAGTCCTGGTAGGAGAGATTATGGTGTGAGCTTCCTGTGGTAACATGGTTTTTAGGAGGAAAATAATTCTGTGCATCCTGGTGGCTCTGAACAAGAAAAAGGGCTTTGCTGAGCAATGTGTACATGGCTGGCTTAAATCTTTGGTGCCACAGTAAGGCCTTTAAAGTACACGACATTTGGAGGGGTTGGTCACAGTGATGATGCATGCTATGGAGAGTGTTGTCCGTGCAGGGTGGCCACTTCATTTGCTCTTCAGAGGCATTGGGGCAATCTCAGCAGGTCCAATGGGAACTGCAGTAGGGTGAAAAATAACCTCTTTCTTCTTTATTCATCCAGGTAGCCTAGTATCATTCCAGGCACAAAGCTTGCATAAATAAATGGAGTATAGCTCAGTCACAACCCTCTGGTGCACAGATCCAGGGGCTGGTAAGAGGTGAGTTCCCTACACTGGGCTTCCTCTAATGCAGAAAATAATAGGTTGTTTCTGCAGGTCTAAAGTGCATGGGATGAGGCGTTACAGGCAGGTCTCAGATTTTGGCATCCTTATGTCTCCTGACGTATTTGTTCAAGTCAGGAGAGGGAGAGAAAACTCTCTGGGGTTTTTCTTCTTTTTCTCCAGTTTTTCTGTTTTCTGTTGTAAAGTGGGGGGAGGGAGGGGTTTGTTATACTTCTGAAGCCAACTTGTGTCACAGTCACGTGCAAAGAAAACGTTTGCACTTTCAAACTTGCACATGCGTAATTGCTTTTTGTTAACTTGCATGCAGTTCTTTAGGTAGGGAGCCTCTAAAAAAGTTTCTTGACATAGCAGGAGGTCCTTGCCAGAATGAGGGGATGGGGAGTGAATTTACTCCAGTAAATACTGGGAAAATCATGCTACTGCAAAGGTGATGAATGCAGAGTCTTTTTGCCATTCTGAGCTGGGAACTCCAAAGCAGTTAAAGGTGTGAGTTATGTGCCTCACAGTGCTGGTTAGCTGGACAGCTGACTCCTTTCAGTGCCTCTGAAAAGCCAAGCAATAATCTCCACATAGTACACGAACTATGAAATATTTGGGACATATTTCAGTCCTATTCTTCTGCCATGGCCACCTTTCCCTTTACTTTGACTTCCTTGTTTCTCCGTTGTCTCCTTCTGCTCCATCTGCTGTTATTTACCTGTTGGTTTATTCAGTTTCATTTGTGGCCCTCTAAAGCTGGAGGAGTTGGAACTGTTCTTGTCCTGATGGTGGGCTTCAAGCCATGCCTCTGACGGAGACCCCACAGCAGAAGCATTCCAAGTGAACTTTCAGGACTGTAGTGCCCTCTTGTCCTAGCGAGGAGGACTGAGACATCTGAATCAGCTTTCCTGATGCTGAAATAACAGTAGGACAGTGCCTGGCTAATTTTCCTAAATGGAAATAAACTCTTGGTGATTACTTAACTGAGAAGATGTTTTGAGGTCTTTTTCCAAAACAAGCAGCAGTGGCGAGAGTTTTGAAGATCAAACTTTGCTTTTGCGTCTCACCTTATTTGCAAAGTCCATGAAAGGTGAGTGTTCGCTGGCTGGAAAAGTGGCTGCGGTCACCCCAGCGGCAGGTCCCAGCGCCCCGGGGCGTGCGTCTGTGCCTGGGTGCACGGGGCACAGGGCTGAGGAGGGGGCTCAGGACAGCGCCAGCAGATTCTCCAAAATGGTCCCATCCAGGACGAGTGCCAAGCCGTCAGGTGGTAAAGCCAGCCTAACTGCCGTAGGCGAGGAAGGAAATGTAATGCAGCTTGGTGCACGCATCAACAAGCCTATTTTGCTGAGCTGATTTGTAATATATTTTTTTTTGACCAGGGACAAAGAAATTGATAGAAGGGAGCTAGAAGTGGCCTCTGCAGAGGGTTTATCATCAGAATTTAAGTGCAGTGATAAGAGTCCTGCTTCTGTATTCATAACTCTTCAGTTTAATTTGCCATCCTTGTGGTTTCTCTGAGCTTTTGTTTAAGAACTTGGGAGGATGTGAATGTTTATGTAGCCAAGCATCGAGCGGTTTTAAAAAAGACTTGCCCAAGAAAATCTCTTAAATATCAGGAGCAGCAAACCCCACAAGGAAGATCATTTTTTTATGATCACTACAGCTTATTTGGGTCAATGAAGAATGTCTGCTTTTATTCAGAGAAATTGTGACTAGGGCATAAAAAAACATTGCAGGGACTGTTAAGGGATTTTTAAGTTCCTTATGATATGTGAGGAACACCCAGGAGGCTCTCAGAACTTTTTTTACTGTTCTAAAGTTGGTTTATATTGTGCTTGGTCTTTATATGGAACACCAGAACTGTCAATGCTTCAAGCTCTAATTAAGTTGAAGGCAGTTACTGGGCTCAGCAGAGGGACATAGTACTTTACAGGTGGTCACATTAAATGATCCAGTGGCCCCCTTCTGGTCATAAAAATGTAGGATTTTTTTCCCATTATCCTCAAACGTAAAATATGCACTGAGCTCTTTGTTAGCCTTTAAATCAAGCTACAGAAGGTGCTGAAAGAAAAACCAGAGTTTTATACCAGATTATGAGAAGTATGAAGAGAATGAAAACAGGAAACAAAGCGTGTCTCAAATAAGCCAGTGTCCAGCACAGGAGAGCTAAATCAGTTTAATATAGTGTCAGGCCTGAATGTAATGCAAAGCACAGCAAACTGCTTCAGGCATCGCAGGGCCTTCTGCTGGCCGTGTTGCTCTGATGTTCCGTGTGACACCCACCGGCAGGGCTCTGCGAGGTGCCGTGAGAGCCTGGTAATCCCAGGCGGTCAGGAAACCTCCTGTGCTGCTGGGGCGGCTCGTTACCTCAGTTGTTCGACTCTTGCACGGTGTCGCCAGCAAAATGCTCTCCGTGCAGCAGTGTGTTGCGCGCCCGGGGGAGCAGGACGTGCCCTGCAGCTCACGTGGCTTGCCATGGTCCCTGGGGCTGCATGCGGGCGCCCCGTGCTAGCCACTGCCATCACGAGCGTGTTCTCCCGGTGGGGACTGCAGCAACGCACTCAGAGAGGATTGAGGACTCTGTCAAAAGCACTTAGAGCAAGAGGACTCCCATTAGCTTTTATTAGATACAAGTGAGTGCAGGACAGTGGGAGTCAGCCAGGGGTGAGGGCTGCTGCCGCGCATTGCGGTTAGGAGTCTTAACGTTCGTCCTACTCCTTGGGTCTGCTTACACTCCATAAGTAACAGAGGGCTCCGGTTTACAGGACTGGCAGTGTCATGCATTTGATGGGGAATAGAGTCGCATTAGGTTTAAAGGTTAATTATGTTTTTGAGGAAATACCTGGTAGCGGTGAAGTGTATTCATAGGGGTCTGTGTGTGGAGACTGTGACCCTGTGGGGCTGAGCGGTGAACTTAAGTGGCAGAAAGAAGTCACTGGGGTAATTTATAACTGAATGTGATTTAGCAACAGCAACAAAAAGATCTGAAACTGCATACACCAGATTGTTGTTAGCTCCCACCTATAGCAAGGATTGACCAGATACATCTCCTGCTTCCCTGAAATGAGGCAGGACTGTGCCTGGTGGCTCAGATTTCCTGGCTCTTTTTTCCCCCACAAATCTTTTAGAAAGCTTGGGTTTTGTTCTGTGCAGCCTATAGGCTGGGTAAAAAAATGTAATCCTTTTCTCTTATTACATCATTATTTTTTTGCAAGCTGTGAGGTATGTCCACACATGTGTGTAGTGAGCCAGGCAAACTATTTTGTATAAACTGTGATTAAACCATTGAGTCGGCCACTTACCCCAGAGGAGCATTAGTTCTCAGTGGCACAGGATGGTTTCCTTCTGGACTTGCCCCTATCACGAATGGTGCAGCGGGTATTTCTGCTTGTATGGGAGGTCAAAGACTTTGTTACTTTGAAGTAGCACCTGAAATCATGTTGACTGTAATCCAAGGTGTGAGCAGAATGAGACACCACGAGTGATTTGGTTAATGGGGACGGGTCACAGACGTTTACATCTGCATTGCTGTCTAGCTGTGACAGGTCCCTGGTGGTGCAGGTGGCAGAAGGTTGGCCTCTTGCAGTTGCTGTGATGGGTAATAATTTTGCCTTCTCCTCCACTTTCTCCACCCAGTAATAACCCCTCCACTCAAGAGAGGCTCAAAAAACTGAAAGGCATGTTTAATCTACTGTTTAGAACCCTTTGCAGGCACAGGTCCCTGTGTCGGGGTATTTTGGCAAAGACTTCACTTTAAATATAATGGCATTACCTTGAAGGCTCTGTGCTGTCCTGATGAGAGACAGCGCGCAGGTATTTCGGGCAAGTTTTAGAAATTGGGAGGGGAGGCAAGAGGAGAAAATGCTGCACAATTGTTTGATGTGCTGATCAAAAGATAAACTAGAATCAAATTAAACCCCAAGGGTTTGTACACCCTTGTTTATGTTTTATGCAAACCCTCCTGTACCAAAGGAAATAAAACACAGTTGCCTTTTCAAGGCAGATGGGGTGCAAACAATGAGCAATTTTTCCCTTTTTTATTCCAGTACTTTGTTGTTTTACAATTTCTCCTTACCTGTACCGCTTCATTTCTGATCATTAGGAATATGGATGTGGTACTTGCTATTTGTTCTACTGCTTTGAGTCAGGAACACAGGCTCTTTGCTTAGTTTTAAATGGCATAGCAGTGGGTCTCTGTGCTGACTTCCAGCACGTGAAGGTCTGGGTCGTGGTATCCCTTGTACTGGGGACCGTGAGGTTTCTGCTGCCTCTCACTAATGCACGGTATACGCTCAGAAATGTGGCATGCAACTTAATAAAGACAACAGCCTTAAACAATATTTGTGCTCTCTTGTTCTGAAATATGTTCAACACCAATGTAACCTGCCCTCTCCCTCCCGAAACCGAACAGCGCAAACGGGATTAGGTCAGGACCTACGCACTGTATTCCCCATCTCATTGCAACACCAGGACTTCGCTGAGGTTTCCCCCGGTGTCAGAGGTGGTCGTACGAGAGAGATGACTCTGTGAAGTCTCAGTGCTGGAATGAGCCATGAAAAATTCTTCCTTTTCCTGCCTCTGGACTTCACAGCCTGCAGGGCGTGTGTGTTTGATTGGCATGAGGCTGGGTTTGCACGTCAGTTTTGTGGGTGCTGCAGCAGAAACGACAAATTTTCCTCGTCATTTCTCTTGCACTGGCTGGAGAAATGGAGCTGGCTGTCTCTTGGCTTCTCATCAAAAGGCCAAAGGGTGCACAGTGGGTGGGAGGGCAAGGAGGCATTCATTTTATGCCCTAAAATGAAGGGGGAATTCAAGAGGTGGACTGTGTCAGAGGCAGAGACAAAATCTCAAAATATAGCCAGGTATTTTCTCAAATTAAACATTTCTGAAATGTTCTAGGTCACCTAAAAAACACACAGGGAAGCATGTAAGAAACAGTTCGTCTCAGGTACAAACAAGCCCCAAAATATCTTAGAACAAAAAACTGACAGTGCTGCTGGCAAATGTGAGAGGCCTCTTGTAAAGCAGGAGCGTGTCGCTCTTGCAGCTCAGTACAGCACAGTCCTCTGTTCCCTGGACTGTAGAACCGATCACGGGAACAGGAGAGAGTCCTGAACTGTGGGAGCGATCCTGTCAGCAGGGGATTTTTCTTCTGTTTTCTTCCGATCCTGCAATTCTTGAGCAAGCAGAGGCCTCTAAGGTGCAATAGCTGCTGGCAGGGTTGCACCTGGGAGCAAAGCTCCTCGTTTGGCCTCAGCAGGAGTAGAATCACCAGTGAGGCTGTGCAGACCCTATAACAGCTTTAAGTGGTGACAACTACTGTCCTGTCCAGGCTCAGATTAATGGCCTGAAAATGAGAGACTTCATCTCCCATTCCCAGTCCTGTGTTTGGCCCAGCAGTGTGTTTTGCGACAGCAGATGCCATTTCAGTGGGCATATTGGTGCTGGCTGCCCTTTGCTTACGTCTTGTTTGCTCTTTGGTGAAGTGTTTAGCTGTGGAAGTGAAACGAAGAGATACCTTGGCTCGTGCCAGGAGACCCGCACTGAATCTACAGGATGGTTTCTATCTCAAGAGCTAGACTTCCAGCGAGTCTGCGAGTCTCATGTTTCCAAATAGCAGGAGTCAGTGTTTTCCTTGGACAAAGGACAGTATCAGTCAGTCACTTCTTTCAGATTTCTGGCTCTGAATCTTATCACGAAGTAGCGTAAGATGGTTTTATGAAGGTGGCTATTGCCGTAACTACTGTGCTCATTTTACTTGCTTGTCTGTATTCCTGGCCTTTTGTCTTTTGGTAGCTGGCTAATGAAATACTAAAAGAGCTGCTCAGGGTTGAATCCACAAAATGGCAATAAAGTGGGTACGTGGGCAGGGTTCTGAGGCACGGTGTCATTTTTCCTGATACCGTGTTTATCTCCTTTTTACTGAAGCCAGAATACTCTATGCTTGAGAATACCTCTGTGCTTGCCCTGGGTGTTGTGCTCCTCCAGGATAAACACCGTGCCAGCGGAGTGCAGCTGATACTCTGACACTTCGCTATTGCAGGCTTTGCGTCCGTTAAAGCTGCTGCAGCTGGGTGGGTGTGATGGACGTGAGAGGTTAAACACAGATTATGGTTTGTAATACAGTGCAGCAAATGGTGGATGCAGGAGACAGCCCTCCCCTGTGTTGTTAGCGCTGGTTTTTCCCTGGGCTGTGATGCTGTGGGGGACATGCAGAACTGCGTTCTTTGGTATGGCACTTCCCTTCCAAGTATCTTGAGTATATTTAAAGGAAAACATTAGATGAGTGAAAACTGATGAGAGATGCAAGGGACTGAAACTGCTCAAGACTGTCAACTTTAAACTGTTTTTTATCTTTAAATTGCATTTTTTTATCTTTTAAATTCTCACTGCCATGGCAATCTGTGTACAGACAGTGATAATATGGAAATGCTGACATTCACAGAACCTTTTTCTATCACAAAACTTCTGTGTAAAGATGGAATTTTGAGATTCTGGAGCCGGATATACTGCATTTTCCTGGCCTGTGCAGACGGCCCTTCTTTCTACTCGCCTGTCAGTCATAGCACGAGGACTCACAAAGAGGAACAGCTTGGTGGTTAAAGGGCAAATATGAGATGCAGGAGCTGTAGATACGGTTTCTGGCTCTGTAGCAGACTTGCTGCATAAGCTTGAGCAAATCATACACCTTCTGCACAGAGCTTCCTTGGCTTGCCCGTTTCCTGTAATGTCCAGTTAGGCTGTAAATTCTTTGGTATGTGGAAGGACCTTTCCCAGAGCTAAGAAAGCACCGCTGTACATCCATACAAGCATGCAGCCAGAACCCTTATTAGGCTGATGGCTGCTGGCAGTAGGGAAATAATTGCTAATGAGGAGTGAACACTTACTTTGCCATCTGCTTTCCCTTCCAGGATCTGCCCATAGACACCCTTGGAGCAAGTCTTGCAAGGACCAGGCAGTATCCCAGCTCCTTCCAAACCCTCTCTCATCTATCCCTTGTCTCTCTAATATATGCCCAGATGCAAAGAGATCAAAAGCTCTTCCTTGGCAGTAGCGTGGAGGAGGCTTGCTCAGGATTAGCCCTTGTGTGGAAGTCTGTGACAGCAGAAAATGATGCAGTGCAGTCTCTTTGCATTTGAGCAGCCCTTACACATACTTCTCTGCAATAAGGATAATTAATGGATGCTAGCTATTAGCAAATGAGGGCCAGTTGAATTGCTCTGGCTTACACCAGCCAATTCACTGTATCAGAACTACATCCATTAATAATAGGCTGTTGCTTTTGTTACTGTAATTGAAGCTTGGATTTGGGCCTCACATCCAACCCAACCCACCTGGTTATCCTTGACCATCACTGTTATTTAAAAAAAAATAATAATAAAAAAAATTCTTACCAATCCAGGTGTTCCTTGCAGCAAGTACAGGAATGAATTTTTAAAGCAACAGCAAACACACACTGCTGATGGGGCCAGACCTCCTACACCCAGTGACTCTCTGCTGACCTTATTTCTCAGCCGAGACACACACATAGTATCCGCTAGGTCAGCCTGCTTATTCTCTGGAATAGGCAGGTTATTGATATGTACAAGAATTGTGCTCTTGTAGCCTTCAATAATCTGTCAGCTCATAGGAGCGGAGCAGACAGGCATAGGACAGGGAAGGCATGATGGAAACCAGGGCTTGGGAGTCTGCTCACCAGTAATGAATAGAAAGAAGGCCACAGGATGGGAGTCCATGGCAGAGCTCAGGCTTTTCTTGGGAGTAAGTTGGGGGGGTTTTGCCCTCGTGTAAGTGCTGTGCCAGCTGTCAGTCCACTGCTTCTAAGTGTAAGGTGCAAAGGAAGGAGTGCTTGACAGGGACGCAAGTCTTGTTTGAAGAACTTCATGCAGCAGAAGTAGGGCATGGAAGTTGCTGAAGGCAGGAAGACACCGTAATCTTCCCTTCGGACTGCAGATCTTGACATTGCCCAGTACAGTGTGTTATGTTTCAATTTATGTTAACCAATATTTAAAAAAAAATAAAAAATTCACTTCTCGGCTATTGTTTTCCAAATGGCAAAGCACACAGTGGTTTCAGTGAAGTATTTAACGGTCACAAGTAATCACAATTACCTATCAGCTGTTGTTCTCTTTTGGAAGGGTAAATACAGAACACAAGACCCACAGTTTAGCAGGTGTGTCCTGCCCAAACTGAGATGTGATGTTAAGATGTTGGTACCTTGCAATCCCTCAGGATGGCATTGACTGTATTGAAAGAGGAATGATAAATTCACAAGGAAGAGCAGTGTAACAGGGACTCAGCTTCACTTTTGGTGTTTGTGGACTGTAGGATAGTCACCAATTTCAAGGTGGGCTGCCAGGATTGCCGGCTGCAGAAAGCAGCAGGATGTGGTGCTCATACTGTTGAATTTAGGTTGGAAACATTTAGCCTTCTATGTCCAAGCCTGTTCTAGTAGACTGCCTGCTGTGTCTTCTCTGTTGTTGGGTTGTAATGATGTTTGACAAGGAATTTTCCCTCTGGAAAACTCGGAAGAACTACGCTTTCTTGCACGTTCATGGAGATCATTTAGTGACACCAGTACTGGGACCCTGGTGAAGCTGAAGCAGCAAATGAGCAACAGCCCTTAAGTAACTGCCTGAGTGCAGTGCTGTTTTGCAAGGAACTCTTCTGTGATTTATTTTGAACAAAAACAGTTTGTAAGTTGCGGTTCATTGAAACAGTTGATCCTGAAGAACAGTCCTGCTCTGAAAAATGACTGTGTGCAATAGATGTGCAGGTAGGCTGTATTAAGAGTGTGGGTTACTTGCTGCAGTTGTGGCCAAAATAAATGTTGCTCTTGACGGACAGCATGTGTTGAGCCCACTGCAGCTGTGAGACTGAGCTGGTTTCATTGCTTTTTCTTGCATCTTCAACAAAAGGTTCACCCAATTCTAGTCAGGAAATGGTGCAACTGCGCTGAGCCTGCTGAATCTTTTGTTTAATAATTAGTATATCTTGGAGGTACCGGGGAGAAGCAGCCCACTGCGATCTGTCTCCCTGGATTCTCTAGATCCAGGCTGAATTTGCAAGTTGACCAGTTGGGGAAAGAACGTAACGGTCAGCAGCATGCGTGCATACGTACATGCATACATACATACACAGGTCTCTTCCCCTGAACCCACTGCAGTAAAAAGCTACAACAGCAGGAATCAATGGGAAGGAGGCTTGACCCCTAACTGCTTCTCAGCTGCTGCACACGTGAAACAGGAGTCACTGGAACACAGTAAGCATAAGGCTGCAAACGGCAGCACGTTGCTGGTGAAACAGCTGGTAAGGAAGGCAACGGCAGAGATGTATTCAGCACGGATGAACTCTGTTCAACACTTTGAAATTGGGGAATGCAAATGACAGCTTTCACAGTGCCGGCGGAGCTTTTGGGGACTGGGAATTCAGCAGGCAGGCTGTCTCGCTCCTTGCCACTTGAGTGGTTTGGATGGAACATGAAGACACAGAGGCTTAACTCCACAGCGTGCCTTTTCAGCTGAATAGGGGCTGTGAGATTGCCCTCGCCATGGTCAGCAGGGGAGACGAGGAGAGGCTGAAAGCAGGAGGGAGGAGGATGAAGTGTTGGTTCTTGAACTTCTCTAGTTGCCATTGCAGAGAACTGAAAAGCGGTTTTGAAAAGGCTAGTAGCAGGTACTCTCAGGCATGGCTGTGTGTGCTGCTGGAAGGGAACTGCCGGGCAGATCATCTGAGCAGAATTTAATCTCGTCACTAACCCAGTGAAAAGAGGCACTCAGAAAAAGACAGTAGGGAAGGCAGTGTCTTTGGAAACAAGTGGCGTGTTTGATCTGCAGCGTCTGTCCTGGGCTTGAATGCATAGACTTGTGTCTAATCTTGCAAGCAAAGCGGTTCTAGCCCTGGGAGGTGGAAAAGAAATTCCAGATATTGTTGGCGCATGCCAAGGAGTCTTGAGGGGAGAGCTAGACCACAGAAATGAAGTGAGTCAAGAGATTGCATTTTGGGTGCTGTGGCTTCTGCAGAGGGGTGGTAGGAAAGGAAGCATGTGCTGTAGTCTGAAGTGCCTTAGGTGGTTTAGACAGGGCTTTTCAGACACTTCACTCTTGCTCTTAGGTTGTTGAAGCTGCAAGTATTTTAGAAGTCCACTTACTGACTTGAATGCTCTCTCTATGTGTAAAATAAATCCCTTGCTTTATATACAGTCAAAGAACTGATAAAAACATTTAGATATGCAGTGCAGCACGTCACACACGAACCCCTGTCCGGTGGATATATGCTCTCAGAGCTGTTCCTCAAGATAAACCTAAATAGCAAATAACATACTACCCCTTCTGCATCCTATTGCGTGTTTTCTCAAAATGTAATTTAGAAGGGACCTTGAATACCTATTACTGCTAATAGTAGATGATATCTTGAAAGCAGCCTGGGCTCAGGAAACAGTAGCAGGCTTTAATGTCAAGAATACTGGTTTGGTTATAGCTTAAACCAAGCTTGTTCTAGCTGGGAGCCCTTGTGCTGCATGTGCACTATCTTTGCAACATGTTGTAATACCTGTTGTAGCTTGTGATTGTCTATAGTGCATTAAAATACTAAACAATAGCATAAAATTAATATCAAACATATCTGAACTTCACATCTTTCCCTCCCATGCCATTCAGACTCAATTAAGATCTTACAAAAAATCCTAGAGCAGTATGTGTGAGAAGTGCTCCTTAAATCAGAAAAAAATCATTTCAGCTGCATTAAGGGAGTCAAGTAGAAGATGGCAAAGTCAGGGATGTGTTACTGGAAAGGTGTTGCCCCAGTCCTCTTTGGTTACGACTCCACTCGCTTAGTGCACTTGCTCTGCCATGGGAGCTGCACTCGGGTCACGGAGGCCAAGTCCACAGGTTCGCCTCAGCGCTGCATGCAGCTAATAACCTGTGAGCGCTCAGGTACAAAAATGCGCTGATGGATTTTGGCCCAGGCAGTAGAGGCCCAAACTGCTGAGGATTTTTTATACCCTGAGGAGTAGGGATAATTTCGTTTGGAGGTGAGCCAGTGTATAAAACTGGAACCACCGGGGAGCAGCGCTCTCTCTGCTGGGGCAGCAGCAGCCAGGTCTGCACCAGAGGATGCTTGCAGGTGACTGTGGCTTCGCTGCAGGGCAGGGCTGGCTCGGGGGCCGAGGGCAGCATGGCGCCAGGCGCTTGGGGAGCCAGCAGTGCTTCTCCTTCTGTGGCTGGGCTCTCCCCACGCAGGCTAGCGTTGCTGCCATGGCTCTCCAGACACTACCTGCTGGCTCTGCTGGACCAGGCTGCTCTCCACCCCCATCTCTTCTTCCTTTCCCCCTCCCGTGGTAGCATGGCAGACAAAGACAAGAGCGTCAGCCGCTCCTTGTCAGGGGGAGATCAAACACAGCCTTGTTACTGGGAGGTGGCGTGCTGCGACTCGCAGAGAGCTGCTTGCTCACTCATCTCCCACACGCTGTCAGCAGCCGAGCAGATAAGAGGACAGGGAGATGCACTGCGGAGACCTGGCGGTTGTTTGAGGAAAGTTTCAAGCTTGTCCAAACGATGCAGAAGAGCCACTGGGGATTGCAGCGTTCACCCGGGGTGGAATGGGGAGTGGGAGGGTGAGTGGGGAGGGAGGCACGCTTTTGGCTGGCTGGATTTGGCTCCGTGTGGTGGGTGATGACTTCCTTTGATCCCGCAGCTCCATGTTCTCTCCCTCTGAGCAACTGTAGCTGCTCGGCTCATCGCCATGTGATTTGGGCACAGCAGTATCCTTATAAACCTACTGCTGTCCTTAAAGACACCACTTAGCTCCCTGGTGTTTTTAAAAAGGCTCCGTGTGGTGATTTTGCTCCCGTCTCAGAGCAGCATCTGCCATTCTGAATCAGTACAAGATCAAAGCCCTTGCTCGCCCCGGGAGCTGTGACACCCCTGCAAGGCGAGGTGTGCAGGGCCCAGCACCACCTCTGGCCCCTCTAGGCATGCCCCTCTCTAGGACACAGTCTGCCCTGGTGTGTCCGGGCTTGGAGGCACAATTTGAAGCGTATTGCAGCCCCCTTCACGCTCAACGAAGATATATTTTTACTTCAGCTGAGGGACCTAAGTTTTGTGCTCTCAGCATAGCTGCTTGCTGCCTTGCTGTGCCGTGAGGGGGGAAGGCACTCCCTGCAGGGAACTCGCTTCTGCTGGGATTTGGAAGAGGCGCAGCGGAGGTGCTCGCTGGGGAGGGCTGGGAGCAGGAGCCCCAGGTAAGCCGGCAGCTGCTGCGCTTTGTTCTGCTGCGCACGGCGCTCGGTGCGACAGGCTCCCGTCACCCGGCCAGCGCGTTGGAAGCAGACCTGCCAGAAGCTCCATGATGGCCTGCCTGTACCCCCTCCCCAGGGGTCACCCCCTTTGGTTTCAGTGCCTTTGTGGGCTGCCTCTCAGCCTCCTGCCCGCAGCCCTGAGCCAGCACGGCTGCTGTGCTGCGGCGGGAGGAGGCAGCTGCTTGGGCAGGGGCTCTCCGTGGGGCAGGGGCTCTCCGTGGGGCAGGGATGCTTCACCTGCTGGTGTCTCATGTCCCTCCAGAGGCGGCGGGGCGGGAGCCCGACCCTCGCTCGGCTGCAGGGCCTACAGCTCGTGAGAAGAGCAACTTAGATATTCAGCATTTTTTTTCCCCCGTGGCTATCTCATTACTCTCAACAGAAAGAGAATTTTAAAAGAAATCCAGCTGGATTTGTAACACTGGAAACATGGAAAAAAAGGTGTAGAAAGACGGCTGCTCCTGACTTGCACATGCTCTCCGTTTTACTCATTTGCTGCCAGACTTTCATAGTTACTTCCAGTGCCTTAACTTGTTCAGTTTGCTGCAACCAAGAGAGGCTGAATTTTGGAAGGCAAGTTTCAGCGCTTTCAGAAAACCAGGCCTCCTTGAGATGCCTGGAGTTAGTCACTCAAAATAGCAAAACATTCTTGAAAGTAATTAATCAGATTAGTTTAAGAATTCAGCACCCTGGCCAGTAATGGCCGGAGTGGACAGGAAGATAATCCAAACTAAGGGCTTCCCTTACGAGTCACCTGCCCTGACCTGCGGAGACACGTTCAAGGACCGCCATCTTCAGGGCTGCTCAGCTGCTGGTTTGTAGCACTAACTGTGTAGCGTCCTGAGTCCCGACAGCGCAAGTTTTCCCAGATCCAGCTTCAAAGTCTTGAGCATGCTCTGGAAGCGAGGGGGCAGCGGCCGATGTTCCACAGTGGGGCACATCCCTCCCACGGGAGATGGAGGAGACTTTGGGCAGAGGGCAGAGCAGGCGAGGTGGGTCTCGCTGCGGTGTGCTCCCCACCCGGGGCTCGGCGTGTGAATGCAAGCAGAGGTTTGCTGGGTTCAGCTCTCGGCTATCGATCCCACTTTAGCTAACACTGAACCAAATTTGCAGTGAGTGAAAAACATGAGGGATAAGCACGTAAGTTGAAAAGGCTGAGTGTTAGTCAGGCCCTGGGGGAAAAAATATCAGTGACCGGTGGGAGATGTAAACACCAGATACTGTTTAATTTACTGGCACAGAGGTTCATGGTCTGGGAGCTGAACCAAAAGCAGAACAGTGGCTGTGCTGCTGGGAAAGACAAGGGTTATATGCTCTTGTAAGGGCCTCCCACAATCTTACTTTCATCAGTTAGTGTAAAGAAGAAGTACATCCTAGCTGACAGCAACCCTTTACTGCATGGGAAACAAATAGTGATTGCAAGCAGGAATGACAGACAGCCCAGAATTGCGCTTTCGAGGTCTGAATAGAGCTGTTAAGCAGCATCTGAAGGGCTTGAGCAAAGGTGATTAAAAAAGATGCTATCTCCGAACCCTAGCAGGCTACAAAGGTGTATTTTCAGTGTCTAAATCCTGAAACAATTATGGCCCAGAGTGTAGTCAGGTAATCTCTTATCTTTCTGATGGCCTGCTGGCAAAATCTGTTTTCTTAAATGAGGTTTGTAATGTCTAACACTTCCAAGGAAAGATGGTATTGCTGCTTCTATGTGTGTGGTAGTGAGGATCAAAATGAACAATAGCAGGCATTGCTAAAACTGCGTAGGGTTATAATTAATACCTCGTTCCTCAGGAAAGTGATATTTTGACTTCGATTATGGAAAAACTTTTTGCTTGTTATGCAGGAGCACTGTGGATTGTGCCTGCTCCACATTCCCCCAATGCTTCCTTCACACAAGCAGATTTGACATTTGCATCTGAATTGCTGGGCTTGTTTCTACTGGGTTCTCCAGCTGCTTCTCCAGTGGAGGGGAGTCACTTCACGAAGCTATGGCGATGTGTGCATGTTTGTGCCAAAGTGCGTTGCATGTGGATGGGTGGGCGTGCTGACCCCCAGCCCAACGCAGTGGTAGGTTTCTATGAATTAGCTGTTTTAGGGGATGTGGTGGGGTTTTTTTCTTATCCTGGTCCTCCACCATCTTTGCCAGCCATTTTGCTATGCCTGTCCAAGATGGACACAGTGCCAAAGTCCTTTACCAGCATAATTCATCTCACCTGAGAAGGTGGTTCAGGTGTCAGCAGGCAGCAGTACACTTTGGGGGCTTCCCCAAGCCTGCCTGGGGTGGAGGGCTGAGCCTGAGGTCTCCAGCTCAAAGTGAGAGAAGCAGCGCCTTTGCTTTGGTGGTTTTGTGAAGATAAGCACCACTTGTTGTTATAAATCACTTGATTGTAAGCCTTAGTGCAACACACACTTTTAGTAAGGCTGCTCCATTAAATGTTTATTTTTCTGAGATACTGAGAGCTTTCCTATGAGAAGTTTGTTTTCCTTTATAAAGAAACACCGCAGAGATGCCCGTTCTGCCTTGCAGAGACAATGAATCCATGGCACTGCAGCTGATGGGGTTTATTTCTTCCTACTAAGCAAGCAACGTCAGCATTGCATTCAGGTAGTTAAAATTCCTAGTGTGTCAAGCTGCTTATCTATGAGGTGGGGAGAAAGGACAGATGATGGCAAAGAAGTTTGAATGGGTGAAGCGGGAGGAAGAGACATGAGAGAAGAACAGACTTGTGAGAAGAGGGAAGGCTGGCTGGATGGCACAGGTTGCTGTAATGCTGAGGTTTCCCAACAGTAACAGCTTTCAGGAATTTAACTGGTAGGTGGTAAAGCTACAAGGGACTGTGATCGTCTGGAATGCCCTCGTGCATAACCTATACCATAGGATCACTATGCATTAGTTCCTTTTTAAGGCAAAGCCTCCCCTTTGACGGCCAATTTCAGTCCCACACAGCTGAGCAGGGAGAGGGCTCTTGCTGGAAAGGGTGCTGCAGCCCACTGCCATGAGCAGGCTGAGGGGTTGCTTCGAGGGAGCTAAAAAAGCGTATGGAAAGGGGAGCCAGGATTAGGTTCGGTGCTGGGTCATAGAAATTGAATAGGCAAATGCTCTTTGGACTTGGTCTTTCTACTCACTGTGCTCAGGAGCATCCTGGCCTGGTACTTTCTCAGTGATGCATTGGGGTTTTAGAGAAAATGTATCTAAATTTCATTCCTAGTCTCCATTTGGTCAGATGAATTAGTGAGCATAGTAGAGAGTTTTCCAAAGGTAACAGAGAAACCCATCAGAATTGGAACAGTGTTGTGGATTTGTTGGGCTTTTGTGGGGTTTTTTTGGTGAAGCATCTAGGGAAGAGGGAAGGAGTAGGATAGTCCACAATTACAGTGGTCCCAAAAAATACAGTACTTCTGCTGCATTGAAGGCTGCTCCGTTTGGCTTCTCTGAATACAAATCAGCAATGAAAGTGGAATTTGCTAGGAATTGAAGTCGACAATATGAATAAGGGACAGATTGAAAACTGCCCATGTTAGAGTGTGATAGGGCTTTGAGATCATTCTCCTGTCCTGAAACTGGTTTACTGTTTTTGTTTTCATGTGAAATCTTGGTAGCTTTGAATGCCTCAGGGAGTATATGCTAACTTGTTCCCCTGGCCTTTGGATCCGTTTATTGAAATATTATGTTTCAGGCTGGAAAAAAACAAACCCTAAAATCCATCTAGAAGTCCACACCTTCTGGCAGGTAAAAGCATAAAATCAGAATGTGTTCGAGACTTGCGAAGGAAGGTCAACTTTGTGAGTATCTTTAGATTACAGAGTCTAAAGGGTCGTAGCTAGGAACTAGTTGGCCATTTGGCACAGAGCATGTGAAGTCCACCTTGCAGGAACTGTTGGGTCAGGCCAGTAGTGTCTATGAAGTGTCTTCCTTGCAGCATGCTTCCCTTCTGAAAAGTGGTGCTTTGTTCAAGCTCCTGACATCACAACAATCACTGTATAGTGGCTGTGATTAAAATAAGTGAGCAAAAGGCTTTGCCTGTGTTTGGACAAACCTCTCTGCCGCTCAGAAGAGAGCTGATAGATACGAAAGCTCTTTGCAATTTGCCTAACCTGCTGTTAAACACGCAGGTGGGTTGCAAGTGTTGAAAGCGCTGGGGGGTCTGGTCCATCTGCCTTTGAAGTCAGTGTGAGTTTTGCCATTGATTTCAGTGGGAGAAGCTTCAGGCCTCAGGTGGGCAACAAGCTGAAGTTACAGCAAGTGCTTTGCATCATGTTGAAGACAAGCTGGATTTCTAACAGCAGCTCTTCTGCAAGGAGATCTGATCCGTTCCCGTTTGTTCCCCTTGTCAGATGCTGCCTCAAAAGCTGACTTAAGGCAACCGCTGATCAAAGTGCAGGTTTTGTTATTTGTGCACCATAATAAATATCTTAAGGCAGATGCAGAACTCTGTAAGCAGAGGGACTAGCTGGTTGTCAGTGGAAGGTCATGCTGGGATAGAAGCAGGGATGTTTCCTTCATGTCCCCAGTGAGCCAGGTGATTGCAGCACGCTGTGAGGGAAGTGGGGACTTGGAGGACACCAAGATTTTGCTTCACAGGAGCTGTGGAGTTCATAGCGTAGCTGCTGTGCTGCTGCTCCAGCACTGCTCACTTACTCAGCATGAATGTGGGGAACCATAGGACTGGAGCGAAAGGGGTCGAAGAAGAGGAAGGAGGAGTGAGTGGGTAATCTGCGTCAGTGAGAAGGGCCTGGGAAGGAAGAACAAGAGATGACAGTTGAGCTGCTGGTCCACCACGCGGTCTTCTCCTTCCTGCAGTAACGCAGAATGGTCCACAGCTGATGAGCCCTATGTATGCGAGGACAAATAGAATCTGTTGATCGCAGGAGACCAGTCACATACCCTTTGTAATGTAACAGAGAAGTCTCACGGTCGAACTTCAGAGATGGGCTGAAAGACAGGGAGTTTGTTTTATTAAAGGGTTAAATTCCATATACCAAGGGAAGGAGGGTGATCTAGAGTGTTGAGGAAGCTTCTGGAGCCATTTGTACTCAGAAGGGAGGGGGGAGGAGGGGAGTATTTCATAGCAAGAGAGAGGTGTCTGCTGCCGTCTTCCTGCTCGAGCGAGGCCAAGTGATGGGCATCACAAATCCCAGGGGGTCTTTCAGCAGGAATGGGACAAGCAGACTCTGCTGATGGTTGGAATTTGAACTAGATCAAAAATAGACAGTGTGTGAAGTGTATTAATTAAGGGGTTTTCAGCTGTCACAGGGAATGAGGATGCAATTAAAGTTGCAGATCTTGTCGCACCCTCTTATTTCTAATGCTGGGTAAGTGTAGTTGACTGTCACTCTCACATCCTGATGGATGTGTCCTGGTTTCAGCTGGGATAGAGTTAATTTTCTTCCCAGTAGGTGGTACAGTGCTCTGTTTTGGATTTAATATGAGAATAATGTTGATAACACACTGATGTTTTAGTTGTTGCTAAGTAGTGCTTACTTTAAGTCAAGGACTTTTCAGTTTCCCATGATCTGGCAGTGAGGAGGGGCACAAGAAGCCGGGAGGGAGCAGAGCCAGGACAGCTGACCCGAACTAGCCAAAGGGATATTCCATACCATAGAATGTCATGCTCAGTATATAAACTGGGGGGAGCTGGCCGGGGCTGGCCGCTTGCTGCTCAGGGACTGGCTGGGCATCAGTCAGTGGGCACTAAGCAATTGTATTGTGCATCGTTAAACCGTGACAATGTGTTGTCCTGATTCCCAAGTGAGGTGCAAGAACCTTGCCTATGATTTATGCCATTGCCTGACACCCAAGCCAGGGAGATGGGCAGGTCATAATATCTTGGGAAACGGAGGATGAAGAAGTCCTCTGAGACCATGTGGTCTCAGCGGATACAGCAAGTAAGAGTTGCTCAGTAGAGCATATTTAGAGCTGTTTGCCCAGCCTGTTTCTAAGCATCCCCAGTGACAACACCTGTTCCCATGAGATTTCCACTTGGATTTTCTCCAGTGCAGGTTCACTGAGGCTTACCATGACTGGCATTCAAGCTGTGTGAGCACATATGGCAGGAGAGGAGCAGTCCCTCAGCAGTACCCTGGGGAAGCCTGAAGGCTGGCACATGACTTGCTTGTGAGCACCAAAACCAAGAGAACTGCAGAGTGTTTACTTCCATGGGTGCTCAGAGGAGCAAATCCTCTCCAGTTTTCAACCAAATTGGTTAGTAAAGGCCACATAGCTGGTGGGAGGCAAGCAACCTGCACACAAGCATGATTGCTCTGCCAGATGCAGTCTTCTGCTCTGGGAGCCTTTGCTTCTCTGTGGGTACTTGGTTTTATGTCAGTAGCTCAGGAACAATCCATGAGGTGGGCAGGGCCAGGGAGAAGAATGCTGCAAGGCATTGCTGAAAAACATATTGATCGTGATGGCAGTCATAGTGTCATTTACTTACTGGTCAGACTGATACTAAATTTTTTCTAAGATTTTGCAAAAAGAGAAAGTTCGTGACTTAGACTAATAGTGGCCAGACTGGGGGATGTGTGGAGGCAGTATGTTGCATCTTTAAGAGTGCCAAGAGCATTTCCCACTGGCTTAACTGAATGTGGGAGTTGACTTGCAGACTTGATAAAACTGCTTTCTGAATCCTGGGGATGGTCCCTTCTTTCTGGGTAAGACAAGAAAGAAAAAATTGATGACAGTATTATTGTGCCGTGATGCACAAAGAATGTGATCATTCAAGAGCAAAAACATCTTGGTAAGGTGTGCTGGTTTAACCCTGGCCGGCAACCAAGCACCACGCAGCCACCCGCTCACTCCCCTCACCCAGAAAGATGGGG